>QTSX02002933.1:162958-309826 GCA_014839935.2 Entomophthora muscae | reverse complement strand
GGGGTTTTCAGCTGTATATGACCTGAATGGTATATAAGTGAAAACAGTTAAACATTAATAAAACATATTCATTGTTGATTTTGACACTTTCCCCTCACCTATTTTTCAATTGTCATGCCTTCTTTGTTAAAATTTGAAAGAGCCAAGTTTGGGGTCCTTTGTGTGGAAACCGCTGCCACAAGAAATGAGGTTCCTACAAGTACATTGGAAGAAGCTTGGACCAGCCTGGAGGTCACTAAGACTGTTCCTGCTGAATCTTTAGTAGAAGTAAAGGCGGCATTCAAAGAGCTGTATTCCGATTACTTTGCAAAGGAAGGGACTCCCGTCCAAGGGAACCGAATTTATGCTTGGGATGCTTGGAACTTGTTGGTAGGATGGGATGAAATCTTGCAACAAGTAAAAGAGATGGCAAATTGTGAAATTGAGGCATTGAGAGCACAAGAGGAAAAAAGCGTTGAAATCATGGCTTGTTGGCGGGATGACAATAAAGTGTTATCCAAGAAAATTGCCTCCCTGGAGGCAAAGCTCCTCAAAGCTTTGTCCCAGGAAAGTAACAGCAATAAGAGTCAAGGGCAGGATAATGGCAGGATGGACTGGTTAGTCCTGGATCTGTCACAGACCCACAATCCAACTTCCCGGTGACCTGCAGCCAAACAAGGAAGTCAACTTGAATTCCCAAAATTGACAGCATGAACAAATGATGATCCTATACGGTGGATGAATTGATTTAGGACCTGACCCTTTACCAGGAACAAGCCACCCACCTTCACCATCCAACCAAATGATCTATATAATCATGTTCCTCTTAAGATAGTTCAGCACAACTATATAATCCTTGTCTCCAAATAAAGATAATTATCTAGTTTCCAAATATTTTCCCCCTTGTAACTCTGCTAAAACAGCACAGTTATTACATTAGTACCACTATCTTTTGCTTGCAAGCAGGTGTGCTTGTAGCATTTTTATGGGTGGTTGGAAGATTTGGGGCACCAAGGTTGCTGCGGGCAAGCTGGCCTGGGCTGGATATTTTTGAATGGGGCCCAGCAGTGTTGATGAAGGGGCTCTGGTGTACCTGAAGCGTGCTCAGCCCTGCTAGGTGTGTTGGCAAGGGCAACGCTGCACTGCATGATCATACCAGACTGTACATGGGGCTCCAAGCTATCTCACAGGGCTGAGGCGGTTGAAGGGTGATCAAAGATCATCTCTGGTAGGGAGTGCATTGCAGGTCCTCTCAGGCCCAGCTTGTTCTGTAGCATGGCGCACTTGTTTGAGCTTGTGTGTTCCTTGCTATATTTAGCCAGAAGCCCTGGAAGCTGTACCTGGCCTGTTTGCTGCAGGTGTGACCCTATATTGTTTTTTTAGCAGATAGGGTTTCTGGGAGGTGTATATCTACCTCTGCAATCCTGAAGATTAGTGGAGAGAGCTTCATGTTTCTTGATATGTGGTGTGTGTCACAGTAGGTTCCATCATGCCGGGAATTATCCGGCCAAGTAGAAAGGCTCAAAAAGTCTGCAAACCTTTAAAAAATTGACCAAGTTAACAGATTTGAATCAAACAATCAATCAAAAATGGGTTAAGGCTGCTCCAGTCTGCCAGCTGAAACCAATTTCTCCTTTCAAATTGATGTTAATAAACCAATGTAATTTGAGGGTTACCCGATATGAGCTTGTTAACCAGCATGATTATCAGAAATTGGTCACTCAAGGGTTCTTTGCAACTTGGACCAGATACTTACTTGGCAATGTAGAAAGAATAAGAGATCAGGGTCCAGATGGTATTGCTTAGTCAATTTTGATATATATTGAATAATTTTCACTGTTTCAACTCTAAGAGTTGAGTCTTCCCAAAAATTTATTCAATAAAAATCAAATATCCCTTGGTCTAATTTACTTTTTAAAATGCATCCTGTGGTTGGGTTGTTACGGTATATTCCATACAATCTAATTCTCAACCAAATCATTTCTGGAAGATGGGGCCCTGCAGTTGGAACTTTGTCACTGGCACCTCCCAGTGTTAATTCAATGCCTGCTGGTCTTAGAGGGGTCTCCCTGTCTTGGAAAATGAAAATTGTGCAGCATCTCAATGTCCAGAATTTTATTCTGATTATTCTCTGATGCTTTCACAGGCTATTTATCTTGGGCTACTTTGGTTAGGATTAATTATTTTACTTAATCCTAGTATCTCATTTGGAAATTTCACAAAACAGTATTTGAAGCTGCGTTGGTGGTTAATCATTAATTTTGTGTGGATTTGGGTGGTGATTCCCCACCACCTGGAGACAGCTTCTTACTATAACGCAATTTTTGTCACAGTGTGCTTCTTGAAACTGGATGTCAGTGTCTTTGGTTGTGAGCTGAGTAACAACCCCATATCTGCAGGATGTGATCTGTCAGTGATGTGTGGAGGTATTATGTCTGGTCTGTATGGAGGTTGGTGGGGATAAATCTTTGTAGGTGAATCTGGTGTTGACTTGTGTGATGGTGGTTATGATTTTGTTTCAAAGGGTTGACCCTTCTGGGACCAATTTCTCTAAGTTATAGTGTTCTTAGATTCATAAAGGATGCCCATGAAAGTTTGGGGGTGTGCTTCTTGCATGTGTGCAGGCAGTAATTTTGTATTTCAAGTTGATGGGATGTAGAGAACCTACTGTGTTACTACTGCTATGACTATGTTATGAGCAACAGTTATAAATCTGAAAGAAGAGAGAGGATGGGATGTATATCTTTATTGAAGATAATAAAATGGGTGTTATACCCTTGTGGTGGGATACCAAGAGGTGGTGCTGAAAATAAATTATATTTGGTTTGATGTATTTGGAGTAAGGAGTGATCCTACTAGGACAGTATTAGTGGAGAAACACTTGTGGCGATAGGTGGTGCCATTGGTAAAGAGGTGATATTGGCTGTTGCCCTGATTAGGCAACAGGTTGAGTTGTGAGGGTTTGAGCTCATTGTGACAGTACTTTAAAGCGATATAGCTGCTAACCCTTTGAAGAGTAGAAATAACATCAAAAGATGTAGTTCATAATATTAAAATGCATCTTTAACAAGTATGGATTCTATTTGGGGTGACTGGAGGCAACTGTTGCTATAAAAGCATCTTCAGGCTAGATTGTAGAAATTTAACAGATGTGACTATATCTAGAGTGTTGGTAAATATTTGGAGTTTCTTGATAGCTAATATTTGTCGTTATCTTCCTACTAAATTATAATTTTGAGTTGCTAAGTAGCTCAGAGACTGAAGGAATAAACCAAGTTTTGAATAAGCATGGTGAATGTTTGATTGGATGGATGTTCTTTGAAACAGCCAGCGAGGTTAAAGTTCAGCGGGATAGAAAAATAGATATGAGCTTTTATAACTATAATTCATGAATAGAAGTTATGGGAATGTATTGAAATGCATCAGCTAAGGTCTGGTACGGGCAGGGCAGGAACCGCCTCCATGGTGCGTCTCCACTTCCTTCTTCGGGTAAAGCAATCGAAGCGTGGGGCTGACGAAGGCTCTTCCCAGAAGTTGTTATAGTAGACCCATCCTTCTGGATCCGAGACAGTATCACACCAGTCTAAAACCAGCTCCCAGGCAGAGCCTTCCTTCCAGATATAACCAGGATTAGGTTCATACTCGGAAGTTGACGCTTTGGCGATAACGCCGGAGAAATCGCTCCAGGAGCTCCGCTCGGTGGCAATTGTGCTGTTATTCCATCCGACAACCGCCCACCATCTGGAGTGTTAGTTTCTGTAGATGAAATAGATTTACCTTTGGTTCTCAAAAACTTCGACTGATACCTCATCACTAGCATTCATAAAGAGTTTGTCGTAGCCTTTGGCCTTGAGTGCTGCTTTAGAGACCGTTAAGCAAGCGTCAAATATAGTATACAGACGAGTGGCGAGAGTTGAACCTATGGCGATAAAAAGAGGATGTGTGGCCATGAAGCAGCACCACCCCGCTAAGAGACAAGGAATGCGTGGTGAAACGTAGCAATATGCATAGAGAGAGGGTGGTAAGCCCAGAGCTGTGAGCCAAGCAGGCCAAAGTGGGCCGGTCAGGGCTTTGAATTGAATGAATTTATCTTCTAGAAAGTTGTAAACAGATACGTACAGTCCCAAAGTGTTCTGGAAGAAACGCGCATTGAGGGTATACTCCACCGCCTTTTCTTTGGCCTTGTCGACATCCCCTCCAAGGATAGTCGATCGATACTTGTAAGCAATGAAGGTGTTGATTTCAGGATCTTTTTCTTCGAGGGCTATTTCTTTGGATGTAATCTCTACTAAAACACTGACCCAGGCTGCGAAAAAAGGTAGCAGCACAAGCCATATGGGTCGCAAGCATATACATGTGTGGAACAGAAGAGCGGCCCAAGTGTAGAGAGGTCTCTCCCAAGTAAAAATGCTAACAAGCCAATCAAACCCAATCCTCATAAACGTTACACGCGGTAGAAACCCCGACATGTTCTGCATCGAAGTAGTCATGATGTTGAGTGCAGGCTGATTTCGGATCTTTTTAATTTCGCTTTCCCATTCGTCCCGAGATGTGATAACCTCACTGATGAATTTGTCGTGTGGTTCGCTCGAAAAATGGGACCCCTTTTTTAAGAGCAGGGTCGTCATCGGGCTCTTCTTCACGAACATTTCTGAGCCCTGCATCGTTCAAAGCACCCAAAAGAAAAGACTCCAAAACATTGGGTCCTCCAGAGATGGCCTCATCTATTGTTATTGGTCTGGTTGGCGTTTGTGCCGGGCCACTTGCCTCTACCTGCGGAGATTGAAGCTCAAGGATTTCTGATGCAGCAACTTGTGGAGTCCTATACCGGGTGCTAGCACTAGAAGAAGCCAAAAGCTGATCGATATTCACCGTTGGCATTTTTCTAGGCTTACAACCAAACTTCGGAACTATACCGATGCATTCCGGGTGAACGATGTAGGCACAATTTTGACACGCGAAGCCTTGCTGAAAAAAACCCCATAGGTAACGCTCACAATGATCGCAGTTTGTTAGCTTAGAGAATGTGGCGACAGCGAATTTGTGCCGAATATTGTTGGTTACCGGTGCCGTTGGCACCGCTTCGGTAGCTCTACTTCTGACGCTATTTTGACTCGATGACCTTCGAGAGACGCTCATCTTTTATTATAGTTAGCTTGATGAACAGAAAGATTTCGTCTGAAGAACAGTAAAAAAGTGGGTCGAGTAACCAAGCATAAAGTTGTCAAATAAACTAAGAGGGACATTAACAAAGCCGATATAACAATGAAAACTATACAGTTTCAATCAAAACTTATCAATTCGATATTAAACCCACAAGACTGATTATAGCGTTTATTATTTAAGTGGCAAATATATGAAACATCAGAACCGAAAAATTGATTACAAAGTTGATAAATAAAAGTCATATTGGCAAGTAATAATATCAATATTTCAAAAATAAGCCTAAATCCCCCCAAAAAAGGCCTCTCACCTTGGTCACGGGCTAATACTTCGTAGGGAGAAGAATGGTGCTTATCAGGTTGGCAGTCACATCTTTAGCTTATATTGGTCCAAGCAGGAATGTGATCAACTTGCCCACGACTGAGCTCGCTGGAGAACCCATCCCCCCTTTCTCACCCCTTTCGCACACCATAACACCTTTTTAAGTATTCGTTCGTTTTCTGTAGCTGATTTCAGGTATGCGCTTTTGTTTACGTTTACCTTACAAATCGTTTTTGGAGGTTCAAATGGTTCGGTTCACATTTACAACGAGGAGCTTCAAAATAAAATAAAATGAAATAAAAATTTTAAGAGAAATCAAAAGTTTTAGTATGAATTCGTGGTCGGTTAAAGGGAATCGGTGAAAAGTTTAGAATCGTTGGCGGGAATAAAGGAATTTTGGAGCGAATAACTGGAATGGTTGGAGGAAATTAGTTACCACTTGCAGAAATGGCGTTGAAGAACGAAAACACAAGAAATTCTACAACACAGGAAAAGGTCGATTTAATTGATAACTAATTAGATTTCTGTGGGAATTTATAAGTGAAACCCCCACTATTTTTTACTAGCTGATAATAGCATATTTCAAAAAACATTGCGAAATATTTTTTATAATACCAATCAATTTTTCAATTGAATTAAGCAATCTAAATAAATGTGAGTCTAGATTAGGGCTCCATGATTTCAATCGCACTAGCTAAATGTGAATGCGAAAGCTTCAGCCTAAAATCGCTGACACCCCCTACTCAAATCTAATCGGGTGTGCAGCGATTGCACCTTTCCAATTTACTCGTGGCTATTCTAGTAGGATCCTTGCTCAAAACTGGTAGTGATTGTAACTCCAGGCTGGATGGCTGTTTAGAAGCGTGGGAATTTATTGAAACTTTGAAAGAAGCTTGAAAGCTTTATGGTATGATATACTGGGTTTCCGGGATAGCAAAGGATATAAATGCAAGCCAACCTGATATTTTAAGCTTTATTTAGATATAGAATAGAAGATATAAGAATCAAAGGAAAATACAAAAATTCAACTTTATGTCAAAACCGCAGGCTTGACCCACCAGCAAGGTTCCAACCAAGCAGGTTTGTGACCCGCAATCTGATTACCTGGTCACTCAAAGCCAGACCCAGAAGTCAACTTGAATTACCAAATCAATCAACATGAACAAATGATGATCCCTCACGGTGGATACCTTGATTTGGCGCTTGACTCATTATCAGGATCAAGCCACCCCCTCTTCCATCCAGCTGTGTGATCACCAATCATGTTCCTGCTATCCATTGATTCACAATAGCTATATAATCACTGTCTCACAATAAAGATTATTATCAATCCTCTAAATATTTTTCCCCTTGTAACTCTGCTAAAACAGAACAGTTACAACATTTATTTACTTTTATTCTAAATGTATATATCATATACCCTAAAATAGAAGAGTATACCTCATTGTATAGGTTTAAGCTTATAAGTCTGGATTTTAAATCTTGGACGCTATGGTTGCATAGAAACCAATGGCAACTGCAATTAAGAGGGTGGTGATTGTATTCCCTATCCATATGGGCAATGATTTAGCGTGGTATAGATATAATTTATAATCACACCATTCACCCAACTTTGTATAGCTATCATCTGAAAGTCACTGTAGTTGTGATGATTTTCCTTAACATCAGCTTGGGTGAACGTGAGGCATGAGCTTTTAGCTCAAATAATTTCCAATTGTTTCACACATTTAAGTAAGTAGCCATTGTGATGAACACAGTATGGCAGGCATGTGTTATTGGTGGCCAAATAAAGGTAGCTTCCTAATTAACAATGATTAGTGATATAATATTTTTAACCAACTACAATAGTTAATGTTTTGCCACACTATGGTGATGGGTGTTTTTGCTCTTTATCTCTTTTGGGTGCTAGTAGGAGGGACACCTATTATTACTGTGTAAGGGTCAAGATATGCCCTGTGATAAATATCCCATTTATATTGAAATTGTAAATTCAACTGGAGTCATAATACAGTTTGGGTGTCCAATCACAATGGCTGAAGTCTCTTTGTCCATCTCCCTTGAGTAGCCTTAAGAGGACACTTAATGCTTATCATGCAATTATTGGGAGTCTAAGATCACCACTAGGGTAGCTATTTAGAGAACTAGTTTCTGAATCCAATATTTCCTATTTTGTTGATATCTATGCCAAGACTTATGTTTGTTTATCTGTTTGTTTCTCCTTTACTATCTTTGGTCACATATATTCTCATGAAACCTGAAAAGTTTCAGCCCAAAATGGTGCCAGCCAAAAGCCTGCAATTCTGGCTTTTGGTATCCTACTCCTGACAATATATTTCCAATTTGGAATTATGAGTTGATATTTCTGAAACATTATTCCCTTATCATTTCCTTTTCATAGAATTAGGTATAAAACCCTCACCGCTCTATCATCTCAAGAAATTCAATCTCCTCCTGTTTAGGCCCATCAATAAAACTATAGTCTCAGTATGAGCTGTATCTTTTGTAACCTTGGGAGATAGCAATTTATTGGTGATGGTTGAGCACAGGCTTTGATACAGCTGCAGCTGTTGTTGAGAAGGTCAAAAGTCTTACCAGCATGTCACAAACATGTCATCCCACAGCCAAGTTGTTGCCTTTGTGGTACAGGTTATGGTCCTATCATCCCCTTCCTGCCCATTGTCATGAATTAGCAACATCTCAAAACACTCTGTCCTCTTGGGGGCATCAGTGAGGGCCAGGGCTTTGATACTGATGGCACTCTTGGCCAAGGAGTTGAATCCTTGGCACCTATCAATTAAAAACTTACCCAACTGAGTATGGGTTGGCATCCTCTTAATATTGGTTTTAGACAGGCACTTGCAAGCAAGCACAGCCAGCTGGGTGGGTGAAAGAAAGATATTTGAACGTGGGTATCACCTGCCCAAGATACCGCTTGGGCAGGCGGGTGTCAGGGATCCACTCATTGGGAAGTCTCTCTCCAATTGAATGAAAGAGAGCTCCCAAGTTGAATTTGACCAGAGTGGATCCTACTGGGATCCCTATCATTAATATGTGTAGGAGGTGACCAAAGAGACAGAATCTTCCCAAGAAGGGAGTAAAGTGATTGAGGAGATAATAGACACTGGTGTACCCCAAAACCAACCAGGGGGCCTTGGGGTGGATGATAGGTGGGAATCATGCTGTTTCAACGTAAGGAGCATGTTGTCTACGCGGACCAAAACAATACCAAATTGAGTCTTCTGATTTATTAGTAGGAGTTGGTTTGGGGGTTTCAAAGTTAGCATTGGCTTGCCCATAACTGATTAACATGCAGAGAGTCCATACAAGAAAGATGAACTTCATGCTGTTGGAGGGGGACCTTGGAATCTACTAATCAAGAGCTTTAGAGTTGAAAATATAGATTTATTGAGTGGTAGGAATAGGAGTAAATTGTTGGAGCAATTTGGAAGAGAAGAACTTGCCAGTTTAAATACTGGGCTCAAGAGATCAAGGGAACATTGTGGTTATCAGGTGGTCCTGCAAGAGTGATTTGAGAAAACATTGCCTTGCAGAACTGCAGCAGGCTGCAGCCTGCAATGCAAGAAGAGGCAGGTTGGAGTATTGCATTGCAGTATTGTTCTTCACTATGGTTGGGAATGATTTCTGGGGTTGGATGTGAGATACTTCTCTTGCCTGGTTGGTTTGTTGTCTTTGATTGACTTCCTAGGTCTCTGACTAATTGATTTGGATGATTTCCGCATTTATTTTCCAGTTGATTGGTTGTTTTATATTGACTGGATTTAATTTTATATGCTGAATCAATACTTCTGTTGTCCTTATGGTTGTCTGAAGCCTTGAAATCCAAAATTAAAATATAATTTATATTTTGGTCTTGGATTTTACGCTTGCTTTTGATTTCATGTTTGAAATTGATTAATACACATTCATTAATCAATTTCAAATGTATTTTCAAATTGATCTCATTAACAGATTTGGCTTTGTTCTCGGCTTCTACTTTACCATTTATAAATGCAATTTCTGGTTTCTCCATCTTTTTAACACAATTTAAGTCTAATTTGCAATTTGTGTTAGGGATGGAGTCCCTTACAGCGGGAGATAACAATGTTGGGCATGGTACAGTTATGGTCACCTGTGATGGTTCTCACCCTGCCCTGGAGCTTGGTATTGAGCTGCACTGTGTGAGAATTGGGGAGCAGGTTAGAGAGATCAGAACCACTCTCTTAACCATAATGAAAAACTGGTTTCAGCAACAACCAAATGGTTGCCCCTAACAATTCCTGGGGGGCCAAAGGGGGGAGTAATTATCTGAAACTCTAAAAGCAACAGGCAAAACCAAATGGCAAAATTAAACTAACAAATTTCAAACTTTATTAGAGTAGAGAAGGATGAAGCAAGGTCTTTCACAACTCTTGCATTCATTTAAAGGAATGAGATTGAATTTGAATGGGAAGTTGAATGCCCAAAATTAATTGACCAATGATATGAGGGAACATGGATGAATCTCTTGAGGCAGGAAAATCTGGAAAAATCCAAATGAACAAAATCAAAGGAAAGACTGACTCAACTAAAAACTGAGGGACCTGTCTTGAATGCAATCACCACTGCTCCCAGCCGCTCTTGCACATGATATTTAACCAGAGGTGTCTCTTGGGTGGGTTAGGTGGGGGGATTTTCAAACTGATTCTGAAATTAATAGTGTGAGGATCTTTCTTGGGGGTTTTCAGTAAATCTTTGGGAAATATCCAGGTGTACAGTAGTTTTAAAAGCTATGGTAACAACCAAAAAACCTCAGATTTAAACAAAAGACATCTCTCAGGTTAAAATATACACTCTTTTAACAGGGTTTATTGGAGTTAATGGGGAAAATGAGTCAACACAGCAACAAAAGGCTCACACACAAATCAAACCCATTCAAATACAATCCAAAATACATTGATTCACAAACAAAATGGTGTGAGTTGACTTTTGGTGTACATATGTTTACTATGTGAATTGGTGACAAAATACACCCCGAGCAAGGTGTGTCAAAACTCAATCCAAAAACAAAACACAATAGCAACTCACAATGTAAACAAAATCACTCACACAATGTGTGCAATGGATTGTAATCATGAATGATACCAAGGTATCTAAAATAAGACACAAGATCTGAAACATAAATTTTAAAAATATTGTGTTGGGTGTTTGAATTTGGCAGTAAAATCTAGGAAAATGGGTGGATTTTTTTTGAGTATTCTAAAATGGGCGTTGTAACACCAAAACAACTAAGAAATAAAAAATCTATAATTGGGATATTGGGTGGGAAAAACTTTAATTAAATATCCATATTCAGATAAAAGCAAAAATTAAAATTAGGGAGTAACTTAATTGTCAGGAATCTAACCTGTGGGGAGCTCCTGAGAACTTGCGGGCAGACGGCCCGCGGGCCCAGCAGGGAGAGCCCACCACAAGATTGGGGCTAACTTTACAATATAAGATAACAGTTTTCCAAGGACTGCCCAAGGTCCGCTCGTAGGCACCATGGAATCAATCAATCCAGTGAGGGTGATATACATCACCCCAAATATCTGGGTGGAAGTGGATTCATCAGTGGCAACAGATTCTTGCAGGCAGTTAGGCCGTGGGGTGTGGGGCGGCATTATTGGAACCAAATATGCGGGCAGGAAATTATACTTGTTGCGTAATAACAAAGGGGGCCGGATAATTTTGGTGCCTTCTCTGTATAGGACTTCCGTCTCTCTAGTTCTAGCTTCAGGGTCGTGGATTAGGATTTACTCTAGAGTAAACTCTGAATACGCCAGGTTAGGTGGGTACTTGGTGAAATGTACTGGGCCAAAGGGGGCTCCTGGTGGACGGTAAAGGTCAGGCGGTTGGTCCGCAGTTTCTTGGGTTGGGCAAGGGTGGGGTGCGGGACCGCAAGACGTAGGCTGTAAATGAAGTAGAACTAATAACAAGTATGGTATGATCTGGTTGAACCAAAGGTTCATGTCACTTTATTGCAAGAATAGCAATGGGCATCTTCCTGGCAGTCCAGGGTATAAGTATGCCCCTCTGTCATGGCAAAACTTTCACAAATTTCCTTGGCCTGGGTTTTTCCGTTCACCAGGTCTTCCCAGTCTTTGGTGGCATCAATTGCAGGAGTTAATCCATTGGCTGGCTCAAACTGAGAATGCTCAACCTTCCTAGTCAGGTTGTGGGATTGGTTGTCTCCGGGTGGCCCGCATTCTATGGGAAGGTTCTTGGTTTTCCCTTCCGCGTGGGCCCAAGTTATCCTGGGATCTGTGGCTGGACCCGCCCGCTGATTGGTCAAGTTGTCAGGAGCCTTTGGTGTGGGAGGCATTGCTGTAGGTGAATTTGATTTTCCAAGCTTCAAAGGATTCTCCGAAGTCAAATCCTGCTCTGGTTTGAGCCCAAAAAACTGCGGGCTGGCCCGCGGGGAGCCAGGGTTTGAGTCTCGTAGTTGAGGCCTTTCAATGAGCATAGTTGATAACAGTTTGTCACTTGTGACATCATCCCCTTCTCTCATGTTGCCCTCCTCCTTCCCGGCCTCCTTTCCCAGGTATTGCTGTATGGCTCCTTGTGCGTTAGGTAAGTTAGAGACTGGTTCCCAGGTGCTTTCTTTGGGGGGTATCCTACCCATTTGACGTAGTACTGTGGGGTCTTGTAGTGGAGGCAGTGTCCATGGATGTACTCTACTTTGTATTTGGTTGAACATCCCTCTTGGATGGGTGGAGGGTTGGTCTTGATCTTTTGGTGGGGAAGGGAGGTTCCTTCTTTCTTGAATAGCAGCAATTGGTGGAAGACATTGTGGATTTTCCAAGTAGGCGGTAGTTCTAGTTTGTACGCCACTTCTCCTATTTGCTTTATGATCTTGTAAGGGCCACAGCGGCGGTGTGCTAGCTTCCTACTGGGTACATGTAGGGGAACATTCCGTGAATTGAGGTAAACTTCATTGCCTATTTCCAGAGGTTTCCCGGGGATTCTTTTCTTGTCAGCAAACGCTTTGTAGGTCTTAACAGCGCAGGTCAAGTTCCTTAGGCAGGTTTCCTGGGTGGTATGTATTTGTTCAATCCAAGTTTGTCCTGCTGTATTCTGTTCCTTGCTGCCAATGCTGGGGTCCCATGATGGATCAAACCCATAGTTGGCCTTGAACAGAGACATCCCGGTGGAGGCGTGGTCTTTGCTATTGTATGCAAACTGAGCCATGGGGAGCATGTTAGCCCAGTTGTCCTGGTTGGCGTTGGCATAGCATCAGAGGTATTGTTCCAGGATTTGGTTGACCTGTTCAGTTTGTCCATCTGTCTGCGGGTGGTAGGAGGTTGACACACAACGTTTTATTCCAAGGTCTTTCATCACTTGGGTCCAGTAGTGAGAAGTAAATTGGGGTCCTCTATCAGTGATGATTTCTTCCGGGGTGCCGTGTTGTATCAAGATGCGGTTGTGGAAGTGTCTGGCGGTCTCAGCTGCCGTGCAGTGGGTAGTGGTAGGAACAAAATAGGCCATTTTTGTGAAACAGTTGACCATGACCAGGATTGCATCAAAGGATTTTGAAGGGGGGAGTTCTACTATGTAGTCCATTGACACTGACTTCCAGGGGCCAGCAGGGATGTCCAGAGGTCTCAGTAACCCTTCTGGCTTAGAGCAATGCGTCTTGGTTCTTCCGCAGGTTTTGCAACCATTGATGTAGGCAGCTACTTCTTTGTCCATGCCCGGCCATGTGTAGTTTTGCTTGATACTTGAGAGGGATTTGTGTCTACCTGGGTGGCCGGTCATCTCTGAATTGTGGTGGTCAATCAATACATTTGTTTGGGTTGGGCCTTTGGGTACATAGATCCTGTTGTGGAGCAGCAGGGTAGCACCTTTCAGGGAATACCCTTTCTTTGAGTGGTGGCAATCTGGGTCCTTTGTCAGGGCTTTGACTAGCTCGGTTGAGTAGGTGTCCTGTTTCTGGGCTTTTATCACATTGGGTTTGCTGGCGGCAATCTTTAGGTACTTCAGATGTATCCCTAAGCTGGCAGGGTCTAGTAGTGTGTGGGTGTTGCAGTCCTTGATTTCTGTAGAGGAGGGGATCAGGTTGGCTCTCCTGCTCAAGGCGTCTGGTACCACGTTAACCTTTCCTGGCTTGTAGTCTATGGTAAAGGTGTAGTCAGCTAGTTCCAAGGCCCATCTTGCTTGTTGTTGGTTCAGCTGGCGTGGTTTGAAGAAATAGACTAAGTTCTTGTGGTCTGTCAGAACCTTTACCAGATGTTCAGCACCACACAAATACCTGCGCCAGTGCTTCAATGTCTTCATTATAGCTAACATCTCCTTGTCATATATTAGGTAGTTCCCTTCAGCTGGTAGCATTTTCTTGGAGTAATATGCTACAGGATGTAGCATACCATCCCCTCCTTCCTGAAGAAGGACCCCACCCACCGCAAAGTCAGGCGCATCTGTCTCCAGCACAAAGGGCTTAGCTGGGTCAGGCATGGCCAGGACTGGGGCAGACGTGAAGGCTTCCTTCAGGGTCACAAAAGCAGAGGTGCACTTGTCAGTCCAGACAAATTGGACCTTGTCAGAGCAGAGGCGGGTCAGGGGCAACGTGATCTGAGAAATTTTTGGATGAAATCCCTGCAATAATTTGCCAGGCCCAAAAAGCTTCTCACATCTTTTCTGCATTTGGGTACTGGCCAGGCTGTTACAGCTTCCACTTTATCTTGCGCCATGGCAAACCCGCCAGTCTTCACCACATATCCCAGAAATTTGACTTCAGATTGAAAGAATTCACATTTCTTCAGCTTGGCTTGTAGGTTGGCCTGCAAGAGTTTCTCCAGTATTTGGTCAAGGTGTTGGAGGTGTTCCTTGTGTGACTTGCTGTATATGAGGATGTCATCCAAATAAGCCACACAGAACTGGTCAAGGTACTTGCCAAGGACAGAGTTGATCATTCTTTGGAAAGTGCTGGGGGCGTTACACAAGCCAAACGGCATGACCAAGTACTTGTACAAACCATATCTAGTTTTGAAGGCTGTCTTGTATTTGTCCCCTTTTTTGATTCTGATCTGGTTGAAGGCGTCTCTCAGATCAATTTTTGAGTACACCTGGGCTCCTGTCAATACGTCACAAAGTTTGTCAGCGTTGGGAATGGGATAGTGGTTCTTCACAGTGATATTGTTCAGTTTCTGGTAGTTTACGCAGGGGCGCATCCTGCCATCTTTCTTCCCTACAAACAGCATGGGTGACAAGCAAGGGCTTTTTGACACCCAGATGAACCCTTTTTTCATCATGTCCTCCAGGTATGTCTTCAGTGCTGCTTGTTTGCAGTGATTGCAGCTGTAAATGGGGCCGTGGTGTGGTTGGGTCCCAGGTAACAGGTCAATGGCGTGGTCGTAGATTGAGTGACTGGGAAGCTGGGTTGCTGCTTCCTCACTGAAGACGTGGCTCCACTTCTCCAAGGGGGCAGGTAGGCTTCCCACACTGGGTTCCATTCTCAGGGTCAGGAGTGTGTTGGGTTCCTTACTGGTTGGGCCCAACTGGAATGGCACCACATCACACAAATTGTCTCCCTTTAAGGCAACTGTTTGATTACAGAAGTTCAGAATAGCACCGTGTCTTTGGGACCAGGAGTCCCCTAGGATCAAGGGGTGGGGAAGCCCTTTCAGGATGATGGGGAACGCTGGGTACAAGTTCTGCCCAATTTTCAGGGGTAATTTGGTTGCGCACCTGAAACCCAAGTCATGGGAGCTGTTTCCCATGATTACTTTGACGCTTTTGTTGGTGGCCTCCAGTCCAAGGTCCTTGGCAAGGGTGGCATTGATAAAACTCTCCTCTGCTCTGGTATCAATGAAAGCTCCAACAGTCTGGGATGTTGTGGATGTTTTTGCTTCGACTTGGATAAATTTGTACAATTGAGTAGAGGTGTTTATTTTTGCCAAGGAAATTGAGGGGTTACTCTTCTTGGGGCAAGCCTTGGTGAGGTGCCCGGGTTTGTGGCAATAGAAACACAAGCCTTCACGGTAGTGGTGCTGTAGTTCATCAGGGGACATTCCTGGTCTGCCGGGCGTTGGGGCTTGGCTTGTGCGCTGGGTGGAAGAAAGGGTGCCTTCTTGGTTGAGGCTCAACCCTCTGCACAAGAGGAGTAGTTCATCCAGGCCAAGCGTAGGGTGGTGGTGCTTGAGGAGCTCCTTCAGGGCAGGGCAGGCTCCTCGGCGGTACAGGATGGCTGATAGCTTGTCCTCAAGCTGGGTTCTGGCTTTCAACTTCAGGAACTTGTTGGTGTAAGCTTGCAGAGAGCGTGGACCTTGTCAGATGTCCAGTAAGCTGATTAAGGCGTGGTGGCGGGTGTCTTGGTTGTTGCCTGTGGCCATTAGTTTGCTCTCAAATTGGGAGTAGTCTAGACAGAACTCAACATCTTTGGCGGTTGCTTTCCTGAACCAGTCCAGGGCATCTCCAGAGAGCATGGAGGCTACCCCAAGGACTTTCTTGGTGTTTTTGGAGTATGAGTTTGCATTGGCTTGAAAATGGAGGCAGAGGACTGGCATAGCTCTTCTGGCTTCTTCTAGGGTGAGCTTCCCCATCTGGGGCATGTCTACTTTGGTTGTGGTCTGGTTTACTATGACGTTCTGCACCTGCAAGTTTGGGGTCTTGGTCTTCTCATTGCCAAACAGGGCGTCTTTCTGTTCAGGGCTGGTTTGGTGTTGGGTCACTGAGGTGATCAGGTTGGTAGCTAACTTGTACGCATAGTAAGCTGAAATCAATAAAAATAGCATACAAGATGCCCCAAGAGTTAACAACATCTTGGGGCCCAGGTTACCGTGTTTGAGGTAGATTGCCATAATGTCAGGGATCCAACCTGTGGGGGGTTCCTGAGAACTTGTGGGCAGACGGCCCGCAGGCCCAGCAGGGAGAGCCCACAACAAGATTGGGGCTAACTTTACAATATAAGATAACAATTTTCCAAGGACTGCCCAAGGTCCGCTTGTAGGCACCATGGAATCAATCAATCCAGTGAGGGTGATATACATCACCCCAAATATCTGGGTGGAAGTGGATTCATCAGTGGCAACAGATTCTTGCAGGCGGTTAGGCTGTGGGGTGTGGGGCGGCGTCATTGGAACCAAATATGCGGGCAGGAAATTATACTTGTTGCGTAATAACAAAGGGGGCCGGATAATTTTGGTGCCTTCTCTGTATAGGACTTCCGTCTCTCTAGTTCTAGCTTCAGGGTCGTGGATTAGGATTTCCTCTAGAGTAAACTCTGAATACACTAGGTTAGGTGGGTACTTGGTGAAATGTACTGGGCCAAAGGGGGCTCCTGGTGGACGGTAAAGGTCAGGCGGTTGGTCCGCAGTTTCTTGGGTTGGGCAAGGGTGGGGTGCGGGACCGCAAGACGTAGGCTGTAAATGAAGTAGAACTAATAACAAGTATGGTATGATCTGGTTGAACCAAAGGTTCATGTCACTTTATTGCAAGAATGGCAATGGGCATCTTCCTGGCAGTCCAGGGTATAAGTATGCCCCTCTGTCATGGCAAACCTTTCACAAATTTCCTTGGCCTGGGTTTTTCTGTTCACCAGGTCTTCCCAGTCTTTGGTGGCATCAATTGCGGGAGTTAATCCATTGGCTGGCTCAAACTGAGAATGCTCAACTTTCCTAGTCAGGTTGTGGGATTGGTTGTCTCTGGATGGCCCGCATTCTATGGGAAGGTTCTTGGTTTTCCCTTCCGCGTGGGCCCAAGTTATCCCGGGATCTGTGGCTGGACCTGCCTGCTGATTGGTCAAGTTTTCAGGAGCCTTTGGTGTGGGAGGCATTGCTGTAGGTGAATTTGATTTGCCAATCTTCAAAGGATTCTCCAAAGTTGAATCCTGCTCTGGTTTGAGCCCAAAAAACTGTGGGCGGCCCGCGGGGAGCCAGGGTTTGAGTCTCGTAGTTGAGGCCTTTCAATGAGCATAGTTGATAACAGATTGTCACTTGTGACATTAATTGAAATTTATTTAATATTTTATTAAATTTTAAAATGGAAGATACACAATACCAGAGTACCAATACACCCGCTGTGTGCCGTGGTTGCGGTTGCCCCTGTGGGTCAAAGAATAGAGTTAGTGCAACCCAAGTGCCTACTCAAGGAGGAGACAGGAGAGGAGAGTTCCATAGTGACGCTGCACTGACACAGCCGGTTCAAGGAGCACAAGCTGCTAGGATGCAGAGCATAAACCCTCAGGTCCCAAAGCTGACTCAGAAGCCCACCAAGGTTACCACTACCAAAACAGTTAGAAACAAGGAGGTAGAATTTACTTTGTATGTGTTTGACGTTGTGTACCGGCAAGAGTTGGTCCTGTCAGCCATGCTGGAGAAGGTGAAGCCTGTACTTGATACTAGCTACAAGCCCTACATCAGTGATGGCAATCAGGAGGATGACAAGGAGCCCCAAATCTATCAAACCAATGAGGGACAGATGGTGTTAAAAAAGGTTGCAGCCTTCTACACCAAGGTATAATGCCCTGTGTTGTGCCCAATGCCAACAAGTCAATCCCCACCACTAAAAAGCCCACCCAGAAGCGCATCCCCAACATCAAACGCATCATCCTGCTTAAACTAATGCAGGAATTGGGTGATTAAAAGGCAGCCACAGCCCTTGTTGGAGTGGATCCCAAGTACACCAGCAAGACCTTCCAAAAATTCATCAATGCTGGTTGTGTCCTTGCCGCAGAGAAATCCTTGTGTGTTTCTACCATGCTCACCAAGGAGCACAAATGGGCAATCTGCCAGTGGATCACCTGAGACTGCCATCTTGAACTGGCAAATATACAGGCCATGGTTAAATCTACTTTTGGGATTGAGGCCTCAATTTCCTTCTATTATCATTTGTTCAAGGGAATGTGCTTTTCCTGGAAAAAGCTCAGGGTATCCCCCTACAGCAGAAACAGCCCAGCCAATATTGACGTCTGGAAAAACTACGCAGAGGCGTACACTGCCCTCAAAGCCAAGAGGACGGTCAAATTTTACTATATTAATGAATTGGCATTTGCCTTGTCTATGCACAATGAGTATGGCTATGTCCCAAAAGGCTCCAATGACGGGGTGGCTTGGTGTGCTGCAGTCCGCGCCACAGCCTACTCAATGGTGGCTCTCCTTGGTCCAAAGGGGGTTGAGCTTTATCAAATGATATTGGGTTCTCACAACAGCTGTACATTCTTGACATTCCTCTGATTGGTCCAGGAGCACCTGAGGCGCACAAGCCTGGGCTTCACCAATGTGATTGTGTTAGACAATGTTGGTCTCCACAAGGTGGCTGACATTCTCAAGGAATTTCCAATTATTGACACAAGCATTACAGTAGGCCCCCAGCAATTGGCCACAGCAAATTTGTGCCTTCTCTTCCTCCCAGCTTATTTGCCCTTCCTAAATCCCATTGAGAAAGTATTTGGGTGGCTCAAGAAAGTTGTCAAGCAAGGAACCCCAACTGGGACCGAGGACCTCTTTAATTTGCTGCAGGCCGGGATCCACACCCTCCCAGCTGAGACCGTGGCCAAATTCTATGGCCACACTGATTTTTTCATCCCCGCGTGCCTAGCCAAACAGCCAATCAATTAAAGGCTTAGTGTGTCCAATTATTTTATATTCTCTTATTTACTATTCAAGATTTATTAATTATCATTTTATATTTAGATGTTTCCACGCCCGCAATCACATTCAGAAGATCTATCAATAGATGTAAGTAATTTATTTATTTTATTATATCTTATTTTATTATGCCATCTGAGGTAATCCCAAATGCTCAATACTGGATTACACAAAAATATTTAAATCTTTTGGTCAAATTAATATAAAAATTGTTTAAAAAAAATTAAACGTAAAATGTGCAAGTTAGAATTTATTTTATTAACATATAATTTTATGCTTTTATGAAACCTGTTTCTGTGGTATATTTTGCAAAACTGGTTTACTGAAGTAAAAATTGTAAAAATTTATTATAATTAGAATACTATAAATTGTCATAAAATTTATTGGAATCATATTTTTATTGTGTGCGCCTGTAGTGGATTCTTTGGTATGTACCCACCCTGCAATGGAGGTGGCACACAACCTCCACCGCCACACCGTGAACAGTGGATACACCCTTATCAAAATACTCCCTCCTGCTGATGAAAGGCAGTAGGGTCAGGTGGGAGTGAAGCAGCAGCTTTTCAGGCGGGGCCACAAACCTGTATATCCCAGCCCGGACCAGGGCGTCCTGGATCACATGATCAACTGAGTTGTATCCAGGGGGACCTTCTTCCCGTTGAGTGCAAGCTGGGCCTCGTCAATTCCCAGAAGGACCCCGTCCAGGTCCTCTACAGACGCGCCCAGGTAAACAACCAGATGAAGCCTTTGCCCTGCAAAGGCTTCTGTGAACTCACACAATTTATTATAGACTGCACTGATCTTCTTGTTGTGCCTGGTCTTTGCAAAGGTCAGATCAATGGCTGCAGGGAGCCCCGTCTTGTTGGCACTTCAGGCCAACCCAAAGTCTTCCAGGAGGATCTTGGTCTTCTTGACGGCTGTTGCGTCTGCAACAGCCAATTTGCCCACCACGCGCCCAAAGTTCTCCAATAGGTAAGATATGGTGTGCTCCACCGGGAAGCAGAAGCAAGCAGCCACATGATCCTGGCCCATCTCTGGTACATTCTTGAATGGGAGCATTGTCAGGACGTCCCAAACAAGCTCAATGGAGTTTACACAGTAAACTCCACTGAGGGATACTGGGTCCAGGCGGACCAGTTGGGCATCCTTGTAGGCAGTAACTGCCCACTCAGATGCCCCCTTGGCATGTGTAAGTTTGGCCAACGCCTCCTGCAACATTGGAAAGGACCTGTGGATAAGGTCTTTCAGCTCCTGCACAACAGGAGGGGACAGATACAATTGCTTTGCCACATGAGTGGCATAATTTGTATAAAAGGTGGCTGAGACAAAGGGGACCAGGAATTGGCGGAGTTCTCCGTCTACATTTTCTAAGAAAAAAGGTAAGTTTTTTGAAAATTTATTAATTTTGTTTTTTAGGCTACCTTCTTGTGTTTCTTCCTTGCCCGCAGCCTCTGCCAGCTTGGCCATTCTTGGCGCAATCAATTGTACAGGCAATTTGATATCCTCTGCCCTGGCGCACTTGGTGGGTTTGAGATGTTCATACATCTCCGAGTCATCAACCCAGACAGTCAGCGCAGAAAGATTGTATGCCTTGAACTGGAGCTCCTCAACCACAGTTTTTTGAATATTTAGTAAGCGCTTGATTGTCTTCTCTGGGGTGTCAGGCATTTTTGGTATTAGTGCCTTTGCGGACACCTTGTCAATTTTGTCCCCAGTGAGGACGGCAGACTTCACCTTTGCTTTGACCTTGCGGTTGATGTCCTTTATTTTGGCAATTGCCAAGTTGAGATCCTTCAAAGTTTCTTCAATTCTCTCATTGATTTTTTACTAACCTTTCCATATGTTTTTATAGCTTTTGCCGCAATAAATTCTGTATTATTTTGATACTGTTGCCTCTTTGTTTATTCCTTTTTGTTTTCCCATCTACTACATTATCCCATCTTTTTACCCATTTTGTATATATTTTACGCTCATCTCAATATATGTTGTTTGCTTTGTGTTGGCATTGTTTCTTTTATTACCATATTATTTTTGGCGCTTGACATAGCCCCTTGTGAAAATATTAACAACAATTTGGTGATCTGCTAAATTTGAATTAGAAAATCATAGTGTTAACTGTTTTTAGATAAAGTTGTTACTGATCCAAATTCAAAACCTTAATGATAAACTATAAGCCAATCAGGAGCCAAGTGATAAAGTGATTGTTGTGACATAAAGGGTCATTCAATAATTCTTTGATGCATGTGCACTAATTAATATGATTAGCTGGATGTTTTACCATTGTACGCCATTGCCGCTGTGGCAAGTTGTTGATGGACTAGTGCCCAATCAGCTGCTGGGTTAGCACTAGTCCACCAACAACTTGCCACAGCAGCAATGGTGTACAATGGCAAAACATCCAGCCAATCATATTAATTAGTGCACATGCATCAAAGAATTATTGAATGACCCTTTATGTCACAACAATCACTTTATCACTTGGCTCCTGATTGGCTTAAAGTTTATCATTAAGGTTTTTAATTTGGATCAGTAACAACTTTATCTAAAAAAAGTAAACACTATAACTTTCTAATTCAAATTTAGCTGATCACCAAATTGTTGTTAATATTTTCACAAGGGGATATGTTTAAGTGCTAAAAATAACCATGTTCTAGATCTAGATACACACCTTAGTAAATATATTATTTTATAGAAATAAGCTGAACATAAAGAATAAAACCAACTATAAACAAAGAGAACATGAACAATTGAAATTCAAAAAAAAGATAATATGAATAGAAAACGTTTGATGACAGGGGTTTATTGGGGCGGGGGAGAGTGATGCCTAGGAGGCAGAATAACGCAGGAAGGAAGACGTAGAGGCAGTGCTTGCCTGGGGGGTCTGGGATTGGGTGGGTTGGGCTTGCGGGTTAGGGGTGTTGGTGGCGGGGGTAGAGGCAGGAGGATTTTGCGTGATGGCTGCTATATAACGCTTGTTGTATTCCTCATTGGTCATTGGCTGGATAACCTGGTAAGTGGCAGTGACCCAAGGTGGAAGGCGCTTATCCTTATGTGATTGGTTGCCCATGTTCACATGGAAAACCATTTGTGCAAACAAGTCAGCCACCATCTGGCAGCCAAAGAGAAAATTGTGGTCAAGGTCCCCAAGATAGAGGTTGTTGAAAGCCTGAGGGCGGCGCTCCCGTAGTGTATCTCTAATGCTGAAGAAGACAACATCAGTCAGATGGACGTCTGCATGGCCTGCAGGGTAGACTGAGGCCTGGTGCCCGTGTCCCTGGACGGCCTCAAGTACGGTAGAGCTACCCTCCATCTGGTGGCTCAAGAAAACCCGGTACTTGGAATTTGATCCATTCCAGGAGTCAAGTAATCCACTGAGAATGTGGCTGTATGAGTAGCCATTGATGAAATCTGGGTTTTTCCAATAGTAGACAAAACCCTTGGCTGAAACAGCCAGAAATGCACCAATGAGTGTCCCCTTCTTGACCTTCTTCATTATATTCTTGATGGCAACTTTTCCTTGCTCGCCAAAATCATCAAAAGCTATTGATAGCTTGTAATAGGAGATGAACATGACATCATCAGTTAGACTAGTCAGGCATTAGACCAGGGTTGATTCAATGGCGGTGTCATACATGGAATCCTCAGCGCCATCCCATTTGTTGCAGGAAAAATTGGTAAGAACCCGTATGAAAGCCACCTTCCCATACATCCAGAGCTGCACCATGCGCTCAGAGACCCATATGTTATGGTGCGCAAGCTGCTTCCAGACCTGGGTCAAGGGAAGCTTGGGATCCTGCTGTAGGAGGTCAAGCATGATTGGGTATGCCTCAGATATTTGTGACTCAGGAGCCTTCTTGGGCTTCTTGGCTGTCCCAATCAGATCCCTCTTGTTCATTAGGTTGTTGAACTCCCTTATTATGGTAGCTTGGGTAAATTTCAATTGGTCAGCAATCTAATCCCAGGACAGACCCTTCAGGTTCAGTGCCACATTTTTCTGGAGAATTTGGGTGGTGATGATTTGTTGCTTGGGGCGCTGGGCTGCAAGAGCTGAAGCCTGATTGGCTGTAGGGGGCAGGTTGGGTGGATGCAGCAATTTTTTCTGGATTGAGGTTACTATCCTGATTGGTTGGTTGGTGGGCAGCTTGTGCGGGGGTGGGTACAGGAGCAGGGGCAGAGCTAGACACTAAGTGACTACTGAACAAGTCAAAGAAATATGGGTCAGGGGTCAAGTATAGATCAGCTTCCTTGTTACCTGCCTCAAAGGCTTAGGTGTAAACAGGTGCCTCCACACCCTGAGCCTTACCTCCATTGAAGCTAGCTTGGCTACTAGCACTGTCAAAAATGTTGTTGCTATTAAAAATACATTGTAAAAAACCTAGGATAAAATCACTAAAAGTAGAAATTTTAAATTTTAATGGTTTACTTTTATTGTAATCTCAAGTCCATATTTGGAAGGTTCTCAAAATCTTTTCATACAAATCCAGAGCCATGAAAATGGATAAAATGCCTCTGTTCCTAAATTGAATAGCTGTTGATTGGCTGTTAAATTGCTATTTTTCTATTTTAGGCTGCTATTAATACACATCTTGTGTGAGTTCATTTTGTTTTGTGCATGTGTAATCCTGCTTCTAGATTGCTCAAGTTTTGTTTCACTTTAGTTCTTCTGTTGGTGCCTCATATGAATCCTGATTGGATTATAATATACTCCAGAACAGCATCCATCCATTTCACTTGTTGTGTCAGTTCATTTTGTTTGTGGTTTGAACTACACTGCATGATGTTTGATATACTTTCTTATAATGGACTAGTGAAATTTCATTTTTTTGTTTGACAGTCCATTTATTAACTGAAATTTTATAAATTAATTAAATCCTGAATCTTGCGCAACTTGGATTTTGTTTAAATCTGAAATCATTTTGTTTAAATCTGAGGTATTTTTGGTTGTTGTCATAGCTTTTAAAACTACTGTAAGTTGGTAGAGATCCCCAAGCATTTGGTGAGGATTGAAGTAGAGGCCCAAGGTGGAGGTGTAACTTTATACACTAGGTGCAAACAGTCCTCACAGGTCTAATGGCAGCTCTTGAAGCCCTGGTTGGCATTGTTGCAGCTGAAATTAAACCCATTGGCTACCATGGCTGGCCCCCCTTCACACTCATAATCAGGAAATAATTTAGCAAGGAGGAAGGAACCTTGAAATTTCTATCAACATTAAAAATGTTGTGGGTCACTAGAGGGACCTAGGCACTAGCAGAAACATGTCAGAAGCCAGGAAAGTAATCTGGGTATGGGTTTGAATCATCCCTAGAGGAGCTGGTATTGGGAGAGCTTGGTGGAGAGGGGAAGAAGGGGCTTGTACTTATGCTCCTCATGTATGGGAGACTCATTATTGGGAGGTAATTTTTGGTAGAGCACCGCTTCTTGTTGGGCTCTTCTCTGATGCTGAGTTGTAATAGATGTGGCTTTTAAGAAGCCTGTTGCAACATTTAAAAATACTCCCTCTTGGGGAATTAATTTCCCAAGTGACTTGCTGACTGATTCCCTGACTAATAATTAAGTTTATGGCTGTAAAGTTACTCCTCCACCTTGGGTTTCAGAGCCCAGAATGCCCTGGACAACCAGCTGGTGTCACGGTAGGTTCCATCATGCCAGGAATTATCCACCCAAGCAAGAAGGCTCAAAAGGCCGGGAAACCTTTATCAAAATTGACCAAGTTAACGGATTTAAATCAAACAGTTGATCAGAAATGGGTTACGGCTGCTCCAGTCTGTCAGCTGAAACTGGTTCCTCCTTGAAAATTGACATTGATAAATTGGCGTAATTTGAGGGTCACCCAATGTGAGCTTGTCAATCAGCATGATTGTCAGAAATTGGTCACACAAGGGTTCTTTGCAACCTGGACCAGATGCTTACTTGACAGTGTGGAAGGAATAGAAGGCCAAGATTCAGGTGGTATTGCTTAGTCAATTTTCTGATATATATTGAATAATTTTCACTGTATCAACTCTAAGAGTTGAGTCTACCCAAAATTTTACTCAATAAAAATCATTTATCCCTAGTTCTAATTTACTTTTCAAAATTCATCCTGTGGTTGGGTTGTTACAGTATATTCCGTACAATCTAATTCTCAACCAAATCATTTCTGGAAGATGGGGCCCTGCAGTTGGAACTTTGCCGTTGGTGCCACCCAATGTTAATTTTGTGTCACCCAATCTTGAAGCCCCCATTCTAGAAACTGAAAATTGTGTTGCCTCCCAATGTCCAGAATTTTATTCTGAAGATACGTTGATGTTGTCTCAGGCCATTTATCTTGGGCTACTTTGGTTAGGATTAATTGTTCTGCTTAATCCTGGTATTACAATTGGAAATTTTACAAAAAGATATTTGAAGCCATGTTGGTGGTTAATCATTAATTCTATGTGGATTTGGGTGGTAATTCCCCATCACTTAGAAACGGCTTCATACTATCCCGCAATTTCTGTCACAGCTGGCATTCTTAGAGGCCAAACAACCCCCAGCCTGGAAATCTTTACCAATTGTCTCCCAGAGCAAGAAAAACCCTTTTTCAATTAACAAATGACCCCAGATTTGAGAGGCATACAAGCCTTGAATCCCTGGCTTTGATTCTATTAACAATTTTGGCCCTATTAATTATCAGGAAATGATACATTGGGAGTGCAACTGTTTGATTGCATAATCAGGCGCTTGATTGCTTGCAGGCTCTATAAATAGCAGTGGAACCTTGTCTTGCTGCGGCTCAAGCAAGGTTCCTGTTATACCAGCCAATGATAATCCATCTTCAGGCCCAAGTACGCAAATCTGGTCAAAATTGTAAGTTTAATTGAAATTGATGCCATCAGATCTCTGGTGGCATAAAAGGCCACAAAATTACCAGTAAGTATAAGTAGTGAAGAGCAAAAGCCCTCCTCACTGTTGTCATCTTGAAATAAACAACTTATATGCCCAGGACCCATTATTTTCTTGCAGGAGTTATCTATTTTTGCTCTAATGTAATTATTCTGTTTGCATCTATTCTTGAATCTACTACATACTATAAACACACCTATCTGTGACAAAAATTGCAGGATAGTATGAAGCTGTTTCTAAGTGATGGGGAATTACCACCCAAATCCACATAGAATTAATGATTAACCACCAACACTGCTTCAGGTATTTTTGAAATTTCCAATTGTAACTCCAGGATTAAGTAGAACAATTAGTCATAACCAAAGTAGTCCAAAATAAATGACCTGAGAAAGCATCAATGCATCTTCAGCGTAAAATTCTGGGCATTGGGAAGTAACACAATTTTCAGTTTCCAGAATGGGGGGAGCTCCAAGATTGGCTGGCATGAAATTGACATTGGGTGGCACCAACAACAAAGTTCTAACTGCAGGGCCCTACCTTCCAGAAATGATTTGTGTCAGAATCAGATTGTACAGAATATACCGCAACAACCAAACCACAGGATGCATTTTTAAAATGGAAATTAGAACTTGGGATAAATGATTTTTATTGAGTAAATTTAGAAGGACTCAACTCTTAGAGTTGAAACAGGGAAAATTATTCAATATATATCAAAAAAAGCAACTAAGCAACACCACCTGAATCTTGACTTCCTATTCCTTCCACATTGTTCAGCAAGTATCTGGTCCAGGTTGCAAAGAACCCTTGAATGACCTGTTTTTGACAACCCTGCTGATTAACAAGCTAATATCAGGTGATCCTCAAATTACGTCAATTTATCAATGTCAGTTTGAAAGGGGGAGCTGGTTTCAGCTGGCAGATTGGAGTAGCTGTGACCCATTTTCAATTGACTGTTTGGTTTAAATCTGTTAACTTGGTCAATTTTGATACAGGTTTCCTGGCTTTCTGAGCCTTTTTACTTGGACAGACAATACCCGGCATTATGGAACCTACCGTAACACTATCCATTCCCACCTAGTTCAGCTCCCACCACTTTGGTCAAACTGTCTAGAGCTCTTGACTTGTAGTTCTACCACTCCCACCACCTGGATCTCCCTTCTGGCCACCCAAGAGTGACTGTACTGCACAGCATGAAGGATATTTCTACTACTCCCCCTCCATCCAACGTGCCTCCTACTCAGGATTTCAGTAAGTTGGAGCTTATCTGTATCACAGTATTGGGGCTGGCCAACCAGGTTGTGCCTCATACTGGGAGTTGGCGCCCCCTAGCTACTGCAGTCAACTATCTGGTCAGAATTGCACCTATTGTGTACATGGCTTTCCAGGCCCGGCCTGCCTCTCCTGTGGGAACCCAGCCGGACTCTGGTATGGGTTGTGACATTGGGCCTCTACTTCAATCCTCACAAATGCTTGGGGATCTCTGCCAACTTATTCCTGGATATTTCCCAAAGATTTACTGAAAACCCCCCAAAAAATATCCTCACACTATTAATTGCAGAACTAGTTTGAAAATGCGCTCATCTAACCCACCCAAGAGACACCTCTGGTTAAATATCATGTGCAAGAGCAGCCAGAAGCTATGGTAATTGCATTCAAGACAGGTTCCTCTGTTTTTAGTTGAATCAGTTTTCCCTTTGATTTTGTCCATTTGGATTTTTCCAGTTTTTCCTGCCTTAAGATATTCATCCATGTTCCCTCATATCATTGGTCAATTAATTTTGGACATTCAACTTCCCATCCAAATTCCATCCCCTTCCTTTAAATGAATGAAAGAGCTGTGAAAGACCTTGCTTCATCCTTCTCTACTCTAATAAAGTTTGAAATTTGTTAGTCTAATTTGGCCATTTGGTTTTTCTGTTGCTTTTGGTGTTCAGTTGATTCCTTCCCTCCTGTGGCCTCCCAGGGATTTTTGGCAACAACCTTTCAGTTGTTGCTGAAACTACAATTTTTATTGTGGTTGAGAGCTTGTTTTTATTTCCTACTAACCTGCTCCCCAATTCTCACAGTGGCACTGTTATCATTTGGCCATCTATTACAGGGATCAAACATTTCAACTTCTAAGTGGAACATAACTTGGAAAAGCCTAGTGACTTAAGAGGAACAATAATTTGGTAAGCCCCATGACCTCTATGACGTATATGAACAGTATATGGCTTCTCATGACACTATATAATACCCTATATTCATATCCAATAAGTATCATTCTTGTGAGAGAGGGGGGCTAAACTAACTAAGTTTGGCTCCCATCCTGGCAAAAAAAACCACCAGGATGCCGCCACTGGAGGACTGGGACAGCCGCTCAAAGGGGGACCACAAGGAGGACACGGGGGACAATTGAGGGAAATAGGTGTTCAGGTCCATCAATGCCAGACCGGTGAGCAACCAAGGGGTGCAGGTGGAGCAGGAGAGGACACCTCAGGGGACACAAGTGGTACAGAATTGCTCCAAGCCACGCTGGGGAGAGGAGGCATGGAAGACACATCCTCTTTGGAGGCAGGCAAGGTGTTATCCACAATACCCAAATCTAAATCATTGCATGTCAGGCTCTTGACCACAGCCTCTTCAGAAAAGAGGAGACCACTGGGAAGATCCCAGAGGCTAGAAGGATCTTCACCCACAAGCCGAGCAGACAAAGAGATTTTCCCCCACAAGTCTGGGGAGGTAGACCACAGGAGCAACAAAAACGGAGCCAAGGAAAACACAACAAACTTTATGACTGGGAGTATCATAGTTATGTTCTCTGCAAAATTTGGAGAAGATTGGTGTATTTTTTAAAATGATTGACAATAAATTTTAGTCCAAGTAGGGTAACTGCAAGTAGGAGCCAAAAAGGGGCAACAGAGTTGGCTTGGAGAGCTTTAATATAGTCTTGGATTCCTTGGTAATCACAAGAAGCAAAAGCAGATTTGAAAACAGAAGTTTTAAATAAAGATTCAAGATAATAATAGAAATTATAAAGAAAATCAATTAAAATTTTGAGTTTGAGCACTGGTTTTGAAAGCAAAAACAAGAGGAAACAACGACTATATGCCAGGACTACTTCAGGAGGTCTCAGGAAAGATACCGGGTTTAAAATGAGTCAGTGCAAGGTAAGCTTCAAAAGAATGACTAACTCTTTAATTTTTAGACTGTGGGAATTCCAAGCAGGGGTTCCAAACAAATTTTAAAAATCAAAAAGGTGTGCAACAACTTCACACTTTAATGTTATTAGAGAATAGACAAGCAGGGGACTGGAGGTCCCCTTGCTGTGTTAAAGGGAGGGGATTGCAAACAGGGTGAGAAAATCACATGACCTATGAGAAGGAATCTAATTGGCTGGAGGAGAATTTTTGTGGGACAGAACCAGAGGGACTGGAATGTTTCAACCTAATTTCTGCAGGCTCATTTGATTGGCTAGAAGAGGTCCTATGTATTTGAAGTTCACTTGAATTGTTGGTCGTTGATGTGGCAACATTTGATTGGTTGGTTCTAATAGTTTTTAAATGTGGGCAACACCAAGCCAACAGGAAGTCCAAATTGACCAGTGTTTCTTCCTAGGAGGGGGCAGCCAAAGGCAACAAATCCACGGGGTAGGCCAACACAAACCTCTTGTCAACTGTATGTGCCAAATCTTCCAAAGAATTAAGGGGTTTGGCTGGGGTTTTTGGACCTTTCTTGGTGCGGCAGGGGAAGATTTTACAATCTAATGCCAGGGGTGGCAGTGAATTTACAATTCTCTTCTTAATTTTCCCCTTTATCATGTTTATTATACTTCCCAAAAGTATATACTTGACAGGCCTATCAGATTCCTCACCCCCAGTGAGGTGAGCTGGGCTTGTCTTAGGAAGTGGGCTTGGGAAAGGGCTCCTTTCTGGGATGAGTCTTAGGGTAAGCCTTCTTGGAGAAGCAAACCTGCTGCTTTTGGGCTTTGTTAGGTTTTGTGGGGCGCTTGGTGCCCTTCTTATTCTTATAAGTATTCTTATTCTAGAACTAATAAGCAAAAATCTTTAAAAATAAATCAATAAAATATAAAAGTAAAAAAAACACCTATAAAAACTATCATATATAAAATTCCACATTTTAAGGCTTTTAACAAAAAATTATAATAAAAAACTGGGTATAAGTGTATGTTTTATCAGAGATCAAACAAATTAAAATTTAAAAGACATGCAAAAAATTAAAGTTAAAGATAAATTTTATTTTAAACTCCAAAAATATAAAGAGGGCTATAAAAAATACAACATATTGAAAATTCAGATGCTTTTATTATGTAAAACTAAAAGTTTTATATGTGAGAAGTGAAAAGTGTCAACATTAAGAAAGACAATTAGCAAATATATGCTGAATTAACACTGTCAATTAGGAAAATTTTAGACATTATTACAGACAAAATCAGCACTGTTGACATTATTTCATAAATCTGTTATGTTTTCTCCCTAATAGTATTAATTAAAGTTAATATACCTTACAAATATAGGCAATTTCTGGGGTTATTTTGTTCATATAACAAAATAAAAAATGAAAAATATCATTAAAATATAAAAAAGGTCAAAAGTCCTTTATTTGTTTATTGAAAATTATACTTGGGTAGTAGGAATATGATATTTTACCATTTTATGTATGTCAGGTTGTTAAGATGTTGTCTTCAGATATGAAAAAGGTAAAGTGTCAACTTCCCCACTGACAACATACTCATTAGGAGGTGACAGTAATTTAGGCTTATTTTTGCCACTCTAATTTGCTTAACTCAACCCCTGTGATTGATCACAGACAAAATTTAGACATTTTTGATGGACAATGTCATTTATATACTTCTGAGAATTATAATAACAAAATAAAGAAAAAAATGAGGAGATAATAATCATTTGTTTGATATGAAAATAGAGGATTATATAGTATCATGGTAAGCCACATACTGTTCATTTATGTCATGACAATCATGGAGCTTGTCTGGTTTTTGTTTCATTTAGGATTCAAAATGTTTGATCCTCATATAAGATGGGCATCTGATAAGAGTGTCACCAATTATTACTTAATCAAGAAATCACTCAGGGAATTACTTTTTCAAGAGAGAGTAATTGTAGATGTTGCAACATCAACACTATTGTCCACTATAAAACATATAGTAATTTTCATAATAAGATGGGCTTAAATTATGGGATTGCTGTTAGCCACAAATCCATTTATGATATAAAGTCATATCAAAGGACAAAGATAAATTCATAAGATGATTGTTTAATCAAACTGCCATATGCATTTAGACTATTTCTATATATTAGCCCAAAAAACTTATTTTTAAGTGCCATAATAATATTTATATTACAAGTGTGTCAGTTTTGCTATAAAAAATAGGTTATGCTTAAAAAGTGTTGACATTGGCAATTTTATGTTGTGTATTTGACTTGGCAAAAGATCAAATTTTTGTTAGTAAAGTTAAAAGAAAAAAACAGTTTAAATTGAATTTTTTATTAAGCTTAATTTAAAGTGTGTTAAAATGGCCACAATTCTGTCATTTTTGGGTTTGCACCTCCAAGAGCTAAGAAAAATAGAAATTAAGATCAATCAACTTGCAATTCCTTATAGGAATTCACTTTTCTGGTTGATATGGCCACTTTCAACATGTGCACTGTTGCTCATGATTGACTCTGTCTATGCAAAACACAACAAGAACAAAGAGACTCAAACCTACCAGTATCTAAATACAAATTGAATCAACATCAAGCTTGATTCCCAGATAACATAAAAGATTGTCTAATGATCCACCTTATAATACCCCAGGGTTAGATGTCATAAGATATTTGATTACTCCCTATTAGAAAACCATTTTCTTGAGAAAAAACTCTACTAGCCAAGTAGAAGGTGATGCCAAGACCTAATCCAGATATATACCAGGAGTGATCCCTTAATTTTCTAGAGGGATTCCTTTACTTTAAACCACATGATCTACATGGACGTCATGCAGTATATCAACTGTTAGATAAATCTTTTTTCTAATTTAGTAAAGATATCAATCTCTTTTAAAATATTTGCCCTTATTTTATATTATATACTTTTAAGGAGTAATATTCAACAATATAGCTGATAATATGTCATGAAGCATCCAGGTATATCATATGGTCTGAAAGAAGGGGGTTCCTCTGAAAAATTAAGGAATTTCCCCTGGTATGTATCTGGATTAGGTCTTGGTACCACCTTCTACTTGGCTAGCAGACTTTTATTTCTTAAGAAAATGGTTTTCCAAGAGAGAGCAATCAAATGTGTTACAACAGTAATAATAGGGTATTGTGTTAATCATGACATCCCAGTATAACTGGTGAAAATCATTATTCAAGGACAGAAAACTAAGTGATCATAGCCGCACTATATCACAATAACATATTTCAGTGTTACAGTAGTTTTTAATGATATGGCACTAAGCAATAAAAATGAGATTTAAGCAAAAACAACCAAGATTTAAATGAAAACAACTCAGATGTAAACAAAATAAAGACCATTTAAATTATATTGATTAATAGTAGATTTAGTGCATTTTTATTTTGTTTAAATCTCATTTGTTTTCCTTTAAATCTCATTTGTGTTGCTTAGCGCCATAGCTTCAAAAACTATTGTATAGAAATAATGTTTCCTTATATATTAATAAAATATTAAAATAATATTTTTATATTTTTATAAAAAATTAAATTTTGAATCTTTGATGTATAAAAAAGATCCAACTAATGTAATGTAAAGTAACATATATCTGAACTGTATATGCCAAGATTTTAGGGGTCATGAGGAAAAATTATTTTTTATTGTGTGGATGTAAGGACATCTTGGGTTAATTGTTGATTGAAGTGAATCTTTATGTTACCAGATGTGCTTCTAATTGATGTTGGTTTATTGCATTAACATGTGGAGTTCTGTTCTTTGGTGCTGGAGACAATTAGTTGGGGAGATCCTGTGGTCAAGAAATGCAACACCAGCAGCTTTGGGCAGAGGTGGTTTGGCAGGATCTGGGAAGTATCAATAATTGTAAAGTTACTCCCCCCTTTAGCCTTGGATAGGACAATCTTCCTGCAACTCACAAAGAAAACTGCTCAGAATATAGCCAAACCTCTTATTTCCCTTGAGGATTTAGCTCAAAAAATTGATGAGAAATTTTTATTGGCATACCCCTCTCAGGTAGTAACCACTGATGATCAGATTTTTGTGCCTACTTGGAAAGAATCCCTGATTAATTTGGACTAATTGTTGGCTTGGTTCTGCCCCCATTTAAAACAGATGAAGTGTAACCAATCAGGTTACGCTTCTGCTAAATCAACAAATTCCAACCAAACTGGATTTAATGTCCCCCTTAAACACTTCATAGGCACCATCCAATCAGAGGTGAGACAGGAAATTGATGGGAAACTGTCCAACCCACCTGAAACTCTCTTGCAAAAATTCTCCCCTGGCCAATAAGGCTCACTGCCTGGGTCAGGTGACCTTGCAAATTCAGATCTTGTCTCTTAAAGCAAGACAGGGTCTTTTTGTCCCCTGCTTACTCATTCTTAAAAAATAAAGTTTTGGCTTTTACATTCATAATTTTAGAAGTTTTGGGTCCCTTTTTGGTTGGCCTTCTTATTTTTTAAAGCTGTTAGTAAAGGTATCAAACTCCCCTTATCTTTATTGTTAATCCCTGGGTCCCAGCATCTGTTTCAAAGTCTCTAAAGTTAATATTAGTATTAACGTCAAGGCTTACTGCTTTTGCTTTCAAAAATCAAATTTGAACTTGAAAATAAGTATTTAAATCTATATAACAACTTACTTTAAGTCTGGATTTTTTGTCCTTTCACTATGTTGTTGTCTAACCTTCTCTGTACTCTCTGTAAAGTTTTTCCTGTTCTCTCTTGAGCTGTACAGCTTGTTTGCAAAGTCTATATTGACCCACAGGCCCCAAAAATTTTCCTGTTTTTGCCTGACCACTTGGTTTATCTCTGTTCCCACCCAGAAAAGGTTCCTAAATTTTCTTGAATCTCTGGAAAATGCTGGTCCCTCTGATGAAGTTTGTGATCTTCACCCTGGCTCCAGTCTTGGGGATGATCTGGTCCACATACCCAGATCTCTGGGGACAAATTTCCTTTTCAGCCTACTATGTGGGAGGTAATCCCACTCAATTCCTGCAATTGTTTGGGAATCTTCCCAGCACATGCTCAAGATCTGCTTGTTACCAGCAAGAACCTCATCAAGAGCCTTACTTACAATAACCTTTAACTGCTCTCTCTTGACCCAGATCCTCCAACTCCCCTGAAAGTGGACCTCCTGGCGCCTTTCCCTCCCATGAAAGCTAAGTTCATAGCCTCTGATAAAGAGTTGGGTCTCCAGGAGTACGCTCTCAGGCAGACTCCTTGATTACTTGGTGGTATGATCTTGATGGGTTTAGATTCCTAGTTTCTCTGGCTGTCCTTGCACTGGACGCCCCTTCAAGCAGCCATACCAGACCTACACTGGATGATGTCCTGGTGGGTCTTCCCTTCTGGATAGGAGTCAAACTTAGCCAGTTTAGTCCCCCTCTCTTACAATAATACACTCTTATTGACTACTTGACACTAAAATATAATCAGTAGTAATGTTGATGGATGTAAATTGTCTGCCTTTAAAATAGATTTGGAGGGGCTTTTTTATAGGGTGTTATCCTTATGACCAGACTGCTGTCTTATTGCTGTTAACTCTTGTTAGTTAGCCTATCATCCCAAGCTACTAGCTTCAGCCCCCAGAGTTAAGATTCCAAACCTTAGAAGGGGTTTGGAATGACATAATTATTCTGCCACTCAAATCTCTGTCTTCAGGGCAGAATTATGTGGTGGCATGTTTATCAGAATATGCATCTTTTGTTGGTGTGTGTTCAGCCTTATATCTGCAGGGCCTAGATTCAATGGGTGGTCTTCTGTCCATTTTCTCAGCCAAATAGATGGATCAGCCAAAGTCCTGCTTCATTTTATCATTGATTGGCCTAGCAAAGATTCTCAAATACTGATCAGTTTGTGGTGCGTCCATTTATCAAATGGGGGTCAATTCAGAATGTCTCAAGTAATTCCTTTGACAGGTAATCTTAGTTCTGGATCAAACTTCTTTCAACCCATTCATAAGTCTTTGTTGAATCAACCTTTTGCTCCCAATGATTGAGTGTTTAGAATAGGGGTTTCTACTTGGGCTGTGTTCCATCCCTTTTTCCAATTAATCACTGTGATGAGGAGATTGATCAGTCAACCCTAATTAATCAGGATTTTGTGACAGTATATAATACTTTATATTTTTATTTTATATCTAAAGTTTATTTTCTATATGGTCAGCTAAAAATATCATTTCTGAATTTAGAATTGAATTTTATAGATGCCATATCATTTTTTATTGTATGTTCTTAACCCAGTTAAATCAAAAAATAGTTTAAGCATAAGCCTGAGCCTTTAAATTGCAATTTCAAAAATATGTTTTACTTTGATTTGATGTTAAAAAGGCCCCTATCACCCATCCAGAAAAGGAGGAGGTGGCAGGGCACCCTATGGTTGGCTGACAGCAATTTGATCTGCTGTTAACTAAATTATCAAGGCAACCTCCAGAATTAACTCATACAGAATGAAACATCCTCCATGTTGACAATTCTCATAAATATTTTTCTTATTTTCAATATTAAAGATTATTTTTTTCTTGATTAAATAATTGACACTGATAATAGAAGCAGTGTTTGATTTTTATTTTGAGCTTTTAATTGAAGTTATGAAAGATAAAGCAAAAACAAATTTTGAAATTGTTGACATGGAGGATGTTCCATTCTGTATGAGTTAATTCTGGAGGTAGCCATTATCAATGCACCCAACACACCAGCACCAATTATAAAGCACAAGCTAACAAGTATAAACTCATGTGATATCATCAAAATTGTTTATATCCTTTGCCACTACACCATCTGAAGAGCACAACACTCAGGCCAGCTGTTCCTCACTCCAAAAAAGAGCTTGTTGCTCCTAGCCAATGCATCATCTTGATTCATAGCCTCTGCCTGAAGGGAGAAAGGTGTCAGTCCTCAAGGCTTGGCTTCAGACTTAGCTCAAGTGACTTTCCCTCAGTACCCAATCCCTTGTTATAAGCTTTACTTAGAGAACAGTATACCCATGTCATCCCAGTAGGATTTCATTCCCAAAGATCAGGATTCTACAGTAGTTTTCAAACCTGTTGAGATAAACATATATTATTCAGTTTAGAACGTATGAACTCAGTCTAAAAACGAAATCAAAAATCAAGGAATTTATATTAAATTACAATAGATTTGGATCCACTTTGATTTCATTTTGGACTGAGTTCATGCGTCCTAAACTGAATAGTATATGTTTATCTCTTTTTATTGGTAAAATTTTTTTATAGGTAGCATATGTTTATCTCAACAGGTTTGAAAATTACTGTACTATTCTTTAAATGTTGAATTTTCTTTATCACTAAACTAGTTAATTGCAGCACAATGTATTCATACTTTTCTCCGATCTTCCCTTCATTGCTCTTTCAAAGAACAGCGTTGCATAATTATTCTACAAGTTACTGGGAATTACAATCTTTACCCAATCTTATATTTATTAAGTCATAAAAAATTTGGATCTTCAAATTTGAAAAAAATGCGTTAGAAAACTAAAAGAAAGGCAAAATGACGTCATTTGCTGTTTTTTGCATAGATTAGTAAAAAACAAACTGTGTCTGTATTTCCTGCATGCACAGAAAAACAAAAAATGAAAATATCTGCATTTAAAAGGACAACATCATTATGATCTCTTTTTATTACTAAAAGTACAAAGATCGTAAAAGGTTTAAGCTTAATCAACACCTTTATTATCATGTAAGCGATAGGCGTTATCAATGTTTTTGTTTAAACTTTCTCCGATATAAAAATTTGATAGCTTAGCCATATAAGTTTGTTGTTGATAAGGAATGTTATACAGGGTTGACAAGCTCAAACTTGATACAATTTGAAAAGCTCTATAGTGCTAGTTTATAAGCTGCGGTGGGAGACAATAAAAGCTTATGACGAAATATACAAGGTAAGATTTCAAATAAAAATCGATTGAAAAGGCAAGAGAGCTAAGTTAAACTTATTAAGAGACGATTTGTATTCAGTAAGTAGCCAATTTTTCTGCACAATTAGGTTGAAAATAGTTTGTGGATAAACAATAGTAAAATTTTAAAACAAGATAAGCTAAATAGAAACATGTACTAAATACAATTACTGTAAGTGGTAAAAAGTTTTATGACAGACAGTTTAAAAAGGAGTAAAAACCAACTCGAGTGTATAAGAGTCTAAACTCTAAAAGCCATTATTTTGTCGATGCAATAACCTCGAGTGGCAAGAAACTACGTGTATTCGGTATTTAAGTGTAACAGAAAAATTAATACTTACTCTAGAAGATAAATTGAACCTCCTCAAACATTGAGGCTTAAAAGATTTATAAAAAAACTTCACTGAATTAAAATGCTGAAATGATGAATAGACCCGCTTTCAAGACATTAAAAAGCTTGTGAAATAAAGGTTGTGAACAGAAGAGCTAATTTAGTCCAGCTCAAATGACAAGAGGCTGGATTTTTTAGGCTTTTTCGCCTTTTTAAGCTTTGAAGATGTCTCCGACTCAGGACGCTTTTTAGTAGAAGTATTGTTTTCACTTGACTTCGAGCTTATGCCTATTCTTGGAGCTTCCACACTTTTTACCTTTGTCCTAAATAAAATTCTTCCATCTTTGTCAACTGCAGGCGTCTTTTCTACTTCTTTCTCCTCTGTTTCTTTAGGTGCCGGTAACTTTCCTGGCATTAAAGTTAGTTGATTTCATAATTGTAGCCTAAACCTTCTTTAATTAGAATGCTTAGTGGCTTCTTCTTCAGTGATGTCATTAAATTTATTTAGGACGACAATCTGCGGTCTTTCTTCTTCTTTGTCTGCCAAAAGATCGTTGTATTCTTCATCTGGCTCAGCAGCAAACTCAGCGTTGACTATTTGAGTTTTTGAAGAAATATCTGGTTCATCCTTCAGTGTATGCTGGAGGAATCTTGGAACTTGTCTAACGAAAGTAAGGTTCTGCTTTCCTCTACCTCCCTTCCCTTGAGATTTAGACATTGCACCAGCGCTTGATACTTTTACTTCAAAGCTCAACAAATTCAAACTTAAGCCGAACTACTTGACCCCAGAAAACACCCTGACTTTAGCGATAAATGGACTGAACTCCCTTTCATATTGTCTGAAACCAGTCTACACTACTTTTCTTCAAACTAGAAACTTTTCATTTTTATGACATCTCCTGGTTCATAAGGAGCTAATTGCCGAAAACAAGTGAATGCAAAGCACCGACTGACAATAAATTCTAAACATAAAATCACCAGAACTCGAGACAAATTTGACAGGGTTTGAATATGATTGGCTTATGCAAAAAAAATGGACTACAATGAGCAACTTAAATCTATGTGTTTTGGATTAGCAATAGAGCTCCACAATTTTCACCACACAAAAATAAACAATAAAGTAAACCTACCTTTTAAATGAAGGCTACTAAAATCACATATTTCTTGGTTACAAGCAATGCCAAAGCTAAAAACTGTTTTGGCAGCATAAAAAGACTGAAAAATACAATGCTAGTGTGATTTGAACTTAAATAACCAAGAATATAAGGATGAGTCTGTTGTGAAACTACCCCAAACTCTGGTTACTACAAATAATGATAAAACTCTCTTTAAAAAGCCTCCCTTTTTGTGGTCAACAGTTCCACTGTATTGAAATTCAATACTGAGACCCTAATTCTAGAATCCCCAAAAATTGGAAACTGATATTGTAACTTAACCAATTACAGTTCAGTACTTGAAGTTGGGAGAAGAAAGCAGTCCAAGAAGTGACAGAAAAGGATTTGAAATAAGATTATCATTGTTGAGAAGAGTGAGGATTTTTATATCATGAGGAAAAGCTACTGTGCTGCCAAGAGAGCGGTGTATGTGGTATTGATCAGGATAAAAATCAGAAGTGTTCTGTATAAGGGTTATTATTGGGATCTTCATTGTAATTGACCTAACTCTTATAAGGAAGTATGAGATCCTGCCATGCTGGTGGGGCCAAGTGAGATCATAATGTTAGACCTGACATGGGATGGCTTGATGAGAGCCTCTTGTGTATCATGAGATATGTTGACAACTGAGGTGTCTATTCTGGTTGCAACACCTTCATAAAATATAATGTCTCTTTTTAGTCTGTAAAATTATCTTAATAAATATATATTTAAATTGAATCAATGTCAAAGATGCTAATATAAAAGTTATCTTTTGACTAAATACTGTCATAGTTTTCCAAGTGAATGTGAAAACTTCTAGATCACTGCTATCTACCCTGATTAATACTGTAAATTCAGAACCTAAAGGTAAAAATGCGGGATTGTCAAATTCTTTTGCATGAATTCACCAACTTAATGGAGTAATTTTCATCTCAGAACAACTTACTTTTTTATATAAAAGGATGAAAAATATTCCAGTAAGTTGGTGAGCTCATGCAAAAGAATTTGACAATCCCGCATTTTTACCTTTAGGTTCTGAATTTACAGTATATATGTTTGTCAGGACTGAGAATTTAAGTCTCAACTGATATTCCCTATTTTGTTGATATTTATGCCAAGACTTCTGTTTGTTTGTTTGTTTCTCCTTTACCATCTTTGGTCGCCTATATTTCTGTGAATACTGAACCGTTTCAGCCCAAACTGGTGTCAGCCAAAAGCCCTCAATTCCAGCTTTCAGAATCTTACTTCTGATGATATACTTTTGATTAAAAATTATGAGTTAATCTTGCTTAAACATAATTCCCCTATCATCTCCTTTTCATAGAATTGGGTATAAAAACCCTCACAGTTCTATGATTCCAAGCAATTCAATCTCCTCCTGTTTAGGCTCATCAATAAAACTATTGTCTTGATCCTAGCTGTACCTCTTTTATCCTTAGTAAATAGTAATTTGTTGGTGATGGTTGATCACAGGCTTTGATACAACTGCAGCTGTTGTTGAAAAAGTCTGAAGTCTTACAAACCCTATTACTACAGGTTTGGGGAGCTTCTCCATGACGTGAAATCTGGTGGGCAGGAGTTTCCAATTTAGCTTAAGGGAGACAGACTCTTTGCATTTGTGGGACAGATATGTTGTCTTGTTATCCAAGGTTACCAGTCTAGAGTTTCCCTGGATTGTTACACCCAGTTTCTCAGCTAGACTACGTTTCATGTAATTGAGGGTTGCCCCACTGTCTAGGAGGGCTACAGTGTTCAACTCATAGTCATGGTAACATAAAGTAGTTTCAATGATAGGATAAAACTGGAAAGCGTTATTTATTGCTAAAATGATGGCCCCTTGGGTTCCGTTGGAGCAGCTAGCGCAATAATTGGATAAGTGGCCACTCTGGTGGAAATAAAAGCATAGCCCACTTCTGACATGGTGTTGATACTCTTCAGGGTTCATATTCAACCGGGGCTTACTTGCACCAGGGGTCTGGTTGTTCCGGGGTTGACTGGCATGTTATCCTTGTGGTTGGCTGAAGTCCATGCCTCAGGCAATAACCAGGAGCTCATCTTTGGGGAGATTGCACAAGTGGTGTCTCATTAGGCTGGTGTGATATGGGTTCAGACTGTTTCTGAAATGCAGGCCTGATATGTTTTCAGGGATCTTGGCTGCCTCTGCCAGGTGTAGAAATTGTTTTATGTAGGTCTACAGGTTGTCCCTTCCTTGGGTCAGGCGGATGAGCCCCATGTAGGCTTGGATCTTGGCCTCAGTGGGGGTGGTTGCAGAATTAATTCTCTCCAGGAATCGGTTGTAGGAGAGTATGAGGTCTTAATCTTCCTTAAGGCTAGTCAAGAAGGTTTCTCTGGTGTCATCCTTCAGTTGGGCAGCCACCATCATAACCTTCTGAGTGTTGTTTCTGAAGCTCTTAGGGTGGGCATAGAACAGGGCGTTTATCATGATCATTCCTTTTCTGAAGCCAGCCAAGTCCATTTTTGGCAGGTCAGGAAAGGTTGTGGGGGAAGCAGTATTCTGGTTAAGGGTAGAGATGATCACAGTCTGGACCTAAGATAGATTGGCAACAATTTCTTCTTGGCTTTTGTTCTTTTATTGTTTCTTGGTCATATGTGCCTTAATTAGTAAGCTGAGATAAAAAATAAACACATACAAGATGCCCCTATAATCAAAGAAGAATATAGACCTAGAGTTACTAGTTTTGATATGGTTGACATACTGCCATGGCCCATACCAGAGTAGAACTGGACTCCCACAGGAGAGGCATGCCAGGCCTGGAAGGCCATGTACACAATAGGCGTAATACGGACCAGATAGTTGATGGCAGTAGCAAGGGGGTGCCAACTCCCAGTATGGGGCACAACCTGGTTGGCCAGCCCCAATAATGTGATGTAGACAAACCCCAACTTACTGAAGTCCTGGGCGGGAAGTGCATTGGGTAGGGGGAACAGCAGGAATCTCCTTCATTTTAGGCGGAAAATCCAGGTGATGAGGGTGGTAATACTCCACGTCAAGGGCGCAGGGAGAACTGACAGAGGTAACAGGAGTATAGCCAGGAGGATATGGGTAGGAAGTTTGTATTGTGTTGTGTATTCACAAATAGATGCCAAGAGAATAATTAAATTAGAGCAAAAATAAACAATTCCTGCAATAAGATAATAATTTCTGGGCATAAACTTGCTTTATTAAGATGTCAACAGTGAGGAGGACTTCTTCTCCTCAATATTTATTCTTACTGGTAATTTTGAGGCTTTTAGTGCCACCAGAGAACTGATGGCATCAATTGCAGTTAAACATACAATTTTCACTAGAATTTGTGTACTTGGACCAGGGGGTGGGTGCTTGTTAGTTGTTATAACATGAAACTTTCTTGAACTGCAGCATGCCAAGGTGCCACAGTTATTTATAGATCCTGCAAGTGATCAAGCACCTGATTGCGCAATCAAAAAATTGCGCTCCTGGTGTACCATTTCCTGATAGTTGAGAGACCCAAATTTGTTAATAGAATTGAAGCTATGGATTTGAGGCTTGTGTGCCTCTCAAATTCTGGGCCATTTGTTAGTCAAAAGATGGGTTTTCTGGCTCTGGGAAATACTTGGTAGGGGTTCCCAAGCTGTGGGAGTTTTTGCCTCTAAGATGGTCAGCTGATTGTCCAGGGCTTTCTGGGCCCTGACACTAGGTTTAGACCTCTCAACCAGCACCCTAGCATCCAATGATACCTGATAGACTGGTACACTCCCCACCCCCAGTAGTCCTTTGTTACCTACTAGGCAGAACTTACCTTCCCTAGTAGCACATGCTACCTACTAGACCTATACCTGTCCCAAACCACTATACTTTGCCAACTTTCAGCATAGAGTCTTTTCTTTGGCCAAATCAGCCCCTGCCTTCACAACAGCTTCCATGTGGACCATCACACTTTTGCTACATGATTTTGAAGAGGTTACATCCTCTGATATGGCCTAACGGGCAAAGTAATGCAGTGTTGTGTCCCCTCATTGTGTGGTGAAGATGTAGGGCGTCTTTTAACCTGTCTCTGCCTGGCAGCAGACATTGCCAGCATCAGTAGTGAACTAGCCTTTATTATCCTTCAGCTTGGAAATAGTCACAGAGTTTAGGCCTTTATAACAGGTGGCCTCAGGGCGTAGATAGAGCATGGGCCAGTTTGGGTGTAAGCTGTCATCTCCTTTGATGGACGCTACATACAGTAGTTTTAAATTCTACGGCAACAAACAAAATGAATTCAGATTTAAGTGAAATTGAAATGAACCCAAATCTATTGTAAATCAATATAAATTCATTTATTTTTAATTTTGTTTAAATCTGGATTGTTTTTGCTTGTTGCCATAGCTTTTAAAACCACTGTACAGCCTGGTGAGAGTGTTGACTGTGACTAATTCCTTCCCAGGTCTGTATTTGATTTGCAGCTGGTATGGAGACAGACACTTGACCCATACTGCCTTGCGCCGTGTCAAGTGTGACTGAGTGTTGAAATACTGAAGAGACTTGTGATATTTCAAGACTTGGGTTGGGAATGCGGTTCCTTCCAAGTAACAGCGCCATTTCTTGACTCAATGCACAATTGCTGCTAACTCCTTATTGTGTATGGGGTAACATTGCTCTGAGTTGGTAAGCTTCCTGGATTTTTAGGCCACAGGAAGAAGACACCTGCATCAGTTTCCACTCTTAGCACACCCCCTATGGCCCAGTCGGAGGTGTCAGTCTTGAGTTTTTACTGATAATTCCTATTGGGGAGTTGTAGTACAGGTGCAGTTGTAAGCCTCTACTTCAACGTCTCAAAGGCCTGGTCTCTGGCAGGTGTCCAGTGGAATTACTGCTTGGTGCTTAGGAGCTTGATGAGAAGTGAAATTAATTCTTCACAGTTGGGGATGAACTTTTGCACATACACAACCATGCCCAAGAATGTTTACACCTGACCCACATCAGTGGGGGGTGGCATGTTTGTGATTGCCTTGATTTTGGAAGGATCAGGCTTTATCCCTTGGGCAGAGATGGTGTTCCCAAGGAATAGGAGCTCTGACCTGAGGAATTTGCATTTAAAAGACTTTGCCTTTATCTGGTTTTACAAAGGGTTTCAAGAATAGCACAAATATGTTGGAGATATGTGGTTTGATCTTGACTGAAGACAATAATGTTGTCAAGGTACACAACAACACATTTTCCAATCAGGTCTTCAAAGGCTTTTTTCATCAACCTGGCAAAGATGGAGGGAGCATTTTGTCATTCCAAAGTTCATGAATTGATACTCAAACAACCTGTAGTATGTACAAAAAGACAGTTTTTGCTTTATCCCCAGGCGCAATGCGGACCTGGTTGTACCCCGCAGTGAGATCAATCTTGCTAAAGACCTTTGCGCCCACAAGCATATCAAACAGGTTGTCAATTAGTGACAATGGGTACTTGTTTTTGCCTGTCGCTTTTTTTAGTGTACAATAGTTGGTTACCAGTCAAAGGGACTCATTCTTCTTGGCTACAAAGAAGACTGCGGCCCCATATGATGAGAGAGGGAGGCAGATGAAATCCTTATCAAGCCCATTCCATAAGGTATTCACAAAGAGTTTCATCTTCCTTGGGCGTCAAGCAATAGAGGGGTTGTGCTTTTGGCAGCAATACTTGCAACTGAACAGCATGTTGTATTTCTCTTGGAGGGGGAGATTGATCTAGCGTTTTTCTAAAGATGTCCTTGTATTCCTCAAGAGGTGATACTAGTGCTGGTGGTGGTGTTGTGACCAAGGGAGAGGTGTAATGTCATGGTAAACTCATAATTCTGTGAATTATTTGGCCAAGTAGGAAGGCTCAAAAGGCCAGAAACCCTTTAACAAAATTGACCAGTTTAACAGACTTGAATCAAATAGTTGATCAAAAATGGGTTACAGCTGCTCCAGTTTTCCAGTTGAATTTGATTTCCCCCTGTAAGCTGACATTAATAAATTGGCATGATTTGATGGTCACCCAATAAGATCTTATTTATCAGCATGGTCATCAGAAGTTGGTCACTCAAGGGTTTTTTGCAAACTGGACTATATACTCACTTGACAATGTGGAAGGAATAGGAGCCCAGGATCTAGGCGGTATTGCTTAGTCAAGAGTTGAAACAGTGAAAATTATTCAATATATATCAAAATTCAAGAGTTGAGTCCCCCCAAAAAATTTACTCAATAAAATCAAAATATTCCTTGGTCTAATTTTTATTTCAAATTCATCCTGTAGTTGGCCTTCTGCACTACATTCCCTACAATTTAATTCTTAGCTGGATTATTACAGGAAGATGGGGCCCTGCTGACGGTACTTTGTCATTGTCCCCACCCAATGTTAATCCAATGCCTGCCAATCTTGGAGAGTTCCTTCTATATTAGAAACTGAAACTTTGGTTCTATCTCAATGTCCTGAATTTTATGCTGAAGACACTCTGATTCCCTTGCAGGCTATTTATCTTGGGCTCTTTTAGCTAGAGTTAATCATTTTGCTTAACCCCAGTGTCATGAATGACATTTCTCTAAAATAAGCGGGGTACTCCAACTAGGAGAATCAAACTCAGGACCTGATTCTGAGGGTTGTGGAGATCCTGCAGGCCCTTGGGCCGCCTGCCCGTATTTTTCACAGTTAGCCAGTGGAAGTGCTTAAACAGGCATTGGTTCAAATCCAATTAATTGAGGAATTTTGCAGGCCTGCCTGGCCAAAAATTTGCAAAAACAGGCTGTATTTCTGGAAGCTCTAAACCAATATGGTGGCATTCCTGTCATAGTTAATGGGTCATCCAAAAAGGGGCTTGCTGCTCAGCACAATGGGCCAGAATCCAAAGGGAATCCAGATATTTGGCTAGAAACCCAGGCTGCTGGGCCATGTGATTCCCGGTCACGTAGTGACCCCAAAACCACTCCTGAAGATGTGCAGCTTACAGAGCCAAGGTTTTCCCAGCTTAAGGTTTCTGAAGGTCACTTAGTCCTGAATGATGGGAACACCAGTAGCCGTGATGAAGCCATGAAGACATTGGCCTTGGACCATCAGATGGAAGTCATTACAGCAGATGATATGACGGGCCAGAAGGATCAGAATGTGGTTGGAACTCTCAGTCCAGAGAAAACTGAGCAAACTCAGCTATCAGGTGATGGACTAGATTCTGAACTTAGCATTTTAAAATGTTGTTTAAACCCTGTGAAGTCTTGATGAAATGGTATTGCTATTCTGAAACAAATAAGATTATGGGACCTTGGTTCTACCATTTTATTCCCTATTTTTTCTTGGTTGTTTTCCATTTTACCACTGTTCCAACCAAAAATCTTGGGCAGACAGCCCGCATTCCTGAGGAAGCCCCCAAAACCCGGCTCACATTTTACTGGCCTCCTGGAGCACCCTTTGGTCCAATGCATTTCTCTGACTATCCCCTTAAGCCAGAGTATCAGGAGTTGACTGTGAAAAAGACCCTCCACCCAGATTACCTGACCCAACAGATTACCCCCAAACAGCTTTCCACAAAGGTGCTTGGTACAAACAACCAGCCCCCAAAATCTGTGTGAAGTATAACTATCTGCCTGCCTACCAGATAGATATGGAAGCACCCCCAACACCTAACCCTGACCACCTATACCCTATCCCAGGACTGTCTCCACCCACAGCCAATCAATATGCAGGCATTGCCTACATCACCTTGGCAGGGTTATTTGATACTATGGTGCCCGCTGCTGGACCCTGGGCCTTGGTAGTACAATAAGCATCTTATCTCATCAAGTTAGCGCCCCTCCTATGGTGGGCTCTATCCTCCTCCCAACCAAGCAAGTTGGCAGCTGAGGCTGACAGTCCCTTCCCTGGAATGTGGTATCCTGAAACCTAGTATCTCATTTGGAAATTTCACAAAACAGTATTTGAAGCTGAGTTGGTGGTTAATCATTAACTCCATGTGGATCTGGGTGGTGATTCCCCACCACTTGGAGACAGCTTCTTACTATCTGACAATTTATGTCACATGTAATGGGTTCAGAACAGATGACCTCAAATGAGCACTGGTTGAGTTCCAGATTCTACCCTTTGAAACCATAGGTACCTGTCTCTGTGAGCCGTACAAACACGGTGTCATGGAGTAACTTGTTCATTATGATGGGGTAGATTTGAAAGCCTATCCTGTTCCTGTTGAGCGTAATCACAAAGGTGTCCCAATCAATGTTTGGGCAATTATGCTGAAGCCAGTCAAGGCTACAATAAAATTGTGGCTGAGACCCATCATTATTGGTCCAGAGAGCTAAAACTTGGATGTTCCCCATTCTTACAGAGAAAGGTACCATCTTGTGAGTGATAGCTACTCTGCAGGAGTTGGCCACATGTACTGCTTTAAAACAACTGGGCACTTGGTTTGATTGCTGGGAATCCGTGAATTCTTAGTTTACTATGGTGTGATTGGCCCCAGTATCTACCAAAAGTATGTGGGTGTTCCCACAGAAGCAAAAGGGATAGTCTGATTGGGTGTTATATTTAAGAAATGACTGGCTTTAAGGATGGGGTTGTCACTAAAAACTTGGAACACATCTAAGGTTTCTACCTCATGCATGTTTTAGTTGCAGGAATGCTTGGCAAGGAGAGATTGAGAGTGTGGGTCAAGCAGACTGCAGAACTTCATGTATCTATAACCCCCAGTCTTTCCCTAAATTCTCAATCTGGGCTAGCTAGAGCTCCTCCTCGCAAGGGCGCTTGGCCCCATTTTTTTGCTGATAAGAATGGTGGTGGCCTACTTGGTTATGGGTGTTGCTGGATGCAGGAAAAGATTTGGGAAGCATTGTTGGATCTTTGGAATCCCATTGAGGTCTGATTGTTAGCTTTCACAATGACCTTATAACAGTCATTGATGAAGGTGCAGCACCCTACAGGGACCCATTTACAGATATGGAGCTTCAGCCCATTGACAATGAAGGTAAGTAATATTGCATTTATGTCAGTGATGTCTTTGGGGGCAGCAGCAAGTGCTTGCTGCCAAGCTGCAAGGTACTCAGGGACGTTTCCTGTCTGTTTGATAGCAAGTAGAGGGGTCCCCACTACAATGGGCAAGAAAGTTTTTCTATAGCAGGACCTGGAAGCATCCCTAAATGTTGTCCAAGAAATTTTGTGCTCCTGAATTGTCCAGTTGGTGAACCATACCACAAAAGGCCCTGTGAGGAGCCCATATTGTCAAAACAGTAGGCTTGACCCGCCAGTAAGGTTCTGAGTAAGCAGTTTTGTGATCTGCAATCCAATTATCCAGTCACCTGAAGCCAAGATAGGAAGTTGACTCAAATTTCCAAAAACAACAACATGAACAAAAGCTGAGCCCCCATGGTGGATACCTTGTTTTGGAGCTTGACTCATTACCAGGATCAAGCCATCTCCTTCACTATCCCACTGTGTGATCAACACTATCATGTTCCTGTTATCCACAATTCACAATGACTATATAATACCTATCTCTCAATAAAGAATATTATCTAGTTTACAAATATTTCCTCTTCTAACTCTGCTAGAACAGCACAGTTACAATAACATGTGGTGACAACCTACATGGGTTCTTGTACTTGGCAAATACAGAGGCAGGTTTCCATGGAGTGAAGCCAACTGACAATGTCAGCCTCCTCCACGCCGCCCGCTAAGGCCTCTAGTTAGAGATTTGTCATGCATTGAGAAAGATCCAACTGTGGCGTGGTGTCGCTGGCGTCACCCTACCTGAGGCAAAGCCAATTGTACATGCTTGTGAGAAATAACTGGTCTTGATAGATGACATACCCGTCAGGGATGTCCCCCTTGGGGATTGGCAGGAAAGTTTCTTGTTGGGGAGTAGCCATACAGTGTGTACTCTGTACTTTCTTGAGGGAAATTTTCTTTTAGGTAGACCGCTAATCAAACCTACTGCTGCTACTATTGTTGCAACTGAACCAATGATAGTTTAATATTTGATTGGATAAGGCAACAGTCCAATATAAAGGACAAGGATAAGAATAATATAATGTCTGTTGGTTGTTATTGTGACTAACATACTATATGGGGAAAGCCACAAGGCCACAAGGGGGTGGGACAGTGGCAGGTTCAATATAAGGTTTGGGCTGGGAATATCCTGAGTGAGGGATCAGCTTGTCAAATTGGCTTCACTCCTAATTAGGAGTTAGTGCTTGCAATGCAAAACTGTGTTCAGATTAATAAAAACTGTTAGTCACATCACAGGGCAACTTATTGAGCACCCCCTGTGTATTGTGAGATACATTGGCAGGCAAGAATGAAGTCTTGGCTGCAACACAAATAAAAGAGTCCTTGCTTTTATTTTATTTTTCAGTTTGGACACAAGTTTTTGGAGTCCTTATTTTTAAAAATATTTAGCAGAATTCAGACTTCCTTTGCCTTCTTTTTGCCCTTCTGGTCTTTCCTGGCACTTCTGTTGTCCCTAGAGTTGTTAATAGCGACGTCTGGTGGTTATTTACCTGCTTTTGCTTTTGAGTTCAAACTTGGTTTTAAGTTAGTATCTTACATAAAAACTTACACTATTCTTAAAAACTCTTGTTTTTGCTTCAATATCTATACTTTGAGTGTATATATTCTTTAAAAAGACTCCCCTTTGACAACAGCAAGGTTATCAACGGTCTGAAGACCTCTCAAGACCAAATTTTATTGTAAGCCCCCTAAATCAGTGGTTATTACCCATTTTAGCCACTGTGATCATTGACACTCCCCCCAAAAATTCTGATGATTGAGAATATGTTGGTCCCCCTTGCCAAGTTGTGGTTTTTACTCTGGCTCCTGCGCTGTTTCTAGTCTGGTCCACCTCACCCAAGTTGTGGACTTGTACCTCCTCCTCTGCCTATTTGGCAGGTGAGAACCCCTCTTATTTGTTGCACCTTCTGGACAATCTCCCTAGTAAGTCTAGTAACCTGATCTCCCCAGGGGGAAACTCTGGTCTGTAGCTTGACCTGTGATGACCTAGAGTTTGCATTGCCCACTGAAGCGTTGATGAGCCATCAGTGTGCGGACTCTAATGTGCTCCCTCATGAAGAATATGTGGTTCTTCTCTCACTCAACAGTACGCTCCCAACCCCAGAAGTTCCCCCAGGCATACCTCCTGGCTTGTTTTGGGTATGCTCTTGATGGGTCTGAACACTTACCTCCCTTGACTGTCCCCTGTTGGGTCCTTTTGGTCCCCTGTTCAAGAGGCTATCCCAGTCTTGCACTGGGTGGTATCTTAGAGGGTTTTCCTGCTGGGATGAGAGCCAATCTTAGTTAGTTTAGCACCCCTCTCTCACACAAACACTGCCTGGAATGAGCACCTCCCTACTATCTTGCTTATTTTTCAAGCTAGAATCAACCGTGGTACGGGCTTCAGTCTCAGCGCCCTAGCCTTTGGGGCTCCTGACAGTTTAACTGAAGTAGAGAAGGGGAAGTTATGATCCACTGTACCGGGAAACCCTCCCCTTAACACCACACTCTTGTTAACCCAGTGGTGTACCAAGGCCTTTGACATAGAACAAGAGTGGATCAAGGGGGCAACAAAACACCTCAAAGCAAGATATGCTGTAGGTGATCCTGTCTACACCCACAACCCTAACTCTGCCAAACTTGAACCCAACCACCCTGGGCTCTTCAAGATATCTGCTGTCTATGACAACCACCCCTATCAACTCAAAGACACCCAAGTAAACACCAAAATACTCCACCATGATTGCTTGTGCCCCTATTGTGCCATCCCTGCACAAAATCTCTTTGTATGCACCTTTCCAGACCTCCCACAGGTTCTAACTCTGGTGTCTGACGACAAGCAGGGGGTGTTGCAACTGAGATTACTCCCCCACCTGCTAATATATCTCACAATACACAGGGGGCGCTCAATGAGCTGTCTCCTGGCGTGACAAACAGCATGGGTCAATCTGATCAGGATATCAAATTGTGGGCACTATTTCCTAATTAGGAGCGTTGCCAAATCAACAAGCTGATCCCTTGCTCAATTTATTCAGAGCCTGAACCTTATGTTGAACCTGCCACCACTCTACCCCCTGGTGGAGTTGTGGCTCCGCAATACGGTATATTAGCTACAATGCTCTCCAATAAACAATATCTTATCCCTAATCGTTTACTTTCTGTTTGGACTGTTGCCTTCCCCAATCTTAATGCTGAACTACTATCGGTTCAGTTGCAACACTGGTTGCCCATATTTCTTCGTTGAAACTGCCTTTAGGCTACACGGCTGCACCTTGCAATTGTTGGCTGCATCCGTTAATTAGTCAATATTCCAGAATCGTGACAGTTGTTATATCTGGAAAAGGATTATTTTTTGGCTCTAGGGTTAGCTTAAAAAAACAAATTTTGCATCCTGACTTTAGGTACTGGATTTTTGCATCCAGCAAAGTGGAGCAATCTCCACGCTTTCGAATCAAACCACTTCGATCTGGGGAATTGGCCCACTGGCTTAATAATCTGTATTCTAAAGATGTCGCCTGGAGTAGCGGTACCCACTCTATTTCTGATATCATCTTTCTAGGAGCTGATTGCTGGCAGCATGTTGTCATTTTAGGAAATGTCAGATATGAACTCTATTTCACAATCTATAATTGCTAGCATTTGTTAGGAATAAATTCTTAACAGAACACTTCTCTTAAATAACGCGGAAAAGGAAATTGACAGGTTGTAGTCCTGCTCGATACCATATAACTCAAAAGCTTTAGTTTATTCTACTACTATGATAATTCAATCGCATAAAGTCCTAGATCCAGCACTCTTGGAGATAGTGCCATATAGGGGGAGCATTCTTGGGGTCAGAGGAGAAGGCACCATATTTCTCAAAACCACCGACGATTCCCAAGGTGGTGTCAAGGTAATTCAAAAATGCAGCAACAGGACAGGTGCCAGACTTGCACCAAGGGGTGACAACTTCCTTTCCATTGAAAATCATGCGGAGGTGGTAGTCATCCAAGGTTCCCTTGCCATTCTGGGTGTCATGCCAAAGCTCAAATAGAAAGCTGGAAGCATAGGGCGGCCAGTTCATATCTTGAGAATGGATGGCCCCTAAAAGTGCTGCAAGAGAAGAGTCATGCGCAGAGTAAATAATGAACTTCTTCTTGAACATTTCGCTTGTGAAGTCAGGGGGAAAGGCAAGGTTGGGGTCAGAATCAGCGTTGGGGTGCCTTGTGCGGATGACGTCCAAGCCGGAATCTTTGTTGATGGCGAGGAGCAGGTTACGTTTGACTTCCAAGAGAAAGCCACCTATGCGCATGCGGGCAAGGCTTGGAAAGACTAGAGGATGGTCGCGATACCAAATACGGTTTTCAGCATTTCCATAGACCATCATTTTGTCAATCATCTTCTGGGTGACGCAGGACGAGGCGGCATCACTTTCCTGAGAAGAGGAGTTGCTTCGCTTACAGACGGCAGGGAATTTGTGGCAGGAGCGAGCTTGAAAAAGATCGACATAGTAGAACAAGGAGCCCGTCTGGTCCCCAATACGCGGGCTGCCTAGGATGGCCTCGAACTTGGTTCTTTCATGCTCAGCTGTAGCGAGGTATTGTTTAAAGGAAGGAGAGCTCTGGATATTGTCTTCAAGGGTTTTGATTTTCTTGCATCCTTTGTCGTTGGAGACTGCAGTTTCCATTTCAGTGGGGAAAGTGTAAATGCGAAGGTTGTCGAACGCATGGAACATTCCGCTGATTAAAGATGTGACAGATTGCTGGGTGCGCCACACATCTGTAGACGCAACAAAGATGTCCTTCTCGGAAGTCTTCCAGTCAGCGTCTAAAAACTTGAGCTTGCGAATATAAATGTCGCCCAAGTTATTTCCTAGATTGTTGAGTTGATGTATACCCTTTGGTGTCAGTTGCCCACGGCTGCAGTTCCCTGGCCAAAAAGTAGGGAAAAAAGGATTCACTTTGCAGTAACCTTCAGCTGCACATCCATCTGGGTTATAAATAGTGGTGCGCTGCATATATTTGTGTTCGGGATCATCTGTAATTTGGGTATTCTCTGGGAGACAATACCATGGATCTTTTTCGAGTCCAAATGGGAGAAATGTTGTAGGAGTGCGATCACCATGGCGGTGCATTAGATGAACTGATAACAAAGTATAGTTCTTTAGTCCGGTGTAGAATTTAGCAGTGGGTGAATCAGCTTCACAATAAGAGTAGTGCTCATTGGAATCATCATCTGTTATAGGGGATACTTTAGGCGCGCCTTCAGCTCCTTTATCATCGGAAGGTGAATTTGATGAATTTCCTAGCTGAGCTTTAAAGTGTCCCTGGGATATTTGTGAGTTGGTAAATTTGGAAGGCGCATGGGCAGCATGGAACGCAAGCGCAATAAACACTGAGAACGTAATTAAAGTAGCCAGGAAGGTCACCACGAAAGCCCTGTTACTTAAAACCCAAGGCGCTGGTTGTGGCATTTTATTACCGCCTATTAAATAAAGTCAAAAGATATTGCATTTTGGACTAAAGAAGTTCTACGAAAGATTAATCTAAAAAATATTGTCCTGAAAGCTACCGCTCGAGGAGATAGTTTCTAAAAACCTCAAAGGGACATTTTTGGTATTCGGCCTTAAACCTTGCTGGTTAAAGCTTTAAATAAAGACACAACATGTATTTAATAAATTAAAAATTACAATCAAGCTCTACTCTTTTGGAAGCCTCAAAAGTCTATTAGCTTTGTAAACTAATTCAACTTTTATTTAAGGGGAAAGTATGAACCGCATAAACTAAAGAGCGTAAAATGCTAGACTTCTAAGGGGAAAAGAACCTGCTATAAAGTATATATATTAGAATAGCTTATGTGTGGCTTACTATGAGAATGAAACGTGAGTAAAAGCTATAAAACAAACAAACAAGCTTTTTGTAACATATAAAAGCTAATTTTGGAGCTAGGCTTAACGTAAGAAATAAAATACCTGTAGCCAACTAAAAATATACCAAAAGATCAGATAAGCTTCCTGGGAGTGTCAGCACTTTATTCCTTTGGCTGGGCAATTTGGATTTTTGTTGGCAATGCTTTGTTTTAAAAAGTAGCCAGTGTGGCCACAGGATGCACAAGTGTTTAGCTGTTCCATGCGCCATCCTTATCCTTTCAAGCTCTAGTCATTGCAGATGGGGTATTCGTTTTGGGTTTTGTTGATTCTGATGAACCCAGGTTAAGCAGGTTTTAAAACTTGATTTCGTTTTAATTTATTAAAGCAATCAGCTAAGCATTCGATAAGAACCTTATCTGATCCAATAAATTTCAATTTAAACGAGTTAAAGATGTAATCTTGCAACGGCCATTCAACCCCACTAATTTATCTCTTCTCGGTCTCACTGAAGCATAGGTCTTCCCGATTAGGTAGGATCCCTTTTAGAGGTTACAATGGCTGTACTGTAGCCAATTTTGCAAACCTAAATAGCCATAAAATTCAACAATCTGCAGATGCAGCACATTACCTTCGAGGTGCAATAGTAAAGAGACTGATTTTAAAGCAGAATCAACTAAATATATCTTGTTAGAAATATAGGAATTGGTTTATATGTTAAGGGCACGAATATATCCGAGGTCGAATCTATGCAGATAAAATAATTGGCACGAGTCCTGCTAGAATGTACTGTCGCTCAACACAGTTCATCTCTGAATCAGCTCTAACCATCTCATCGAAACGACAAGTTTGAGCAACAATAAGTTCAACTCCCTATTATTACCATTCTATTTTTTAAAGCTTAAAAATGAAAAATACTTGTTGTATGTAAAACAAAACCAAAGCTTTCTAGCATAACTTTTATGCAGTAAAAAATAAGTTCAGATAACTAAGAGTACCAAACATCTTAAAAATAGCCAACTTTTTAATGGTAAAAAGTGAAATTTTTCTGGTTGTTAAGTTTTTTATTTTAGATGAATTGTTTTTATTAGAATCATTGTATCTCATCATGCTGTGGGAAGATGTGTTGATAATATTAGGTTCTATATGATACCAGATGGGCTACCAACATTTAGTAAATGACTTAATCTGGCAATCTGCTGTTAGTTGATTAAGGGAGGCATTTGGAGAGGGAGTCTTCAAGTTGAATGACAAGGCTCTGATAAGCTGATTTGCGCAGTGTTGCAACATCTTTGATTACTCCCTCTTGGGAAAGTAACTCCCTGAGTGATTCTCCAATTAATCATTAAGTTGGTGGCACTCTTATCAATCACCATCTAGTATGGGGATCAAACCTTTTGACTCCTAGATGGAACAACTACTTGGACAAGCCCTATGGCTGTCATGACGTATATGGATAGCATGTGGCTTCTCATGATACTATATAATACTCTCAAGTCATATCAATAAAGTATCATTCTCTTCTTAATTTTCCCCTTTATTTTTTTCATATAATTCCAAGAAATATAAACTTGACAGCAGGAAATTTTTTACAGAGAGATCCACAAGTAACTGAAAGGATAGGTCTGGTTACTCTTATATTACTGCTGCAAAAGGTCCTACAGTAGTTGTGGTTCACCTGATCTCCAGAAGTCACCAAGGTGTGTCCTGGGTTAAAGCCAGGGTGCTGTCACGGTAAATTTCATAATGCTGGGAATTATTTGGCCAAGTAAGAAGGCTCAAAAAGCCAGAAACCCTTTGACAAAATTGACCAATTTAACGAATTTGAATCAAATGGTTGATCAAAAATGGGTTACAGCTGCTCCAGTTTGCTGGTCAAATCCAATCCCCCCCTGTAAGCTGATATTAATAAATTAGCGTAATTTGAGGGTCACCCAATAAGATCTTATTTATCAGCATGGTCATCAGAAGTTGGTCACTCAAGGGTTCTTTTCAAACTGGACTAGATACTCACTTGACAATGTGGAAGGAATAGGAGCCCAGGATCCAGGCGGTATTGCTTAGTCAAATTTTGATATATATTGAATAATTTTCACTGTTTCAACTCTTAAGAGTTGAGTCCTCCTAAAAAATTTACTCAATAGAATCAAAATATTCCTTGGTCTAATTTTTATTTTAAATTCATCCTGTAGTTGGCCTTTTGCGCTACATTCCTTACAGTTTAATTCTTAGCCGGATTATTACGGGAAGATGGGGCCCTGCTGTTGGTACTTTGTTGTTGCCTCCACCAAATTTTAATTCAATTTCTGCCAATCTTGGAGTTGTTCCTCCTACATTCAAAATGAAACTTTTGTTCTATCTCAATGTCCTGAATGTTATTCTGAAGACACACTGATTCCCTCATAGGCTATTTATCTTGGTCTTTTTTGGTTAGGGTTAATCATTTTGCTTAACCCTAGTATCTCATTTGGAAAATTCACAAAACAGTATCTGAAGCTGTGTTGGTGGTTAATTATTAACTTTATGTGGATTTGAGTGGCAATTCCCCACTACTTGGAGACAACTTCTTACTATCCCCAATTTCTGTCACATTACTCAACTCTTCTACATCTGAGTTTTTGGAAGCAGTTTGTCATGAATTTGTGTTTCTTTTCTCTGTTCCGTTGAGATATATGTGTTTACCATGTTTATCTGCATCAGCTCCTTTCTGAGCTTTCAGTTTAGGCTTTTTTTAATTTGTGGTTTCTGTCTCCAGTAACAGTTGTTGAGACTGGATCATCTGTTTCTTATTTCCGTCGTGTCATGTCATTTTGGCGTCCAGATTATTTTCCTGCTCCACCCACTGATAAAATTTTGCATGAAGTTTTGTCAGCCTTATCAATATATTCTGGCTCTATCCTTAGTCACAAATTGCAAGTTTACCATGTGATGACAAAGGTTTCAGAGGATGCTTGCAAATAGTTATTGTCTGCGGTGGAACACTATCAAATTTTTTAACTGAACGTGCATCTTTATACCCTTTGTTAAATAATGTATGTGTATATATTGAGGAGCTCAAAGTATATCAACAGTTTTACGCCTTCCAGCAGGGTACTACTCTGCTCTTGGTATTCCTTCCTTAGTTTCTTGCCTACTGTTGTACAATTGATTTTCCCAAAGTCAATAAGCTCTAAGTGTTGTGGTTTGCAGTTGACCAGAATGCCTAGGAATTGGAATTTTGGGATTCCCTGTTAACCACAACTGAGGCCCTGGTAAGCTAAATTCTTTCTCTGATCTCAAATCTGTCCACTTCCAAACAAGGTGTTATAAAAATTGAAGCCAAACCTGCTGCACACCCCTGGTTTTCTGGTAATTGTTCTGCAGTGGCTTTGACTAGTCAGAGTTGTGATCACTCTCTTGTGTTTTTTCTCAGTCACAATTGGCAATTTTGAATAAACCTGCCTAGGTAAACAAAGCGCCAGTGGTGGTGTCGCAAATTGGCCTGGTGGACGTCTTTAGATGTGACGTTTCTGGTTGTTTGGTAGAGTATAGTAATAGGCCTAAACACAAATTAATAAAGGTCCAATGACTCTGTAGTCTTTACCTTTAATTAATAGGTAACAACTGAGGTGAGTAAAAGCAAGATTTAATATGTGAAAAGTATCTTTTATTTTGAAAGAAAGGAGGTTTATATATCATTCAGGATGCACAATGGATGCAGAAGTGTTATTAACACCTGCACTATTGTATGGAACATTACACAATCTTCTGCTATCCACCAGGCTCTTGCATCCGTATTTTTTTCCATCTTAGGACAATCTGGACAATCCAACGGAGAAGAGTGGGTGCACGTTACTCCGGAGTTGCTGCAGCTTGCAGCTACCAATTACGGCAACTGCTAGCAATTCCCAAACCAGATCCAACCTGGATGTAATAGTACGGCCAACCTATTGTAACGTCCCAGATACAATTAGGAATGCAAATCCGTCAGATCTGACGGATTTGGATGCAAACCAGTTTAGTCTTGACTATCAGGATTAATTTCCACTGATAGCCTTGACCATTATACACATGCCGTCTAATTTATGACAGGTGGTAACCACTGAGAGTTTGTTGGCTATGCTCCAACATGTTGTGCCCAAAAAGTCTTTGGTAGTTGAGTCTGAGGAGTTGCACTTGTTCTCATTGATTATGATTATCCTTTCCTCCCTGAATCTGTCCAAGAAATGATTGAGTGTTACTTTCAGGAGCACCCTACCTCCTTAGCAGCTGTCTGTACCACTGATGAGAAGCAAGATCCTGCTGAGGTTGCATTTGCAGTAAATAAATCTACTTCTGTCTACTTCTTGTTTTATGGTTGCATCAATACAGCCAAAATGTCTTCCGACCAGCCATTCTGTTGGATACAGGTGCTTCTGAGAATTTCATGAGTGTTGAGACTGCCAATTTATTACAACCCAAGTTATACCCTGGAATGTTAGCTAGGGGTAAAAACTGTCAAACATTTCCCTCTTTCTAACTTAAGAAACCAATGACATTTGTAGTTGCAGGTCAATCTTTTACTACATGGTTTTCCATTTCTCTACTCTTATGTACCTTTACATCTTAGGAGTAGGCTGGTGGCGGGACCATAATGTATTGAATCTGCTAAAGAAAATACATTTCAAGTGGACCACTCTTCAAGAATTACCATTTATATACTGTTGTTGGATATGTCAGAAAAGGAGCAGTTGTCACATAATTTTCAGTCAGTTCCTGTTCCTCCCCCCTGTAAGTTCAGACTTACCAACATGCCTTCAGCCTTGGTCCACGGCATTTGACGCCACTAGGGGCAAGGTTCTCCCCAAGTGTACTCAGTTTGACTTTGACTTTAAAGCTACTATTGATCTGATTTTTATTGAATCTCCTATTTATCTTTTGGCTTTAAAGGAGGACACATGCTTGGAAGGGTGGACTTGCAACATGTTGGCAAAGGGATGCATCTTCAAGAAGGCTTTGTTGATCTGCTCTACATTATTGTTTTCCAAAAATCCAATGGGTATCTTAGACCTTGTATTGACTATGTAAATTTGAACAATTTCACAATTCTTGACCCCTACCCTTTGCCTCTTGAAGCACAAATTTCTCAATGTATTGAGAAGGCAAAGGTATTCTCAAAACTTGATCTCTTGAATGCATTCAACCAGATTAGGATGCATAAGGAATAGAATGGTTGACAGCAATCAGAACAAAGAAAGTTATCTTTCAGTTATATGTTATGCCTTTTGGATTGAATAATGTCCTGGCTTGCTTTCAGCAGTTGATTGACTCAGGTTTGAGAGATTTCCTAGCTGTATGTGCCATTGCATACATGGTCAACATCTTGGTGTATTCCCTGGATGAGGAGTTGCATAAGACCCATCTGTCAGCAGTTGTAGAGCGCACCTTTCAGGCTAATTTAATCATCAAAAGGAGTAAGTGTGAATTCTTTAAACGTAAGGTTACCTTTTTGGATAATATTATCTTTGAGGATGGTCACACTATTGGCCCTGTCAAAGAAGTCACAGTTTGCAAGTATGCTACTCTGGTAACGTTATCCCAACTTTTCAGTAACTTGGGTACCTATACCTGCTTGAAGAAATTTACCCCTCATCTGTCTGAGATGGCAGCACCCTTGTATTTGGCTAGTGGGAAAACAACTTTAGTCTGGACACCTGAGTGCGCAGAAGTGTTTACAGCAGTCAAGGCTCTTTGGTTGTCTTCTCCAGTTTTGCAATATGTGGACCCAGAGCTTGCTTTTGTGGTTTCCAAAGATGCCTCTAAATATTCTGGGGCTGGTGTGTTGTTACAAACTGCTGATGAGGGTATTGAGAGACCTGTAGGGTATTTCTCCCAAAAGATGGAGGCTCAGGAATGCAATTACATGATTTAAAACAAGGAATTGTTGGCATTTGTGGAATTGTTGAAGCATTGGCATCACCACCTTATGTTGGTGTGTCATTCTTTTGTGGTGAGAACCAACTATAAAGCTTTTATGTACTATTGTTAACCCAGGGTTTTTTCAGGTTTCCAATCTAGATGGCATGGGGATCTGACAAGATAAAATTCTGCTACAAGTTCAGCAAAGGTATTGACAACCACTTGGCTGATGAATTGAGCAGAAATCCTTCCCATCTCCTGGATGCTAGTATTGACGTCAAGTTTAAGACACATACTTTGATTTTGGATGAGGCTGTGGTCCCCTTTGTATTAACTCCGCCTGCTACAATTGCTATCATGTCTTTAAAAGAGGGTGCAGACTTAGACTTATATTCCAAAGTCAAGTTCTTACAGCCCCTTTCCAAGGGTTATGATAGGTTACTGGATCTACCATGTGCACATCTGGTAGGCCAGCTGCAAGGTTATCACAAGATAGGACCAATTCTATATCATCAAGGTTGCTTTTGGGTTCCAGAGGGAACCATTTGGGATGAAATAACGGAGGCCCATCACACCTGTCCTACGGCAGGTCACCCAGGTAAAAACAAAACAGTGGAACTAATTAGCTGACAGTTTTCTTAGAAAGGTTTGATGGTGAAGATAGCAGCTTTTGTTTGAGACTTTCTGGTATGTGTTTTGTCCATGGCAAGCCAGAACAAGACTACTAGATTACTGGTTCCACTGCAGCCTGCTGCAGGGCCCTGGACATTGGTGTTGGTAGATTTCTGTGAGAGAGGGGGCTAAACTAACTAAGTTTGGCTCCCATCCTGGTGGGAGGACCCAACAGGACATCATCCAGTGCAGGACTGGTATGGACACTCAAAGGGGTGTCCATAGAGAGAACACAACAGATAACCAGGGAAAGTAAGAGTACAAACCCATCAGAACAACCCAAAAAGGAGCCAGGAAGCACGCTTGGGCGGGAACTCTTGGGTACCTAGCCCACTCTACTGGACCTGAGCAACAAGGACCTCAAGAGGGGGGCATCTGGGGGGGGGGTTGGCATGGCAGCGTAGCAAAGGACGGTTTGAGGATGGGAAGTTCAAGGCTGTCACAGGTGAGACTTCTCACAACGTTCTTGCTAGTGGCAAGGATGTCTTGTGCCCATCCAGGGAGGTCCTCAAACACATGCATGAAATGACTGGGGTCACTTCCCACCAAGTGGAGAGAATGTGATACACAGCTCCATAGTTCTGGGGAAGTGGTCCAAACCAGCACCAGGGCAGGGGCCAGGGTAAAGGCCACAAAATTCAAAAATGAGGCCAGCATTCTACTCTAAAAAGGGGGACACAAGCACAACAAAAACTTTTGGTGGCGTGATGCCTTTTTGCAGAGGAGAAAATGAGAAACAGAGCAAAAGGGGACCCGCAAGAGGTGTTTGAAGACGTAAGGCAACAATTTACAATTATACACTTTAAGGTAAAGCAAAAGAGTATTATCAAAGCGTATAGTGAAGAGGAGGAGACAACAAAGCAAACAACAAGAAAAATCAAAACTAAAGTAAGTATATATTAAAGATTGAATACTACTTTTAAAGTTTGAGTTAAGTTTTCAAAAGCAATTGAGGTAAGCGGTTTTAACAAAGTTAATCTCAACTCTAGGAGCTCCAAAGACAACACCGGGAACCAAGTAAAGGCCAGGAAGGTAAGGAATGGTAAAGAAAATACTAATAACACCAGAGAAAACAAAGGGGACCAACAAAAGTCCCAAGTAAAATCTGAAAGTGTGTGTGAAAGTATAAACTTTTAATTGATAGAATGAGCAAGCAGGGGACTGAAAGTCCCCTGTCTTGCTTTAAGGGTGGAATTTGAATTCAAGGGTCACCTGAATCAGGGCTGGGACTTGATAGGCTTGCAGAGAAATTTTGCAGAGGGGAATCCAAAGAATTGGAGGGTTTCTCATTAGTTTCTGGCTCTAACTCTGATTGGCTAGCATTGCTGTAGTGAATTAAATCAGCATTTAATCCAGTTGGATTGGCATTTAAATAAATGGCAGTAGCGCGACCTGAATTCTTAGACTTAATTAATTTCAAGCGTGGACAAACCCAAGCCAAAAAATAGTCTAAATTAATCAGAGATTCCTCCTAAGTGGGAACCAAGTTCATCACATTGGTATTTCCCACCTGGGAAGGATATTCCAACACAAATCTCTCATCAATTGTATGGGCTAAATCCTCAAGGGAATTAAGGGGCTTGTCCGGCTTCTGAGCAGATTTCTTTGTGCAGCGCGGGAAGATTGTCCTATCCAGGGCTAAAGGGGGAAGTAAATTTACAATTTTATTGATGAACCTCTGTATTCTAATGGGTTTAATGCAACCATGGTGGTGGTAGATTGATTCACAAAAATAGCACACTTTGTACCCTGCTCAACCACAATAACTTTGGCAGAAACAGCTAGGTTGTTTGTGAATAGGATTTTCTCCCTACATGGCACCCCAATGGAGATTGTGAGTGACTTCAGACCCCAATTTATTGCTCAGTTCTGAGAAGCTTTTACTGGAATTATTGGTATCAAATTGTGCTGCTCCACAGCTTTTCACACCCAGTACAATAGACAAACAGAGAGGGTAAATCAAAGTTTGTAGGTCTACCTACGTTGCTACACTAATGCGCAACAAGATGACTGGTGTGATAACCTAACCATGGCAGAGTTCACATATAATAACGCCCTGCACATGTCAAATCACGTCTTGCCATTTTATTCCAATGTGAGTTACAATCCCTAGTCCAAAATGGGTCCTTGATTGGTTAGCATTGTGGAAGCTGTAACTGATCAAGCCGCTGCATTGAAGCAGGTTTATCAGGAGCTGCAGGTTACTCTTGCTGCTGCTGTGACAACTTAAAAGGAATACACAGATCACAAGCGCCAAGAAAGTCCTACATACAGGCCAGGTGATCTAGTCATGGTGGATACCCGCAATATGAAATTAAAGGTTCCCTGTCGCTAGTTAGGTACCAAACAAGTTGGTCCCTTCAAAGTTGAAGTTGAATTGGTCACTCTGTATATTGGTTAGATCTGCCTCCATCCTTTACAATTTTCCATACCTTTCATGAATGTTTACTCACTCCCTTTAAGGATAATGAAACTTCTTCTTCTCAACCCATTCTTGTGGAAGAATAACTCAAGTATGAGTTGAATTGTATTTTGGACTCTTGTAAGAACCAGCACCAGTTGGAATATTTAGTGTCTTGGAAAGGCTATCCAAATTCTGAAAATTCCTGGGTTCCTCATTATGATTGTTCCAATTCCCCAGATCTTATCTAAGAATTTATTTGGCAATCCCACTATCATTGTTCACCCCAAACTTACCTTAGCAACAATGAAACTTCCTCCTGCCCACAAGAACTTCTCCTTATACCATCTCCCAGATGGTGGTTTTTGCTCCAGGCTAAAGCAGAGGGTAATTTCACAGTAGATTTCATAATGCCAGAAATTATTTGGCCAAGTAAGAAGGCTCAAAAAGCCGTAAACTCTTTAACAAAATTGACCAATTTAACAGATTTGAATCAAACAGTTGATTGAAAATGGGTTCTGGCTGCTCCAGTCTGCCAGCTGAATCCAATTCCTCTATTCAAACTGACGTTAATTAATCAACGTAATTTGAGGATCACCAGATATGAGTTTATTAATCATCATGGAATCATAAGTTGGTCACTCATGGTTTCTTTGCAAACTGGACTAGATACTCACTTAACAATGTGTAAGAAAAGGGAGCTCAGGATTCAGGCTGTATTGCTTAGTCAATTTTTGATATATATTGAATAATTTTCACTGTTTCAACTCTTAAGAGTTGAGTCATCACAAAATTTTACTCAATAAAAATCAAATATCCCTTGATCTAATCTTTATTTTAAAATGCATTCTGTAGTTGTTCTTTTGCGCTGTATCCCCTACAATTTAATCCTTAGCTGGATTATTACAGGAAGATGGGGCACTGCAGTTAGAACTTTGTTGTTGACACCACCCAATGTTAATTCAATGCCTGCCAATCTCAGAAACTATTCCTCCTATTGTTAAAGCTGAAACTCTGGCGCTATCTCAATGTCCTGAATTTTATGCTGAAGACACTCTGATTCTCTCACAGGCCATTTATATATGACTCTTTTGGTTAGGATTAATTATTTTACTTAACCCTAGTACCTCATTTGGAAATTTCACAAAATGGTATCTGAAGCTGAGTTGGTGGTTAACCATTAACTCCATGTGGATTTTGTGGTTGATTCCCCACCAAATGGAGACAGCTTCTTATTATCCCTTGATTTCTGTCACATCACTGGAATCCTGTTATTTGTGGACCAGCTCACCAAGGCTGCAGAGTTTGTGGCCTGCTCTAGTGGAATGACTGCCACAGCAATTACTCACATGTTTCTTGAGCACATATACAGACACCACAGTCTCCCCAAGGATATTGTCTTGGACAGAGAAACACAATTCACATCCAAGTTCTGAGGAGATATAATGAGCCAGCTCCAGATCAAGTTGAACATGTCAACCATCTTTCACCCCCAAAAGAAAGACAAACAGAACACATTAACCAAATCTTAGAGACATATCTCCACACCTATGTTAACGCCAAACAGGACAATTGGTTAGAGCTGTTGCCCTTAGCTCAGTTCAGCTAAAGTAGCTTCTACCACTTGGGGAAAAAGATGTAAGGTCTGAAGGCTTGGAGTAAATTATTGTATACTAAAGCTTTTATACTAATTATTTTAATGTTTGTTAAGTATAAAATGGTATGCAAGGTTTGCAACAATAACTGCACTATAGCTCCTAAAAGTTTATAGAAAGTTAATTAGAGACTAAGAAAATGAAATAAAGACCAGTCTTAATGGCTGAATATTGGTTCAAGAAGTTAATTTATAAGTCAGGGTAATGGCCAGTGCTAGCTGGTGGATTAAATCTATCAACAATTAAATTGTGGGTTCCATTATATAATTTGTCTAACTGATGGAAAATATAATCAAATGGAATCATAAAACTAAATTGAAAAGAAGGTAAATTTTCAAGAAATAAAGATTACTAAGAAAACACAAGCCACAAAACCTAACAAGCATCTGTTGGTGTGACAGACATTGACAGATAATAAGAAGTTGTCTCCAAGTAGTGGGGAATCACCACTCAAATCCACATGAAGTTAATTATTAACCACCAACGCAGCTTCAGATACTGTTTTGTGAAATTTCCAAATGAGATACTAGGTGTCAGGATACCGCATCCCAGGGGAGGGACTGTCAGCCCCAGCTTCCAACTTGCTTGGTTGGGAGGAGGGTAGAGCCCACCATAGGAGGGCGCTAACTTGATGAGATAAGATGCTTATTGTACTACCAAGGCCCAGGGTCCAGCAGCGGGCACCATAGTATCAAATAACCCTGCCAAGGTGATGTAGGCAATGCATGCATATTGATTGGCTGTGGGTGGAGACAGTCCTGGGGTGGGGTGTAGGTGGTCAGGTTTGGGTGTTGGGGGTGCTTCCATATCTATTTGGTAGGCAGGCAGATAGTTATACTTCACACAGATTTTGGGGGCTGGTTGTTTGTACCAAGCACCTTTGTGGAAAGCTGTTTGGGGGTAATCTGTTGGGTCAGGTAATCTGGGTGGAGGGTCTTTTTCACAGTCAACTCCTGATACTCTGGCTTAAGGGGATAGTCAGAGAAATGCAGTGGACCAAAGGGTGCTCCAGGAGGCCAGTAAAATGTGAGCTGGGTTTTTGGGGCTTCCTCAGGAATGTGGGCCATCTGCCCAAGATTTTTGGTTGGAACAGTGTTAAAATGGAAACAACCAAGAAAAAATAGGGAATAAAATGATAGAACCAAGGTCTCATAATCTTATTTGTTTCATAATGGCAATACCATTTAATCAAGACTTCATGGGGTTTAAACACCATTTAAAATGCTAAGTTCAGAATCTAGTCCATCACCTGATAGCTGAGTTTGCTCAGTTTTCTCTGGACTGAGAGTTCCAACCACATTCTGATCCTTCTGGCCCGTCATATCCTCTTCTGTAATGACTTTCATCTGACGGTCCAAGGCCAATGTCTTCATGGCTTCATCATGGCTACTGGGGTTCCCGTCATTCAGGACTAAGTGTCATGAATGACATTTCAATACTTGTATTGAAAACTCAAGAGTTGAGACCCAGTTCCCAAAAGACGGATCAAACCTTCCAGGACAGTTCAGGACCTGCCAACCCGTTAAGTCACAGACTCAAATTGATGAATTACTCTGCAACCCGCTGGCCTACTACAGAGAATTCCCTGAATAGTTGCCAGTCTGCTGTCAAACTGGTGCCAATGAAGACCCATATCTACAAAGGAAATGTAACCTGGCTAACGGAGATTGGTGAAGGACCCAATGCCAACCTGCCCAACCCCAATAATGGAGTTTTGAAACCAACATTGGAAACCCTGGAATCAAACCCTGACCCTCCAAAGACTACTTGAGTCACAAAAAGTGGACGGGAGACCGCCTACTTGTTAAATTGCAAACCCAAGTTAACAAGTTACCTCGAGACCCGCCAGCCTCCCAAAGACAATTCCCCAAATGGTCATCAGATTGATGCCAAACTTGAGCCACCAAAGACCTGAACCTATGCAGAGGTTGCAGCTTACCTTAAGGAGGTTGAAACAAAACCTATTTTTAACTCTGCCAATGACCACCAGCAACTGCCAGTCTTCCGCCCAGAAGGGGTAGTACAATTGAACTACTCAGGTGACATAGTGAACAGTGGCAGCGGAACAAAACATTGCCATTTCTATTTGCCAGAGCAAGCACAACCTGGATCTGCTGCCCTTGAGACTCCAAGCCAAGACCCATGCCCCACCAGTGCCTTGTCTGCAAACCTGAACCCTGCAAAAATCAAAGAAGCAAAGTCCCATGGTATAAAAACCCTGGCGGTACGGTGAAGACCCCATTGTCATTTTTGATAATAAAGTTTTATGAACCTTTGGTTTGAACAAATCTTACCCTATATAGTCTTAGTGATCTTCCATCTTAATCCCGGTCAAGTAGACTATCAGGCCACTGCCCCCTCCTGAGCCCAATCTGCCAAATTGCCCCAGGCATTATACTGCCCCCGGGAGCTCCCTTTGGACCTGTGCACTTTACTGAGTACCTGCCCAACCTGGCCTATTCAGAGTACAACTTGGAAACCATTCTCATTGCTGATCCTTTGGCAAGGACTAGAAGTACCAAATACATAGGTTGTGAAGGGAAGAGAGTCGAGATACCGCCCTTATTATTCAAGGACAAGTACAACTACCTACCAGCGTACTTTGTTCCCATGACTCCACCATTAACCCCAAGACCAGACCGACCCTTGGAACCCACTGCTGCCGCCAAGACCACCTCTACCCAACTGTTTGGAGTACTCTATATTACTTTGACAGGATTGGTGGATTCTGTGGTCCCCAACTCTGGACCCTGGTCCTTGCTTGGCCAATCTTTATCTTATATTATCAAGTTAGCACCCATTCTATGATGGGCCCTACCCGCTGGCTCAACCGCCCCTCACCCTGAGCCGCCCAATGCCTCTACCTATGACTGGCTTCCTGACACTAAGTGACCTTCAGAAACCTTAAGCTGGGACAACCTTGGCTCCGTAAGCTGCACATCTTCAGGAGTGGCTTTGGGGTCACTACGTGACCAGGAATCACATGGCCCAGCAGCCTGGGTTTCTAGCCAAATATCTGGATTCCCTTTGGATTCTGGCCCATTGTGCTGAGCAGCAAGCCCCTTTTTGGATGACCCATTAACTATGACAAGAATGCCACCACATTGGTTTAGCGCTTCCAGAAATCCAGCATTTTCTTGAAAATTTGTGGCCAGGCGGGCCTGCAAAATTCCTTGATTAATCAGATTTGAACCAATGCCTGTTTCAGCACATCCACTGGCTAACTGTGAAAAACACAGGCAGGCAACCCAAGGGCCTGCAGGATCCCCACAACCCTCAGAATCAGGTCCTGAGTTTGATTCTCCTAGTTGGAGTTTCCCACTTATTTTGATAGAAATGACATTCATGACACTAGGGTTAAGTAAAATAATTAACCCTAACCAAAAGAGCCCGAGATAAATGGCCTGCAAGAGAATCAGAGTGTCTTCAGCATAAAATTCAGGACATTGAGATAGCACCAGAGTTTCTGTTTTGACAGTAGGAGGAAAAACTTCAAGATTAGCAGGAATTGAATTAAAATTTGGCGGAGGCAACAACAAAGTACTGACAGCAGGCCCCCATCTTCCCATAATAATCCAGCTAAGAATTAAATTTTAAGGAATGTAGTACAAAAGGCCAACTACAGGATGTATTTGAAATAAAATTATACCAAGGGTTATTTGATTTTTATTGAGTAAAGTTTTGTGATGACTCAACTCTTAAGAGTTGAAACAGTGAAAATTATTTAATATATATCAAAATTTGACTAAGCAATACAGCCTGAATCCTGAGCTCCCTTTTCTTCCACATTGTTAAGTGAGTATTTAGTCCAGTTTGTAAAAAAACCATGAGTGACCAACTTATGATTCCATGATGATTAATAAACTCATACCTGGTGATCCTCAAATTACGTTGATTAATTAACGTCAGTTTGAATAGAGGAATTGGATTCAGCTGGCAGACTGGAGCAGCCAGAACCCATTTTCAATCAACTGTTTGATTCAAATCTGTTAAATTGGTCAATTTTGTTAAAGAGTTTACGGCTTTTTGAGCCTTCTTACTTGGCCAAATAATTTCTGGCATTATGAAATCTACTGTGACATTACCCTCTGCTTTAGCCTGGAGCAAAAACCACCATCTGGGAGATGGGATAAGGAGAAGTTCTTGTGGGCAGGCAGAAGTTTCATTGTCGCTAAGGTAAGTTTGGGGTGAACAATGAAAGTGGGATTGCCAAATAAATTCTTAGATAAGATCTGGGGAATTGGAACAATCATAATGAGGAACCCAGGAATTTTCAGAATTTGGATAGCCTTTCCAAGACACTAAATATTCCAACTGGCGCCGGTTCTTACAAGAGGCCAAAATACAATTCAACTCATACTTGAGTTATTCTTCCACAAGAATGGGTCAAGAAGAAGAAGTTTCATTACCCTTAAAGTGAGTGAGTAAACATTCATGGAAGGTATGGAAAATTGTAAAGGATGGAGGCAGATCTAACCAATATACAGAGTGACCAATTCAACTTCAACTTTGAAGGGACCAACTTTTTTGGTACCTAACTTGCAGCAGGGAACCTTTAATTTCATATTGCGGGCATCCACCATGACTAGATCACCTGACCTGTATGTAGGATCTTCTTGGCGCTTGTGATCTGTGTATTCCTTTTAAGTTGTCACGGCAGCAGCAAGAGTAACCTGCAGCTCCTGATGAACCTGCTTCAATGCAGCAGCTTGATCAGTTGCAGCTTCCACAATGCTAACCAATCAAGGACCCATGTTGGACTAGGGATTGTATCCCACATTGAAATAAAATGACAAGACTTGAGTTGACATGTGCGGGGCGTTATTATATGTGAACTCTGCCATGGTTAGGTTATCACACCAGTCATCTTGTTACGCATTAGTGTAGCAATGTAGGTAGACCTACAAAATTTGGTTTACCCTCTCTGTTTGTTTATTGTAATGGGTGTGAAAAGCTGTGGAGCAGCACAATTTGATACCAATAATTCCAGTAAAAGCTTCCCAGAACTGAGCAATAAAACAAGGCCTGCATTCACTCACAATCTCCATTGGGATGACATGTAGGGGGAAATCCTATTCACAAACAACCTAGCTGTTTCCACCAAAGTAATTGTGGTTAAGCAGGATACAAAGTGTGACATTTTTTGAATCAAAATACCACCATCATGATTTCATTAAACTCATTAGAATCAGGAATTTCACTGATGAAATCCACTGACACTGATGTCCAGGGCCCTGCAGCAGGCTGCAGCGGAACCAGTAGTCTTGTTTTGGCTCAGCTTGGATCAAACACATACCAGGCAGTCTCAAACAAAAGTGCTACCTGCACCATCAAACCTTTCCAAGAAAACTGTTGGCAAATTAGTTCCACTGTTTGTTTTTCTTTGGGTGGCCTGCTGTAGGACAGGTGTGATGGGTCTCCATGATTTTATCCCAAACGGTTCCCTCTGGGACCCACAAGTAACCTTGATGATATAGAGTTGGTCATATCTTGTTATAACCTTGCAACTGGCCTACTGGATGTGCACATGCTAGTTCCAGTAACCTATCATAACCCTTGAAAAGGGGCTGTAAGAACTTGACTTTCAAATATAAGTCTAAGTCTGTATCCTCTTTAAAAGATATGGTAGCAAGTGTAGCTTGTGGAGTTAATACAAAGGGGACCACAGCCTCATCTGGAATCAAAGTATTCATTTTAAACTTGACGTCCATACTAGCATCTGGGAGATGGGAAGGGTTTCTGCTCAACACATCTGCCAAGTGATTTTCAATTCCCTTAATGAACAAGTAGCAGAACTTGTATTTTGTCTGATCCCCATGCCATCTAGATTGACAGCCCAACAAAACCCTGGGCTGGCAATAGTACAGGAGAGTTTTATGGTCAGTCCTTACTACAAACAGATGACGTACCAACATGAGATGATGATGCCAATGCTTTAAAGATTCCACGGCTGCCAACAATTCCTTGTTGTAAATCATGTAATTGCGTTCCTGAGCCTCCATTTTTTGGGAGAAATACCCTACAGGTTGCTCAATACCATCACCAGCAGTTTGTAATAACACACCAGCCCCAAAATATTTAGAGGCATCTGATGAAACCACAAAAGAAAGCTCTGGGTCCAAATATTGCAAAACTGGAGAAGACAACCAAAGAGCCTTGACTGCTGCAAACGCTTCTGCGCACTCAGGTGTCCAGACTAAAGTTGTTTTCCCACTAGCCAAATACAAGGGTGCTGCCACCTCAGAAGATGAGGGGTAAATTTTTTCAAGAGGGTACAGGTACCCAATAAACTGCAAAGTTGGGATACTGTCATAGGAGTAGCATACTTGCAAACTGCGGCTTCCTTGTCAGGGGCAATAGTGTGACCATTCTCAAAGATAATATTACCCAAAACGGTTTTCTTATGTTTAAAGAATTAATATTTACTCTGTTTGATGATCAAATAATCCTGGAGGATGTGCTCTACAACCACTGACAGGGGGCTTTATGTGACTTTTCATCTGGAGAGAGCACCAAGATGTTGTCCATGTACGCAATGGCACATACACCCAGGAGGTCCCCCAAGACCAAATCAATTAACTGCTGAAAGCAAGTCAGGGCATTCTTTAATCCAAAATGAATAACAAGGAATTGGAAGATACCCTTCTTAGTTCTGAATGCTGTTAACCATTTCAATCCTTCTGATATCCTGATTTGGTTGAATGTATTCAACAGATCAAGTTTTGTGAATACCTTTGCCTTCTCAACACACTGAGAAATCTGTGCCTTGAGAGGTAAAGGGTAGGGATCAGGAAGTGTAATGTTGTTCAAATTTCTGTAATCAACACAAGGACAAAGAGACCCATTGGAGTTTTGAAAAAACAACAATGGAGAACATATTGATGAAGCCTTCTTAAAGATTTATCCTTTTGCCAACATGTCCCAAGTCCACTCTTCCAAACATGTGTCCTCCTTTAAGGTCAAAGGGTAAATGGGAGAAACAATACAAATCAGATCAAGGGTAACCTTAAAATCAAAGTTGAATTCAGTGTGCTTAGGAAAGACCTCACCCCTAGTGGCATCAAATACTGCAGACCAGGGTTGAAGGCATGCTGGGAAATCTGAACTTACAGGTGTAGGAACAGAGACCAACTGGATTGTCTGTAAAGACTACTCTAATTCTGATATAACCAACAACAGAATACAGATGGGTATGCCCAAAGAGTGGTCCATTTGCAGCTCATTTTATTTTAGCAGGGTCAATATATTATGGTCCCGCCACCAGCCCACTCCTAAGATAATTGGGTACATCAGAGTAGATCATATATAAAACCATGAAGTAAAGGATTGACTTGCAACTACAAATGTTACTGGTTTCTTAAGTTGGAAAGAGGGAAATGGGTCATTATTTGTTAGATCAAGCCAAGGTGCCAGCTTAAGCATTTTAAAGACTTTTAACTTCTTTGGTATCATTTAAGCCGTAAACTTATGTTTTTTGAACATTAATATAATGCTTAGTTTACTTAATAAAAGTTTAATTGTGTAAAATATACAAATAATAAAAATAAATCTTATTTCTATTAACTGTATTTTTGCTAAAAACCCTTTTTTCTATTTTAATAAGCCAAGAATCAAATATATGAGTTGCATGGGAGAGTAATAGCAGCCCCAAAGCCATAATTTCTATTACCCTATCTTTGGCTCATATAATTAATTTCTTAGTTATTTTTAGAAAAAAAGTTGTTGTATTTAAAAGACTATTTACCCTATGTGAAATATAAGTTTTTGTTATGCGTCCAACTTCATGAACATGTCCTACTAATCCTTTAGTAGTATCAGCTCTCTTTGTTTCTCTGTCATCTGTGCAGAACTTTGCACAATAATTTATTTTGGAGTACTCCTTAACATCCTCAAATGTCAAAGGTGAAACATACAGCTCACCATCTTTCATTAAATATGAAAGATTAACATAAAATGCTTTGACTTCAAGCCAGCTTTTTTTAGGCCTAGATTTTCTATCATAGATGTAAAAAAAGGTTTTTTGGGAAACATCTGAATTATTTACAAGTGACTCATATAAACCCTTTCTTTCTTCCTCTCTCTCAAAAACCATTTTGAGATCATTTATATTTTTTATATACATCTCATTTTCCTTTTGTTTAAATATTTTAGATAATACACCAAAATGACCATCAACAATACTTTTGCCATGACACTCAACAAATCTATTAAACTTAATTGTTCCTTTTATAATTTTAGGTACCTCTTTAAAAAGATAATATAAGAATTCATAAGATCTAAAATGATTACCATTATCAGTCCAAACTTTAATATTTTTAATATTCTTAAATTTATTATTTTTAAGCAGACTTATCAAACACTGACCTGAAAACAAAGAGTCATGAGATAAAATTTCAGATAAAAAGTCATGATACTCATATTTAATTTTCTTATTTTCTTTAAAAGCAATTGCAAATCCTAATAAAGAAATAGGTATTTTCTCATAAAAACAATTATTTGTCTCTATAGGACCCCCACTTATTTTAAAGTTTTCTTTATAGTCTATTACTATAACACATGAATTATTATCAAGATTATTTATATCACTAATATATTCTTTATTTTGATGCTTATAAAACTTTTCATGTAGGTCAATAGATTCCAAATTTTCTTTAATAGATTTAGGCAATGGCAACTTCTTTATACTCAAATCCTTTTTCTTCATTTCTAATGATTTTTTAAGTTGCAAATGTTACACATATCAGTTTGCTTTTTGCTTTTAATTATATTATTAGGAATAAGCTTATAGAAAGTGAAATAGAAATATTGTTTTTTATTTTCATATCTTCATAAATTTCTTTTTTTGTTTTCAATAAGGAGTATTTTATTTTAGTTGAGTATTCACTCAATTCTTTTTGTAATTCTTCATAAATCAATCAAGGGGATTTTTTAGTGAATTGGCTGGTTGGGAATGAATTTTTTAATATGTGTTTTAAAATATTTTTTATGTTTTCTTTCTTTACTGAATCATTTTTTCCTTTTTTATTTTTTGAATTTAATGATGCTTTTTTAGCATTTTTTATTTTTTTAGAATATGAATACTCATTTTTTGTCATTTTAAATCCACAATCCCAAAGCTCTTTCAGACTGTAGCTTGATGTAACCAATGCTCTTAGGGAAGGAAGGTGCTTGGCAGGGGACTCTGACATCAATTCCTTTAGGTTGTTAAGGAAATCATCTGTCTTAGAATTTTGTATGACAGGTAAGAAGGTACTTTTTCCAAACTCTGTTTTTAATAAGAAATGCTCAACAAAGCTGTTAAGATCACTGCCAGCAGTAAAAAGGAATGCTTGTTTAAGCATAGATATTCTTTCTCTCTTAGTAGAAGCCCCCAGTGAGAAGAAGGGTGTCATCTGAGGTGCAAACTTGATGGGTTCCATAATGACAGTGGTTGGGTTCCTTGGCTTGGTTCAGGCAGTTCTTGCTTGGAAATAGATGTGCAGTTATCAGAGAGGAGTAAAGGTGTGGATTGTAAAGTAAATTTCTGTAAAGTTGAGCTTTTTAAATACCATGTTAGCTGAGCTTTTGCACTACAGGCATAAATCCCCAACTGACCCCCAACTTATCTCCTTAATTTATCAATATCACCCCTGGAGTCTGATATCATTGTTTATTTACCCCTTTTTATATTCTGGTTAACTGTTGATATCTCGGCAAATAGTACTTCAATTTCACTCAAACTAGTATCATTAGAAAGCCCTTAATCTCAGCTTTCGGAATTGTGCTGCAATGTTATATTTCAATACCAATTTAGTATCTTGAAGCGGCTTTGAATGTAAGCTTATAAAATTATTATTTGAAATAAAATATGCTAATTAACTCTTAAAGTATGATATTTTAATCAGTAAACTAAATTTAAAGTATAAATTATTATTTAGCTTACTTCTAGTAACCAACTCAAAAAACTTTTGTTTAAATAAACTTAAGTTTATTGTAACTTTTAACAGTTCATAAAAAATGAACTTTATATATCTTAAATCTATCAAAACAAAATTTTTATTTTTAATCACATATAAATATTTGCTTATATAATTAAAGTTGTATCTTATTTTTATAGATACAATGACTAAGATCATTTTTTATTTAGTTTAAATAAATTTCAACCTTTATAAAATTTAATTAAATAAAGCAAGATTTTGATACATTCTTTTTTATGTTTGGATTTTTTATACATATTATCTCTAGCATACAGTATAAAAATATAATTTTATTAAATAGTTGTATAAAGCCATTTTATTAATATTAAATACTTAAGAATTTGAAAAGAAAAACTTTTACTCTCTTATAAGTTCTTATTATATATTTTCTATAAAATCTAACTTAAGAATAAATTACTTATGCTAAATGAGATCACTGAAATTTCAATAAAAGTTTAGTTTTAATTTTAGTTTTAGTTTTTTTAACTTTTTACTAGATTTTTTATAAAACAAATCCAAAATTATTTAATATTTATTTATTAAATATGCAAAAAGCTAAGATTTTAGGCAACAATTTAATTTCCAACAAAAAGCATCGTATCAGTTTTATTGTATTTTTATGTTTCTCTTTTTAGAATGAAGTCATTTTTTACTAATCAGCTTTCAAGAAAAATGGTACATGAAATAAGATTGTTACTAGCTTTTAATACAGTTTAATTTAGCTGTAAGTAGAAAATGATTAATTTAATATAGGTTTTTATATTATAAGGATTAAATAAGATTTATTTTGATAAAATTGTTATAATTATTTAAATTTATTGATAAGAAAATTAAAACAAAATTTTAAAGTGTTAAGTAGCACAGTTAATAGGAAACAGATTAATCTAACAAATAATGACCCAAATGTTTGACAGTTCCCACCCCTAACCAGTATTACAGGATGATACTTGAGTTGCAACAAATCTGCAGTCTCAACACTCATGAAATTCTCAGAAGTACTAGTATCCAACAGAATGGCTGGTTGGAAGACAGTTTGGCCGTTATTGATGCTACCATAAAACAAGAAGTAACCAGAAGTAGATTTATTTACTGCAAAAAATGCAACTTCAGCAGGATCTTGCTTCTCATCAGTGGTACAAACAGCTGCTAAGGAGGCAGGGTGCTCCTGAAATTAACACTCAATCATTTCTTGGACGGCTTCAGGGAGGAAAGGACAATCATAATCAATGGGACAAGTGCAACTCCTCAGGCTTGACTACCAGAGACTTTGCGGGCACAACATGCTGGAGCATAGCCAACAAACTCTCAGTGTTTGCCACCACTGGTGCTTTGTTTACCTAGGTGGGTTTGTTCAAAATTGCCAATTTCAACTGAGAAGAAACACAAGAGAGTGATCACAACTCTGACTAGTCAAAGCCACCACAGAACAATTACCAGAAAACCAGGAGCAGGCAGCTGGTTTGGCTTCAATTTCCATAACACCTTGTTTGGAAGTTGAAAGATTTGAGACCAGAAAAATAATTTGGCTTACCAGGGCCTCAGTTGTGGTTAACAGGGAATCCCAAACAGCCAGATCCTGGACAGTCTGGCCAACTGCAAACCACAACAATAATAGCTTATTGACTTAGGAACATCAATTGTACGGCAGTAGGCAAGAAACTAAGGAAGGAATACCAAGAGCAGAGTAGTACTGTGACGGTCCACATGTTTGGTGGTTTGCAGGTGGGGCTAATGTTGGCCAAGAGAAAGTTTGGTTGTTTGTTGCAGGTAGAGGCCTAGTAGGGAATGATGGCTACTAGGGATGGTAAGGCCTAGCTAGTAGGTGTAAAAACTACTAGAAGCAGATGTTGCCTCCACCCAGCAGAAGATATTGGCTGCTGTGGGCTAGAGTTCTTTAACTAGCAGGGAACTATGGCTGCAAAAGGGTGAAGAATGAGATAGCTAGCAGGGAACTTTGTCTGTTTGAGGCGGAGAAGGTTTTGGACCCCTGGTAGGTAATGCAGGCTGCCATGGAGGGGAAGAGCTCTGAGCGCTCTACATACCCTGATACCCTTACAGGAGATCTGTGAGCAAGCATCCTACCTAACAGACTGGCAGGTTGTTCTTGTTTATGTCCCCATGTGAGCTTTGGGGGGAACCCAAAGTGAGCATTGGAGGGCATGGATTTGCACAGAGGTGTCATCAAGGCAGTTTGCTTGGGGAAGCAAGCTGCAGAACATGGTGTGATCAGGCCTCTGGGAAGTAGAGCTGGTTACTCTGCAACTGAAAGCTCAGACTTAATCACCTGGGTGAGTAAAAACAATGACATAGGCTTTGAGGATCTATGGTTGGATGGCCTAAGTGGAATGCCACTTGCAAGAGCCCAGTCAAACGCCAGCTCAATGTAGACTCATGCCTGGGACTATAGGTTCTGGTAACGGGGACTGAGATAAAGAACCAAAGTGGTTCACAGAATCAGCAGAGAAGACTAGTGAGAGGAACTGTTTGATCACAGAGAAGGATAGTTGAAGGACTGTTGGTTCATATTGAAGTTTGGAACCAAAATTTTTCATTGTGCAGGTGGAACCAAGTTGGTTCCTAGTGAGGATAAGTGGAAGGGCTCAAAGATCATGATGCAGAAGTAGCTGGTCATGATAAAGGAGTAGCCAGAGGACTGATAGGCTGTTTAAAGATTGGAAAGGAGCTGTTCTGTGAACTAAGATAGATTGTTTGCTGGTTAAGCTGAAGAGCTGGAAGATGTGGTTGAAGAGCTGGCTGAAGAACCCAAAGATGATGGTGAAGAACTAGTGGTCTGGAGAAATGAGCCAAGATTTTGCTGAATTGATTTGCCAAGGTAGTAAAATGTGGAATTTTTTGCCTTGCTTTAGTGGTAAACTCAGGAAGGAATGTGGATAGAAGTGTGGGTATTTTATTTATTTATTTATTTATTTATTTATTAAGTTTCTAGGATAATGAAGGTATGTTGCTATGAGAGCTGGATACAAAGTTGTTTTGGTGGGACATTTACCTTGGATTTTACTATATTTGTAAATATATGGGGAAAACGTTGAAGAGGTCCAGAAAGAACAGTTTAAATAGTATTTTACTATTTAAATGGTTTTAGGTTGAATGCAGGAAAGACTGGTGCCAGAATAATGGACCAGTTAACGCTTTGGTGCGTGAAGAGTTGTCAATTTGAGCGGTTTGAGCTGTGGAAATTATTTTCCTAGTTAGATTATGGTGGAACTTCAGAAATGGTCTATTTATGCACTCTGCATTCATTGGTTGAGTTCTGGAAGGTATCCTGATGAAAATGATTGGTTGGAAGCCAAAAGCTTAAGGTATAAGCAAGGAAATAGTGAATTAATACTTTAAGCTTTTGAGAAAGTAAAAAGCCATTTTGAAGGCGGAACCGTTGGGGAACGGACACTATAAAAAAGTGGCTGGCTGGAAAGTTACAGGGTCTTTCCAGGTCTTTGACAGGGTCTTTCTGAGGCCTTTTGGAGTTTCTGCCAAGAGGTTTTTGAAAGCCTTTTAATCATCAGCAGAAGCGTGATTGGACTGATACAAGTGTAATACCAAGGCCAGTAAAGATATACAGAGAGCTGAAGCCCAAGATAATGGAGCAGGAGCCCAAGAATAATGAGCTGGATCCTAAGTGCAGCGCCAGAGTATAAGTTTAAGGTGCAGGAGTCCAAGTCTAAGGAGCAGAAGTCCAAGAATAAGGTGCAGGAGTCTAAGACCAAGTACAAGGAGTCCAAGATATTGTTAGAGGACTCCAAGTATTGGCAAATCCATATTGTTTCCTTGACCCCCTGGGCCATATACCAGAAGGTTTCTAAGGAGATCTTCCTTCTGAGAGTGAATAAAAGCCCATTTTGACCCCTATACATATTTCTGAGATACATTTTCCCTTACTAGAGAATGATAATCCCTTCCAATTGGTCCCTGGCTATGATCCAGGACACACTTTGGAGACTGGTGGACAGGAACCCCACAAGTACCCTGCTGGAAGACGTACAACTTACAATATACTTTGAGATCCTAAATAGATACACATACATTATTTAACAGCGGGTATAAAGATGCACTTTCAGTTAAAACATGTGAATTGTGCTCCACTGCAGATAACAACTATTTGCAAGCGTCCTCTGAAACCTTTGTCATCACATGGTAAACTTGCAATTTGTGACTAAGGATAGAGCCAGAATAGATTGATAAGGCTGACAAAACTTCACGCAGAATTTCATCTGTGGGTGGAGCAGGAAAAAATTCAAGACGCCAAAATAACATGGGGGCAGAAATAGGAAGCAGATGGTCCAGTCTCAACAACTGCAACCAGAGATGGAAACCACAAATCAAAGAAGAGCCCAAACTGAAAACTCAGAAAAGAACTGATGCAAATAAACATTTGAGCACAGATATCTCAACAAAGCGGAGAAAAGAAACACAAACTCATGACAAACTGCTTCCAAAAACTCAGACGTAGAAGAGTTGAGTAATGTAACAGAAATCACCGGATAATAAGAAGCTGTCTCCAAGCGGTGGGGGATCACCACCCAAATCCATATAGAGTTAATGATTAACCACCAGCGCAGCTTCAGATACCGTCTTGTGAAATTTCCAAATGAGATACTAGGGTTAAGTAAAATAATTTACCCCAACCAGAAAAGCCCTGGATGAATGGCCAGTGAGAGAATCAGAGTGTATTCAGAATAAAATTCTGTACATTGAGATAACACATGAGTTTCAGCTTTGACGGGAGTAGGAACAGCTCTGAGATTGACAGGCATTGAACTAACATTTGGCGGCAGCGGCAACAAAGTACCAACAGCAGCCCCCAGCTTCTGTAATAATCTGGATAAGGATAAAATGTAGGGGATGTAGTGTAACAATCCAACTACAGGATGTATTTTCAAAAGTAACATTAGAACAGGGAGTATGTAAGGTCTGAAGGCTTGGGGCAAATTATTGTAAACTAAAGCCTTTAAGCCAAGGATGTTTATATTGGTTAAATACAGAAAGATAGGTAATGGTTTCAACAATAACTGGACAAAGGCTCCTAAAAGCTTATATGAAGTAAGGTAAGGGCTAAGGTAATTTAGTAAAAACTAAGAAACCCAAATGACAACCAGTCTTAATGACCAACAATTTAGTTAACAAGTCAATTTCTAAGTCTGGAAAGTGATCACCACTAGCTGATGGGTTAAAACTATCCACAATCAAATTGTGAGTCCGCTATAAAAATTACCTAGCTGCTGAAAAATGTAATCAAAGGGAATCATGTAACTAAGATGGAAAAATGCAAGAGTGAAGGAGAGAAAAAACACAAGCCACAGAACCTAACAAGTACCTTTTTGGGGTACAAGTCAAACCATCTCAACATAAGTTGAGACTGAATAAAACTCAGGCCTTTTATTCAAGTCTGGATTTGAGGTGAAAGGTAAAGGAGGACAGCTAACCAAAGGTAGTTAGTTGGCTTGAAATTAAAGAGCTAAAACATAAATGCATGTCCACTGGGCTTTTTAACCTTAAAAAGTTAGGTACAAGCTTGGGGGAAGACAAAGGAACGGTGGTAAGTATTTGGTTAAACCAAAGAGAAGAGCAGAGGCAGAAGAACAGGAAAACTTTAATCTGAACTGCTAATGTGAGCAGGAAGAGAAGCAAAGCAAAAGGTAATTTGATTGAAATTAGGTTAAAATGACCTAATGCATAGGTACCAGGTTCAAACCCTGTTTGCAACGCAAAAGGTAAGCTCACAGATGCAAATAACTGTTAATTTAGGTTGGCTTGACTTTCAAGGCAAGGAAAAGCAGGGGAGTGGGTGAAAAAATGAATTCTTGAGAATTAAATCCTAAAATAAGAGAGATGATCCAGATTAAGGTTCTTGATAAAATACTAGCTATAAGGTCTCATGGTCTGGGTAAGATGATTATAAACTAAAGCTTTTAACCCAGTGATATTTATACTAGTCAAATACAAAAAGGTGGGCAAGGTCTGCAATAGCAATTGTACTAAGGCCCCTAAAAGCTTATACGAGGTGAAATAAGGACTAAGGTGGTTTATTATCCCTAAGAAAATAAAATAGAGGCCAGTCTTAATGACAGACAATTTGGTTAAAGAGTTGATCTCTAAGTCTGGGAAATGGTCTGCACTAGTGGGAGGATTAAAGCTATCAACAATTAAATTGTGTGTGCTACTATAAAAACTATCTAACTGGTGAAGAAGAAAGGCAAAAGAAATCATGGGACCAAAGATCAAAGCTAGGACTAAAATTTGAGAAGAAACACAAGCCACAGAACCTAACAAGTATCTTTTTGGGGTGCAAGTCAAACAATCTCAACTTAAGTTGAGACTGAGTAAAACTCAGGCTTTTATTCAAGTCTGGGTTTTGAGGTGAAAGTGAGGGATGTGGAAACTAACCAAAAGTAGTTAGTTTGGTTTGAAGCAAGAAAGGACAAAACACAAGCACATGTTTACAGTTTCTTAACCTCAGAAGGCTAAAGCAAGTCAAAGAGGAAAAAGGGAAGCCAGTGGTTGATTGTTTTTCTTAAAACCAAGAAGAACGGAGGCAGAAGAGCGGGAAAACTAGGAAAGTGGCTGTTGACGTAAGCGGGAAGAAAAAGCAGATCAAAAGCAAAAGGTAATCAAATTTGGACTGGTTTTAACTAACCCAGCGTATAGATATGGGTTCAAATCCTGTATGCAAAAAAGAAGGTAAGTTTGAAACTTGAATTTGACCGTAAATCTTTAGGTTAATTGATCTGAAATAAAAGAAAATGAAGGGGAAAGCTGGGAATTTGTAGAAATGATGAAAAAACTCTAGTTAGGATTAAATACTGGCTCATTGTGGTAAATGAAAACACTAGCAGCAAGAGAAGATGAAGGAGAATCCTGACACTAGCAGCAGATAAATAAAAGGGGGATCCTGACACAGCATGTGGTTTTTATTGAGCGGATTTTGGGAGGGCTCAACTCTTAAGAGTTGAAACAGTGAAAATTACTCAATGTATATCAAAATTTGACTAAGCAATACCACCTAAATCCTGGGCTCCTATTCCTTTCACACCGTCAAGTGAGTATCTAGTCCAGGTGGCAAAGAACCCTTGAGTGACCAACTTCTGATGACCATGCTGATTAACAAGTTCATATCTGGCGACCCTTAAATTACGTCAATCCATCAACATCAACTCACAAGGGGGATCAGATCTGACCGGCAAACTGGAGCAGCTGTACCCCATTTTAATCAACCGTCTGATTCAAACCCGTTAAATCAGCCAAGGTTGTTAACAAGTCTCAGGCTTGCTGTGCTTCCTACTTGGCCGGATAATCCCCAGCATTATGGAACTGTCCGTGACACCCAGGGCGTCAAAAAGGTCATTCATCAGGGGATACCCTTTCTTAATCGTGACCTCGTTGAGCCCTCTGTAGTCTGTGACTTGGCCCAGTCCACCATCCTTCTTTACTACAAGGAATACAGCAGCCCCAAAAGGCAACTTTGAAGGTCCAACAAGGCCTTTCTCAAGGGCTTGGTCAAGATAGGCTTTTAGGGTGTCATCTTCTTGCGGCGTTAGGGGGTATATGGGGCGTGCCTTTGGTACACTTCTCTTGAGGTCAATCTTGTGTTGCAAGCCTCAGCCGGGCGGTAACCCTGGTAAAGTTTCTTGGCAGATGGAAGGGAATTCAATGGCTAGCTGCTCTCAAATTTGGTCTCTCCCACGTCTGGTCTCCATACTTTTAATGTGGATAACCTCATACGTACAGGTGCTCCAATTGGTTTTGATGGGGTTGGTTTCCTCTTCTTTTTTCATGATTTTCACAAACACATGGTCTCCTATAAGCGTATCAAGGTGGGCTGGGTAGACATGGTGGTGTACCTTGCCTCGTTGTATGGTGAGGGTAGCGCTATCCCAGTCAATATGAGGTTTGGTCTTTCTCATCCAATCCAGGCCAAGTATAACATCATACTTGGGGAATGCCATGATAGGTCCACTGAGTGTAGTCTGCATATCTCCAATTTGGGTGCGGAAAGGTTTTGCTTCCTTGGTGGGTGGAAAGCTGGCGGGGGGTGCTGGCGGGTGTTGCGGGCGCCTGCCTGGATGATAAATTATCCCAGGCTTGGCTAAGTTCCAGCTTCACTTTTGTTTCATCTTCCCGGTTTGGGAGGGGAAATCCTTTTGGTATTGGGAATCCTCTGGGCTTGAAATCCCTTCCCTGCCCCAAATTGGCGCTATGGTGGAAATTTGGCCATGTTGGGAATATTCCTGCCACTACCCATTCTGGATTGTGCTACCTGCCCACAGCAGGTCCTGGTACCAGTTCAGCTCAGATGGCCGCATCAGCTGCACTGTCTACCTAATGCTTGGTCTGCATTCCTGTCCTACTCTCTAAGCAGAATTGTCCCCCCAGATAAAGACAAGCCTATCTATGTCTGTGCTGGCATTAATAATCTTCAAGCTTTTCCTTTCCCTCTCTTCCAGAAGGAAACTCTCTTCTCTTGTCCCAGGAAATTAAGGTATGCTCCCTTAATTTTCCCTGGAGGCTAACCCCAGGCTAGCTTTCAACCAAAAACCTTTGGTGAAAAGGGGTTCCTGCTGTGTCCTCTTGGATGGCGTCCCCAAGAGTTGAACACGGCAGCAAGGGGTTGGTACCTTAATTCCTTGGGAGCGAGAAAGTAGTGGGGTTCTCTTTGAGAAAAGGGGAAGGCGCTGGAGTAAACTAAACCCAGCACAGATGTGGATAAACCTGATCTTTCTTATCGGGGAAACAAATGTTATATAGTCTTCAATAGCAAAGATCAAACACTAGAAGGGAACAGTCCTGGCATGGTATTAGGATCAGAACGTGTCAGGTGACTGAATCATAATGTGTGGGAATTGGTCTACCACCATCTATAGAAATGGGGTAACCATTGGTCACGAAATTGAATCCGGCTAGGTCTTTGGACATGTTGCGGCTTGCCGGGGGAATCAAGATATCCTGGATGGTGTGATTGATGATACCCATCTTGGATAGTTCCTCGCCGACTTGATTCCCGATGTTTCAGTAAATACTTTGGGCATTCCAGCACCAATCTTGATTACTTGGTTATGTTCCGGGAGGGTAACCCCAACTCTTTGCTGGTATGGTTTGATTGAAGATTTAGTTGGGAGTTCTCTTAAGTGAGTTTTTTGTTCAAAAGGTTCTCTAGCCTATCATCTAGAGAAGTTTGGAAATGTGGCTCGGGTTTATAAGCTTTTTATAGGTATAACTCTTGTGTGGGCTAAAAGCTTATGATCGTGTTTATTTTTGCATCGTTTTAAGGCCGCATGTAAGGGTTTGCGGTCTATGCTAGCTTTACACAATTTGATTTTTAAAAGCTTGCATCTTAAATGGTGTGATGATCCATTAATTAAGGAGGGTATGGTAGATTTTCTATTTAACATCTGTGCCGTTGCCAATAAATAAATGGCTATTAGGGTTGGGTGGATAGACATAGGAAGTTTCTTATTGGAGATGGCTTTAATGAAAGGCTATCAGATCAGCGTAAGTAGTGGAATGATACCTTCCATAGTGGTCCAATGGTTGGTGGAGCAAATGGGATTTCTAGCATCGAATTGATTGATTTAAGCCGAGCATTCCTCTTCAAACTTAAACGGAGAGACGTTAGATTTAAGGTAAGTTTCAGTGCCGGTGTATAGCTGAAGGGATGATTCTAAGTAGCCTACAAAGGAGGAGACGGGGCAGTCAAGAGAGGGGCAGAAGCTGGGCTGGACTGGGGACCCGTTGTAGATGAAGCGTAGGCGGTAATCCATTAGTGCGGAAGTAGAATTGTATCCTGTGGGGGCCCACAGTTCAACAATAAAGTTGGAAGCATATGGAGGAGAGCTGGGGGTTAGTTTGGTTTATAAACTTGGCTTACATGCTGTCGTTGATGTTTAGTGCCGAGAGGAGGGAGGATATGGTGATGTCGTGGGCTGAGAAGATGGATAGGGCTTTGGGTTTTTTGGGGGATTGGATTAGAGTTGTGCTTGAGTCAAGTGAGATTGAGTTGAGAATGTCTTTCTTCATGTTGAGGAGGTAGGGGCCCATGAAGATACGATGGTTTGGGGTGCTTGGGGAGTTGAAGTACAAGGCATGGATGACTTTATCCATTGCTTTAAAAAAAGAGTCAACGGTGGGCGGATCGAGAGGCTTGTTGTCTTTGGGCTTTGGGGTGGCGCCATGGCAAACGTGTGCCCGAATGGAGTCGGCTGCGTTGTATTCGACACTTGGTTTGGAGGGCAGGATGTAGTTGTGGTCCTTGAGTGTCTTCTTGATATATGCAATAGGTTCTTTGAGGGCAGATGTATTCCGTAAAGCCTTCAGTATGGCCTTTCCTTTCTTGCAGTTGGTTTCAATGGGGATCAGATCGTCGTCCGAAGTTGGCAGCATATCTATGCTTGCAGTGGGGGCTGTTGAATCTTGGAGTCCGCTCAGAAGGGCGACGCTGGACCAGTATGTACGCTGAGTATCAGTTGATCGTACATACAGGCTTGGAATCAACTTCTTATATACCGAACGTAAGCCAGCCCCGAGCTTCCGATGCTGGCTTATCCCGTGGGTGGTGAGGTGTTCAAGTCCACATGTCCCACTCACCCCTTCGGTTCCGTTGGTCGGTTTGCATTTCTGGCCAAGTGCACATGTCTCTTTCGGATCAATCCCATGCACCTTGATTCTGGTATCCTTGACTTCGGCCTGGGCGCATTTCCACTGCATGTCAAACATCCCCGATGGAAGGTTGGAGAGTGGGGCGCGGTCTCCATGTCGCGCCAGAAGATGGACTGATAGCAAAGTGTATCCATCTAAAGCTCTATAGTTGGCTTTATCGGGATACCCAGCATTGCAGTAGGCCAAGCTCCCCGCCACCAATCTACCAAAAAACAATGTTGTAATTAATTGCATCATCTCTCCTTCTCTGACTCCTTAACTTAAATAAGCCTTACAAGCCATAATACACTTCTTCCCTTAACCAATCAAAGCCAAGCATTCCCTACTCCAATTGGCCTGCATTGGACTGGGATCTGAAGCTACACCATACTCCTCATCCAAATAATTATCTTATTGAAAATAAATTTTAAAACTAAAATTAAACGAAGCCTAAAGAAGTGTTACATAGATAATTCATCGACCCCACAGAAAACTTATGCATGGCTACATCCTCAGTTGTCAGCTATTCTAGCTGCCAATAAATCCTATCAGTAAAACATAAGCATATCTTGATTTTCAAACCCACTAGCCCATTTATTTAAATCCCGATCCATGCCATAACCTTCATATGCACTTGGCAATTCCAAACGAAAATACCCACTATTCAGCCAAACCCTCCCCATCCCGTGAACCAAGATGTGAGTCTGGCCAGACCACCTGAATTCGATGTTACCAATTCAAAAGCATTATCACCCCTACAAGATCACCAAAACATTCCTCTGCTTAGACACCAGCAACCAACCAAAAAGGTACCCTCATTAACCGCAATATAAACCTCTTATATGGTATAGTTTAACAATGTTAATCAAACCAAAGTATAACCAGTAAGTCGATCAAAGCAGCCCAAGCTATCGCCTGTTCCCACGATGCTGTGAAGGCTTTGAGCCCCAGTACGAAAAGGATTTCGACTATCGAACCCCCAATCTCTATTAAGTTGGCATAGCAATGGTCGATTTAAAAAATATAACCCAACCATACCGATCAGCTTAACACCCACATGCCTAAACAAGCTCGGATACCACCAGGAGGGTCCTATACCCTTGATCTAAAACCTAACCATCCCCTACTTGAACATCCATATACAGTAGTTTTCAGAGCTGCCAGAGTAGCAACCAAGATCAGCACCTCACTCCCCAACATATCTCACAACTCATGAGGGCGCTCAATGAGTTGCCCCATGATAGATCTAACAGTATCCTCCCACTCAATCCACAAGCCCCAGCAGGGCCTCATCATAGTGCTCCTTCTCCTGGGAGGTCAGCAATGGGCATCCTGGATCATAGCCAGGGACCAACTTTGTCGGGGCACCACTCTTCAAGCAACAGGGTTCCACTTCTAGCCCCCCATACCTAGCTCAGAGTCCTGCAAACTCCTCCAGAATCTTTCCCACTAACATCCTAGCACCTGCTCCATAGATCATAACCTCTTCTCAATTCAGTCCTTCCAGGGGTGTATAGCTCCTGGAAGAGGGTTCCAAACTCCTTTCCAAATTCCCTTTCTCTGGGGGTAAGGGTAACCTCTCTTGATAGCCTAGCTCATTCATCACCAGGGGTTTGGTTCCCAATTGACCTTCTGCACTGTTGCTTACACTGTTCCTCTTGCCCAGAATTTGACTGAAAGATTTGGGGGGGAAAGATCCATGGTCTTAACACTTTAAAATTAGGTAGAGGTCATACAAGTCTTTATTAACAGAAGGGAGGTCCCTTTGGAAACCTTCTGGAAATGCAACCGTTTGCAGGCTTTTAATAGCTAACTGCTTCTCTGGGAATCACCAGACCCTGCTTCATTGCTTGAGAGAGAAAGACCTTCAGGCTTGAAGCCCAAGGATGTGTTAAAACTTAAGAGCCTTTAATAGTATCATTTCCTATGTCTTCATATTGCTCTTTTATAGCCATCTGCTCATATACAGCACCCCTTTGTCTTGGGCTAGATCCCCTTTAGGCCTGTTCTCTCACAACCTTAAGCTATCTGCGCACTCACTCATCTATAACAGAATATGCTTCATACTTATGGCAGCCGATCCCATCACATTCCCCATGCTTCCCAAGAAAATCTGTCGAGCTTCTGGTCAATCTGCCAAAGAAAGATCATCAGCCAAGTAAGATTAAAGATCAACTGACCCCATCAATGCTATCTATCTTTGAACGTCTGGAGCTCACCGCTACGCCTCACAGCTCTGCTGAGATCCAGATAGGCAGCAGCTGGTGCGCTGAAACGTTAGTATGTGTGCCTTGTCCAAACAATTCCCTGGTCTGCTTGACGTCCTGCTGTGCTTGAGCTTTCCTGCCTTCTGCAGTGAACCCCTAGCTGCCGGGTTTCCTGTGCCTTCCTTGCCGTTTTCCATCCAATTCAGCCCTGGGATTGAACCTATAGCCAAAGGGTTCCCTGGACTGTCTGGATCCCCCTCTGGGGCCCTGTCTTTGGGGGGCAGGGGGATATCCTGGCAACTTTTTCCCCAGCAGATCTTCCGGCATGTTTGATCCAGCTATAGATTTCTCCATATGCAAGCTGTCTGACTTTACAATAAGGGGAAGCTTTAAACGTGCTCTATTTGATAATAAGCGCTGTGCTCCTTGCATTTAGCTATTTCTATACCTCTCCTATGTTTTTAAGAGGCTTGACTTTAAACCGATCCTTTGCTAAGCGCTGATGAATAAATACACTGCTAAGAAATGGATAAACAGCAGGGCAATCTCCATAGAATAGTCTTTATGAGCAGGAGGTTCTTTATTTCCAACCTTTGACCCGTTATTGTTGCAACCAGAAAGGTTACGTGGGAAGAAGATTGTAGCTGGATCAGGGATGACTGAAAATCTGCCAACGGGGGAATCAACGGATACCTGCCTGCCCCGTCTTTGGAGGACCCCAGAAGGGCTGAATCCCCTGCTTTGCCATCCCGTGCTGCCTCTGGCAGCTCTCCCCACCCGCTCTGAAGAGATGGCGAGCTGCTCATGCCCCATCTCTTGGATGACTGTTATTCCGTCTCCTGGCTATCGGCTCACCCAGGAGAGATGGTGAAACCTTCCCCAAAACCCCTTCCAAATCTTTCCTGGTGGCTGAGCGTCCCCCATAGCTAATGAGCCTACTATCCAGCCCCCATCAGTGACCTCCAAAAAGCTATTGTTTGTGGGGCCTTGTCAGTGGAACCACTCAGACAGTAGTTCTCCCAGTTGGGGTTCACCCAGACTCAACCCTTATCAGTGGCCTCCACCTTGGTCATCCAAAGCAGGCTTCCCCGGCCCATAGCAGAGTCCGGCGGGGCCTGAAAGGCCATGTACACAATTGGTGTGATCCAAATGATATAGTTCACAGCAGTAGCCATGGGACACCAACTCCCAGTATGGGGCACAGCCTGGTTGGCTAGCCCCAATCCGGTAATGTAGATGGACTCCAACTTACTGAATTCTTGGGCAGGAGGCCCATTGGGCAAGAGGGAAGTGGAAGAGATCTCCATCATGATAGTTAGAACCAGGCCTCTAGGGTGGCCTGGAGGAAGATCCAGGTGGTGAGGGAGGAAGAACTCCAAGTCAATGGCCCAAGGTGGCTTAACCAACTGGACAGGACAGAGCCAGGAGAGAATAGGTGTGTTTATAGTGTGTAATAGATTCACAAATAGATTTAAACAGAATGATTGTATTGGTGCAAGATAGATTGTCCTGCAAGAAAATAATGGGTCCTGGGCATAAAGCCGTTTATTTTAAGATGCCAACAGCGATGAAGGCTTCTCCTCCTCATAGCCTATATTTACTGAGGAATGCTTAGCCTTTTGTGCCACCAGAGGCCTGATAGCATCATTTTCAGTGATACTTGAAAAGGGGCTTGGAAATTGGGTACTGGGACTTGGGGAGGGAAGGGCATTGACTGTTTCTTCATGTTCATGGGTTTTTTCAGAAAGCCAGGCATAGGTAGAGACATTGGGCAGCTTGGGGTGAGGTACGGCCGAGCCAGCGGGTAAGGCCCACCATAGAATGGGTGCTAACTTGATAATGTAAGATATGGATCGCCCAAGCAAGGATCAGGGTCCGGAGTTGGGGACCATGGAATCCACCAATCCTGTCAAAGTAATATAGAGTACTCCAAACAGTTGGGTAGAGGTGGTCTCAGCTGCGGCAGGGGGTTCCAGTGGGCAGTCTGGTCTAGGGGTTAAGGGCGGAGTCATGGGAACAAAGTATGCTGGTTGGTAGGTAGTTGTACTTATCTTTGAACAACAAGGGCGGTATCTCAATCCTCTTTCCTTTGTGTCCTATGTATTTGGTTTCTCTAGTCCTTGAAAAGGGGTCGGCAATGAGGATGATTTCCAAGTTGTACTCTGAATAGGCCGGGTTGGGCGAGTACTCAGTAAAGTGCACAGGTCCAAAGGGGGCGCCCAGGGGACGGTATAATGCCTGGGGAAATTTGGCAGGTTGGTCTCTGGAGGGGGCAGCAGCCTGGTTGTCTACTTGGCCAGAATTGAGATGGAAGATCTCTAAGACTAGATAGGGTAAGATTTGTTCGAACCAAAGGTTCATAAAACTTTATTATCAAAAATGACAATGCGGTCTTCACCATACCGCCGGGGTTTTTATACCATGGGATTTTTCTTCTTCAGTTTTCACAGGGTTCAGGTTCGCAGACAAGGCACTGGCGGGGCATGGATCTTGGCTTAGAGACTTGAGGGTGGCAGATCCAGGTCGCACCTGCTCTGGTGAATAGAAGTGGCAATGCTTCATTCCGCCACCACTGTTTACTATGTCACCTGAGTAGTTCAATTGTACTACCCATTCTGGATGAAAGGCTGGCAGTCATTGGCAGAGTTAATAATAGGTTTTGTTTTAACCTCCTTAAGGCAAGCTACAACCTCTGCATATGTCCAGATCTTTGGTGGCTCAAGGTTGGCATCAATCTGATGAACATTTGGGGATTGTCTTTAGGAGGCTGGCGGGTCTCAGAGTAACTCATCAAATTGGGTTTGCAATTTAACAAGTGTGTGGTTTCCTGTCCACTTTGTGTGACTCAAGTAGTCTTTGGAGGTTCAGGGTTTGATTCTGGGGTTTCCAATGTTGATTTTGAAACTCCAGTATTGGCGCTTGGCAGGTTGGCAGTAGGTCCTTCCCCAACCTCCGTTAGCCAGGTTATATCTCCTTTTAAGGTATGGGTCTTCATTAGAACCAGTTTTGCAGCAGACTGGCAACTATTCAGGGAATTCTCTGTAGTAGGCCGGCAGGTCGTGGAGTAATTTAACAATTCAAACCTATGACTTAACGGATCAGCGGGTCCTGGACTGTCCTGGAGGGTTCAATCCGCCTTCAGGGAACTGGAGTTCAACTCTTGGGTTTTCAATACAAGTATTGAAATATCATTCATGACATCATCCCCTTCCTTCCCAGGGGTCCCTTCCTTCCTGGCCTTCTTCTCAAGGTATTTTTGGATTGCTAGTTGGGCGTTAGGTAGGTTGTTTAATGGTTCCCAGGTGCTTTCCTCAAGTGGGTATCCCTTCCACTTGACGTAGTACTGGAGGGTTTTATAGTAGGTATGATCCCCATGAACATATTCAACTTTTTATTCTTCAGAGCGTCCTACTTGGATGAGAGGGGGTCAGTCTTGAGTTTCTGGTGGGGGAGGGAATTTCCTTCTTTCTTGAATAGAAGCACGCGGTGGAAGACGTTATGTATTTTCCACGAGGGGGGTAATTCTAGTTCAAATGCTACTTCACCTACTAGCTTGGTGATCCTGTAGGGACCACTTCTTCTGTGGGCTAACTTCTGACAGGGAACAGTCAGAGGCATGTTTCAAGAGTCCAGATAGACTTTGTCTCCTACTTTCAACGGTTTCCCAGGGGTCCTCTTTTTGTCCGCAAACGCCTTATAAGTCTGAACTGCATGGGTCAGGTTCTTAAGACAGGTTTGTTGGGTGTTGTGTATCTGTTCAATCCAGGTTTGTCCTGACAGGTTTATTTCCTTACTACCAATACTGGGGTCCCAGGATGGGTCAAAGCCATAATTGGCTTTGAAGGGGAAAATTCCAGTAGATGTGTGGTCTTTGCTGTTGTAAGCATACTGTGCCATGGGTAGCATCTCTGCCCAGTTATCTTGGTTGGCGTTGGTGTAGCATTGTAGGTATTGTTCAAGTATTTGGTTGACTTGTTCAGTCTGGCCGTCGGTCTGTGGGTGGTAGGAGGTTGATACACAGCGCTTCACCCCCAAGTCTTTCATCACCTGAGTCCAGTATTTTGAGGTAAATTGGGGTCCTCTATCATTGATGATTTCCCCCAGAGCACCGTGTTGAGTTAGGATGCTGTCGTGGAAGTGTCTAGCTGTCTCTGCGGCAGTGCAGTGGGTGGTGGTAGGGATGAAATAGGGCATCTTAGTAAACCTATCTACCATGACCAGGATGGCATTGAAAAAATTGGAGAGGGGCAGTTCTACAATATAATCCATTGAAACGGACTGCCAGGGTCCTGCTGGTATGTCTAGTGGTATTAGCAGGCCTTCAGGTTTGGATCTACAGGTTTTGGTTCTTCCACATGTCTCACAGCCTTCAATATAGGCGCCACGTCTTTGTCCATTTGGGGCCAAGCGTAATTCTTCTTGATTCCTCTGAGTGTCTTGAGTCTGCCAGGGTGACTAGCCATCTCTGAGTCATGATAATCAATGAGTAATTTGGTCCTTGTTTCACCTTCTGGTACATAGATCTGGTTGTGTAATAGCAGGGTGGATCCTTTTAGCAAAAATCCTTTCTTGTGGTGGCGGCTCTCTGGGTCTGAGGTCAAGTTGTCAACAAGTTCCGCTGAGTATTTGTCTCATTTCTGCACCTTATTATGTCAGGTTTGTGGGCCATGATTTTCATGTACATTAATTGGATGCCTAGGCTGGCAGGGTCAAGGAGTACATGTGTGTTGTGGTCCTTGGTTTCTGCAGAGGAAGGGGTCAGATCAGCTCTTCTACTCAGGGCGTCAGGTACCACGTTCACCTTCCCAGGCTTGTAGTTGATGGTCAAGGTGTAGTTGGCCAGTTCTAAGGCCCATCTGGCCTGTCTTTGGTTCAGCTGTCTGGGTTTAAAGAAATAAACCAGGTTCTTGTGGTTGGTTAGGACCTTTACTGGAAACTCGGTGCCACATAGTTATTGGCGCCAATATTTCAAGGTCTTCATTATAGTGAGCATCTCCTTGTTGTAGATTGGGTAGTTTCCTTTGGCAGGCAGCATCTTCTTGGAGTAATATGCTACAGGATGTAGCATACTATCCCCTCCTTCCTGAAGAAGTACCCTGCCCACCGCAAAGTTGGATGCATCAGTTTCCAGTATGAATGGCTTGGAAGGGTCGGGCATTGCCAGGACGGGTGCAGAGGTGAACGCAAGTTTTAGGGCCTCAAATGCTGATGTGCACTCGTCAGTCCAAGCAAAGGTGACCTTTTCAGAGCACAGGCAGGTCAGGGGCAGAGTTATGTGAGAAATTTTTTTGGATGAAATCCCTGCAATAATTTGCCAGGCCCAAAAAGCTTCTCACATCTTTCCTACATTTGGGCATCAGCCAGGAGGTTATTGCTTCTACTTTGTCCTGTGCCATTGCAAACCTGCCGGTCTTTACTATGTATCCCAGGAATTCAACTTAAGACTGGAAGAATTCACATTTCTTAAGCTTGGCGTGTAAGTTTGCTTGTGAGAGTTTTTTGAGTATAAGGTCCAGGTGGCGCAGGTGTTCCTCATGAGTCTTGCTGTAGATGAGGATGTTGTCTAAGTACGCAACACAAAAGCGGTCAAGATATTCTCCTAGGACAGTGTTAATCATCCTTTGGAAAGTGCTGGGGGCGTTGCATAGGCCAAATGGCATTACTAGGTATTTGTACAACCCATATCTGGTTTTGAAAGCTATCTTGTATTTTCCCCCTCCTTGATTCTGATCTGGTTGAAAGCATCTCTCAGGTCAATTTTTGAGTACACCTGGGATTCAGTTAATACATTGCAAAGGTTGTCGGTGTTGGGGATGAGATAGCAGTTCTTCACAGTAATATCATTCAGCTTCTGGTAGTTCACGCAGGGACACATTCTGCCATCTTTCTTCCCTACAGACAGCATTGGTGAGAAGAAGGGGGCCTTTGACACTTGGATGAAACCCTTTTTGTCATATCCTCCAGGTAAGCTTTCAAGGCCACTTGCTCACGGTGGTTGCAACTATAGATGGAGCCGTGATGTGGTTGGGAACCTGGTAGCAGATCTATAATGTGGTTATAGATTGAGTGACTGGGTAGTTTTGTGGCCTTTTCTTTGCTAAATACATGGCTTCATTTCTGCAAGGCGGTGGGTAGTGCCCCTACGCTGGGTTCCATCTTTATGGTTAAGAGTCTGTTGATTGGGGTTCTGCCATGACTCATACAGAACAGAACGGTGTCACAAGATTCAGGTTGTCCCAATGTGGCAGTCTGCTCACAATAGTTTAGAATCAGGCCATGTCTGTCAGACCATGAGTCCCCCAGTACTAAAGAATGAGGCATTCCCGGCAAGAGGATCAAGGGGGTTGGATACATGTTCTGTCCAATTGTCAAAGGAAGTTCCTGTTCACATTTGTAGCCAGTGTCCAGGGAATTGTTTCCCATGGTTACTTGTAGGCTGCACTCTGAAGCTGTTAATCATAGTTCCTTTGCCAGGTTGGCGTCAATGAAGCTTTCATCAGCTCCTGTGTCAATAAAGGCCTCAATCTGGCGCTTGATCCCCACACAGTCTATGGTCACTTGGATGAATTTGTAAGATTGTGCAGAGGTGTTTATTTGTGCCAAGGATACAGGAGGTGTATTCTTCTTAGGGCATGCTCTGGTTAGGTGTCTGGCCTTGTGGCAGTAGAAACATAACCCATCTCAATAGTGGTGTTGTAACTCATCAGGGGACATTCCAGGTCAATTGGGCGTCATGGCCCTGCCAGCTCAGGAAGGGTACAAGTTCTGTCCTTCTTGGTTTAGACTCAGGCCTTTGCATAGGGGTAGTAGTTTCTCCAGGCTCAGTGTAGGCAGGTGGTGCTTCAACAGGTCTTTCATGGCTGAATTAACTCCCTTTCTGAAGATAATGGTGGATAATTCATCTTCAAGTTGGGTGCACGTCTTAAGTTTAAGGAACTCATCTATATAGGCTTGTATAGGGCGGTTTGCTTGTCAGATCTCTAACATAGAGTTCAGCGCATAGTATCTGGTGTCTTGGTCATTGCCAGTGCTCATGAGTTCGGCCTCAAATTTTGAATAGTCAAGGCAAAATTCAACGTCTTCAGCAGTGGCTTTCCCAAACCAATCCAGTGTATCTCCTGATAGCATGGCGGCCACCCCCAAGACTTTCTCAGTGTCACTGGGGTAGGCGTTATCATTGGTTTGGAAGTGGAGGCGGAGGACTGGCATGGCTTAGCAAGCTTCTTCTAAGGTGAGTTTGCCCATCTGGGGCATATCCACCTTGGTCGTGGTCTGGTTCACTATCACATTTTGCACTTGTGACATGGCTGGGTTCTGGGGTTCTGCACCAGGTGCAGGGTCTTTCAATTCTTTGGCGGGTTGATTCTTCATCCATGAGAGTATCAGGGAGGTAATTGCCTTATGGGTGTAATAAGTGATTATCACAAAAAAGAGCATACAAGTTGCCCCAAGTGTTGACAACATCTTGGGGCCCAGGTTACCGTGTTTGTAAAAGATTGTCATAATGTCAGAAAGCCAGTCATAGGTAGAGGCATTGGGCGGCTTGGGATGAGGTACAGCCAAGCCGGCAGGTAAGGCCCACCATAGAATGGGTGCTAACTTGATAATGTAAGATACAGATTGCCTGAGCAAGGACCAGGGTCCAGAGTTGGGGACCATGGAATCCACCAATCCTGTCAAAGTAATATAAAGTACTCCAAACAGTTGGGTAGAGGTGGTCTCGGCTGCGGCAGGGGGTTCCAGTGGGTGGTCTGGTCTAGAGGTTAAGGGCGGAGTCATGAGAGCAAAGTACGCTGGTAGGTAGTTGTACTTGTCTTTGAACAACAAGGGCGGTATCTCAATCCTCTTTCCTTTGTGTCCTATGTATTTGGTTTCTCTAGTCCTTGCCAAGGGGTTGGCAATGAGGATAGTTTCCAAGTTGTACTCTGAATAGGCCAGGTTGGGCGGGTACTCAGTAAAGTGCACAGGTCCAAAGGGGGCTCCTGGGGGACAGTATAATGCCTGGGACAATTTGGCAGGTTGGTCTCTGGAGGGAGCGGCAGCCTGGTTGTCTACTTGGCTGGAATTGAGATGAAAGATCTCTAAGACTAGATAGGGTAAGATTTGTTCGAACCAAAGGTTCATAAAACTTTATTATCAAAAATGACAATGCGGTCTTCATCATACCACCAGGGTTTTTATACCATGGGATTTTTCTTCTTCAATTTTCACAGGGTTCAGGTTTGCAGACAAGGCACTGGTGGGGCATGGATCTTGGCTTAGAGTCTTGAGGGCGGCAGATCCAGGTCGCACCTGCTCTGGTGAATAGAAGTGGCAATGCTTCATTCCGCCACCACTGTTCACTATGTCACCTGAGTAGTTCAATTGTACTACCCATTCTGGATGAAAGGCTGGCAGTCATTGGCAGAGTTAATAATAGGTTTTGTTTTAACCTCCTTAAGGCAAGCTACAACCTCTGCATATGTCCAGATCTTTGGTGGCTCAAGGTTGGCATCAATCTGATGAACATTTGGGGATTGTCTTTAGGAGGCTGGCGGGTCTCAGAGTAACTCATCAAATTGGGTTTGCAATTTAACAAGTGTGTGGTTTCCTGTCCACTTTGTGTGACTCAAGTAGTCTTTGGAGGTTCAGGGTTTGATTCTGGGGTTTCCAATGTTGATTTTGAAACTCCAGTATTGGCGCTTGGCAGGTTGACAGTAGGTCCTTCCCCAACCTCTGTTAGCCAGGTTACATCTCCTTTGCATGTATGGGTCTTCATTGGAACCAGTTTGGCGGCAGACTGGCAACTATTCACGGAATTCTCTGTAGTAGGCCAGTGGGTTGTGGAGTAATTTAACAATTCAAACCTATGACTTAACGGATTGGCAGGTCCTGGACTGTCCTGGAGGGTTAATCCGCCTTCAGGGAACTGGAGTTCAACTCTTGGGTTTTCAATACAAGTATTGAAATGTCATTACTGACAGGCTTGGTTGCAGCATGCCAAGGTGCCACAGCTATTATTAGAACCCGCAAGCAATCAAGCTCCTGATTGCACAATCAAACAACTGCTTTCCCAATCTACCATTTCCTGAAAGCAAAGAGACCCAATTCCGTGTTCAATTTCAATGCCAGAGGTTTGCGACATACAGGTCTCACAAACCCCTGGCTGTTTGCGGCTGAAAGGGGGATCTCTTCTAGGAAGGCAGTTGGCAATGATTTTCACACTGCTGATTGCTTTATCTTCAGGCAGGCTAGCCAATTGTCTAGGGCATTCCAGGCCCTGACACAGGCATATCCTATGTATGCCACCGTTTTTGCTCCCCCAAGTGGTTAACTTTGAGCTTACATGCACAAAACAACTGGCTTCACTACCTGATACCTCCAAATGATCAAATTCTGCAGCTATATCTCTTGGCAGCCACCCCTTTGATGGTTCTGGGCTATATATGTTGGCACAGCAGCCTCAAGACCTCCTTAAAGCTACCCTTGCTGTAGATTGATTGGTTTAACTAATTATTGCTGAAAAGACAGCAACTGATTCATTAAGCTCGGCCAAACAATGGATCAACCAGCATCCTTGTCCTGGATGAATGATAGGTTAGTTGATCAACCCTTGGTTGTAGGACTAGTTAGTATTAACTGTGATCGCTTGATCAGAAGCTAATATTAGCTAAGATTACAGAGGGACCTGAAGAAGGACCAGAGGATCTTGGTGTTTGTGGTGGCTATCAAGTATCCTACTACTATATAGCTATATATTTGATATTAAATAAAGGATCAATTATCATACTTATTATACTTCATTATACAAAATAGGTTTAAGGGGTTTACTCAATTTAGTCTTTGATAATCATAATAGCTGTAATTTGAGAATCAAGATACATAACAACAACCACTCTATGTGAAATACGACAACCCTCAAGCCATAGAAAAAGATGCTTTACCCCTCCCCAGGTAGAGCAACCCAACTTTACTATCCCCCAGTTGGTATCAGGGTTTCAATCCTACCTAAGCACATCTGTCCAAGGGAAGAACTTAAGCTGTATTATCACCCTGGCTGATCAAAGGATGCCTATACCCCTTGGTATAACCATCTCATGGGAACCCACCTCACTATGCTTCAAAAGTATTAGCAAGGGGCCACCTTGCTAACATCCTCAAGGCAGAAACTAAACCCCAGCCACCTTGATTGGGAAAACCACATTACCACAGCTGGGCAAACTAAATAAACAACTAACATTTATCTATTTCAAAAAAATCCCTACTTGGACGACATCAGCCCCCACCTGCAAAACAGCTCTGTATGTAAATCATCACAGCAGAATCAGGTGGATCCCTAATAGTGGCCTATGATCTGGCAAACTTACTGGTGGGGAATGCTGCTATATAATCCATGGTAGAGAGATACTTTTGGTTGTGTACTGCCTTGCTGAACGGTGTTGCTATCTTGAGCAGCAGGAGGGATTTACAGCCTTCATTGACCACAAGCTGCTTATCTATTCCAAGACCTGAATCACCTTGCTTGCCAAAAAGCACAATGGATGATGGTCCTGGAAAGGTTTGGCATGAAGATGCAGGCAGGCCTAGAACTTGGTACAGCTGACACTCTATTCCATCTCTACGTCTGAGCCTCAGAGATCAGCATAAACTGGACCCAGGCTGGCCCCCTTGTCTTCTTTACCAAGGAAAAAATGCCCCCTTCATGTACTGCAGAGATTTCCTGGATATGATGGTCAAAAAAAACACCTGTTTGCTGGATATTGTGGGCCCGCCTTGGGCAAAGCTAATGACAAAAATTGCATCATTACTACTGTTGACTTTGCCACCAGATAGCCTGTGGTGTGAGCGGGTAAACCTCATACTGGCAACAATGAATGTTGATTTATAGGAAGAGAGGTGATCAGCATGCTTGGAAAGCTGAGCGGCTTATTACAGGTGGATGTAAGGAACTCACTGTTGTTGACACCAACCTCTACCTCGCTAAAAATGGAATAAAGCATACAGTTGCCAGCTCATATCATCCACAAGCAAATGAAAAAGTAAAAAGATTGAATGATGCCCTTGTATAAGCGCTCATTAAATTATCTGCCACTGACCCACAACTCTGGGCTGACATGCTCCCTACAGCACTAATAGTGTGTCAAATGTGGGTCAATTACAATACGGGGGAAACCCTATATGAACTTGTCCACAGGCATAAACCCAACATTGTTAATAATAAGTTATGACCTCAATTACCTTTGCCTAAGAAAATACCAGCCAACAATTTCCTGACATACAACACACCAGAAAAAACCAAGAGATCAAAGAAAAAGAAAGAGTTGAGAGAGAAACAATCTTCATCTAACAGGAACAATTACAAGTCAGAGACAAGATTTGGGTTGCCAACCATGATTTGCACAAGTTGGAATCAGGACTAAGAGGACCAGGGGTTGTCATGGAAGTCAAAACCAACAATATCTATCTCATCAAAGGAATTGGTGCCTGCACCTGTTTGAAACGTATGCACAATGATTGACTCCATCTATGCAAGGCAAGGACCACACAACACAACTCACGACTACCTGCCCCAATGCAAAACTGGATCAATATCAAGCCCAAATTCCCAACACTCTCAATAAAGTTCCTAAGGCTTCACATTCCAGCACCCCAGGGGAAAATGTTGCAACATCTATGATTACTTCCTCTCGGGAAAGTAATTCCCCAAGTGATTTTCTGACTAGTCATTAAGTCAGTGACACTCTTATCAATCACCATCTAGTATGGGGATCAACCCTTTTGAATACTAAATAGAACACTACTTGGACAAGCCCCATGACTACCATGACATGCATGGACAGTATGTGGCTTAACATGATACTATATAATACTCTAAATTCATACCAATAAAGCATCATGCTCTTCTTAAGTTTCCCCTTTATTTTGTTTATTATACTTCTCAGAATTATATTCACGACAGTAGTATAGTAAAGTCTCATACAATCCCCTATCAAACCCTACATGATAACAATAAAGCTTCTTTTTCCAAGACGTAAAATCTTGACACAATATTTGCATGTTTCATTAATTAATTAGGAACAGGGACTTTGCTAATGCCAGGATATGATTTGATCATTAATCCAATGATCCTGAGGTCCAGCCGCCCATGTGTTCTTGTTGGAACTACTCTAAGGCAGCATAACTGTGCCTTATGATTATTGGTTGGATCTGTTAATCAGTCGATATCCCAAATAGGGCTGCAATGTATCTGAAACGATGGCTGCTTTATAAAAAGCAGGCATTCATCTCAGATCCAAAAACAATTTCAGAAAATTGACATGGCTACAATTTTTCCAGAATTGTTTCCGTACACATCTATAGACAGATGTTTCTTTCATATTTTTTTAATAAAAATTATATTTTTTTCAAATTTTAAAATAAAAAAGATAAGAATTTGAATTTGTTTTAAACTCAAAAATAAAAGATTTATTAAAAAATATATTAAATCTGGCTCATCCTGAAAAGAGAAATCACCTTTGACTGTTTTTTATTTCTAAAATTTCAGATTCCCCTCACCTAGGGGAATCTGAAATCCAAAAATGCGACAGATGAGATGCACCTATCACGGTATTTACCATAATCAGCACATTTTTCATCCACCACAGTCCTAATACCAAAATCCTGACAGTTGTCTGTTTGTTTAAAAATCTTAGTGAACCTTGATTGTTGGAGTTTAAATATTATGCTGTTTTTCTACTTATTCTTCTTAGCTTCTCATGAATTGAAAATTATGATGGTAATGATGTTATTATGTCTTAAGTACTTTCACTTTAAACATAAATTACATGAGCTAAACTGTACTAAGATCAGGCTTATTAAGCAAGCCTAGAAACATGCTGTCTACTTACTCTTTTGAATTATTGAATTTGGACAGGCCCTGATTAATTCTAAGTGTCTCTGGATGTTCTGAGTCTACTCCCTGCACTAAATTATGCTTATTGTGTAATGAGACAGGATTCCAGGCCGTGGTAACTGCACTATTTAGATTTAAACATCATATTCTATAGGCATTCGCCTTAAATAAAAGGTTCGAGAGTAAAAAACAAAAATAAACATATTTTGCTCATGTAAATACAATAAGCCTGATGCTTGAGGGGTCAAACCTGGTAATAAACTCATCACGTTCTGGGGATAAGATCAAAGATAAGGTCATCTTTGACTTCAAGAAGACAATCCTAAAATGTCAGATAAGAACTTCAAAAGACCAACTAGTTCATTCTTAGCTTTTGTTATTTCCATCTTGGCATGAACCAAATCTAAAGGAAGATCATTGTAACTTTGGAGCTCAGGTTGAATTGAATTGAAGACTTTTTCGTTTTCTTCGATCTCTTTTTTTAAGGCTAAGAGTTCCTCGTAACGCAAATGCTCGGTTTCAACTGGTCCACTCGACCAATTTTTCTATCAATTGGATAAAACTATTGTTGAAAAAATACCTCAAGCATGCTAACACTTTCACGATATTCTTCTGCTTTGACAGCCAAGATGTTTACTTCTCCGTTTCTTTGTGTTGTTTTCTGACTTATGCTACTCATCTGCTCAATAATATTTTGAAGGGTCCTTGAAATAAGAGTGGTGCTTTAGTCGGTACCTTTTTAAGGCTGAATTATCTTCCTGTCTCTGAAATGTTTGCTTTTTCAGGCGTGAAATCCCCCTCTCAAATTTTGATATCTGATCTTTCAAATTAAACATTTCCTCTTGATAATCCAAAAGGGATATTTGTAGACTTAGATTTAAATATTATAATTGGGAAATTCAAACCTGGGTTTTTGAGTATCTTTAGATCCAAGGAAAATAGCAGTTGAACTTAGCTCATCTAGGCACTCTAGCGTAGCGCTTGATAAGCTTTCTATGATAACTCCTGAAGCCTCGAGCTCTTTTTTTAGTCGGTTGCCTAATTCTTAAATCTCAACATTTCTGGGCTTTTACCTTCCAACTCGTATTCGGTCGCTTGGAGATTAGAAGAATATTGAAGGCTTTCTTGGCTTTCATTAATCCATTTATAATGTTTATACACGCTAACTAAGTGTTCAACAGCTTCGGGTTCATCTTCAAAGGGAGGTACTTCTCCAAACATTTCGATAAGCCAAGGGTAAACCTAGCTTGTGTTTAAAAGCTATCAATATGGTCAAACCTTATCAATAAATAACTTGTTTTTTTCCATCCTATAAGAAGTGTGAAAAAGTGAACTTGAATCGGGTGATAAATTGTTAAACATATTTAATATCCCAGATTGATTTCCATCTTGTTCTTCATCAGGAACGAGTTCATTGAACCAATCGAACGAAACATTTTCTTTACTTATATCGTTTGATAAAAGTGAAATATTTAATAAAGAACCTTGACTTTGCCCCAATGGCTTTTCATCCATTTTTCTTTAGAGAGGAAACGAGAAAAATAGCAGTGAGCTTTACTAATCTAACTTAAGGGACTCTGGTTGTTGTGTATTTTCGGCTTAGGAACGCCGTCTTTGAACCTTAATAAAACTGTGTTCCATTCAAAAAAGTGTATTTTCGGCTTAGTCTTAGTTAGGGCTAGGGATGCTTCGGCTCAGCCGCGGCTAGCTTTCGGCTCTAGGCCGTTTTGGCCAAAACGAAATATTCTCATATTTGAACATTTTTAAATAAATATTTGAACGCAGCAGTCAGGAGCCAGTTTCTGGCTCTGAGTCACTCCCACCAAAGATTTATTTAAAATGTTTAAATATATATTTTTTCGCTCTGGCTGTAGCGGCCCTGAGCCGAGCTAGCTGGGGCTAGGCCAAGGAATCCCTAGTCTTAGTGAAGGAGTAGGGCTCATACTTTTCGTCAGATGGAATATAAATACTAAACAGAATCCACCTTTTGAAAATATGTATTTAAATTCATAAATCCTAAGGCTGCAGCGGATTAAAAACGCGCCGATTAGTGTCGTAGTGATTCTGTTATCAGCTCTGATATCCGATAAAAGATAACGCTTATCAGTGAGCTTTAAATTGTGCCTGTCTCCTGATTAATAAACATCTCTTCTTTCTGCAACTTGTTTTTTATTCTAATCTTAGTTTCTTTAACTGTTTTTGCCTTGAGTTCCGCCTGACTGGCGTTAATGTTATTGGTGGCTTGACTGTACCTGTTCTCCTGTAGGCTGAATATTCTCTGAATATCTGATATTTGTAAATCACCATTACAACACATTTGCTGTAATCAATGTATCCAAGTTGTTGTGTGTCCGGATTTCGGGTTCCCTTTACCTAGGGGAATCTGAAATTTTAAAAAAGGTCAAAGATGGCTTTATTTTACTGGATGAGTCTATTTTCTATATATATATTTAATAAAATTTTATTTTTAAATAAAAAGTCATACTTGAATGATAATTTCTTTATTTTAAAATTTGAAGGAAAAAAATAATTCTTCTTTTTAAAAAATCTAGAAAAAAAACATCCATCTGTGGATGTGTACGAAAACAATTCTGGAAAAAATCATAGCTATGACAAATTTCTGGAATTGTTTCCAGATCTGAGACAAGTGGCTGCTTTTTTATGAAGTAGCCACCATTTCAGATGCACTACATCCCTAATAAATCCGTACAATGGGTGTGGGGCTAACAAATTAATTGAATTTTATAAAGATGTAGTAACTGTGCTGTTTTAGAAGAGTTACATGGGAAAAAATATTTAGAAGATGGATAATAATCTTTATTATGAGATAGTGATTATATAGTTCATGTGAATCAAGGATAACAGGAACATGGGTGGTGATCACACGGCTGGATGATGAAAGGGGTGGCTTGATCCTGGTAATGAGTCAAGCACCAAAACAAGATATCCACCATGAAGGATCATCATCTGTTCATGTTGTTGGATTTGGTAATTCAAGTTGACTTCTTAGTCTGGCTTCGAGTGACCGGATAATCGGATTGCGGGTCACAAACCCGCTTGGTTGAAACCTTGCTGGTGGGTTGAGCCTGCAGTTTTGACACCCCCTGACTGAAGGTCAGCCTCCTTTGGGAGCAGGTCGTCAGGGAGGTTGTCAGGAGCCCAGGCGCCGTATTGAACTAGTTGCTGTTCTGTGGCGGGCAGGGCGGTTTCTCACTGTTTCTGTCTTGCTTTGCAGGGTTGTAGGTGATCATGGTGTAGGGTCTTGTCTTGCTTACGTTTTCCAAGCCCTTGCACGAGGTAAATGTTATTGTCATTTACCTTCAGAATGATTGCTGGCCCCACTTTTTCAGGTTGTAACTTGCTCTTGTCAACATTCATGACCCAAACTTTGTCCCCAACTTCATTTCTATTGCGGATGGGGACAAAGGTTTTTTGTAGACGTTCATTTTCCTTCACTGTTTGTTTGCTGTTAGCTTTTACAACGTGAGGGTCTGAGCGTGGAGGGACTTCACTTGGAATTTCCAGTTTAGGTCCTGTCAATGCTTGAATGATATTTGGCTGTGTGCTGTATACCAGTTCAAACAGGCTTTTCCCGGTGAATCTGTTCACTTGGGTTTGACACATGAGTAGTGCAGTTGGTAGCTGCTTGTACCAGTCTTCAGGTCTCCCGGTGGTGAGTTTGGCTAAGGCTTGCACAAGGCTACCATTAAGCCGCTCTACACGTCCACTGGCCTGTGGGTGGTATGATGTTGTTATGTGTGTTTGACCCCATTTTTTGTGAGGTATACATTGGTGGTTTTGGAGGTCAATTCTTTTCCTCCATTGGTTATCAGGAGTCCTGGCTTTCCAAACTTGCTGATTATCTCCTTGCCAATAAATTGTTGTACATTATTGGCAGTGTGTGCCTTTACCGCTTGGGCTACTGGCCATCTTATAGTAAAGTCAATGGTGGTGATGATATATTTATTGGCATTGTGTTTTCCTGGCATGGGGCCAACAATGTCAAGAGTCCATACCTTGAAGGGTAGTTGTGTGCGGATGAAAAGTACTGACTTTTGAGGAGTTTTGCTTTTGGCAAACTTTTTGCATACCTCACATTGGTCTAGAACTTCTTGAACATCACAATATAAGGTTGGCCACCAGGCCTTGTGTTTGAGGAACTCATATAGGTTTTGGCTCTTGGTATGTCCAAGGTCTCTGTGATAGCGTAGGATGATGTTGACCCACTGATGCGTGGGAATGTAGGGAATGGTTGTGCCATCAGACATTTTTCTGTGTAGGGTCCCATATACGTCAGCAAAGAGATGTTCATTCTTGATGACTGTTTCTTTGGTTATATTGGTTGTACCTGCAGGGAATCCTTTGTCTTTAATACGTAGCACTAGGAGAGGCCAGTCTGGGTCGAGCCCATTCTCTCCCCTAGAAGCGCGGACATACAGACGGGACAGGGCGCCCGCCATGGCAAGCTTGGCCCCGGGCTTATATTGGATGAGCATGTTAAATCTCTCCAGCAGCTCCATCCACCAGGCTTGGCGGCACAACAGATTTGCTTGAGTCTTAAAATAGATGAGCAACTTGTGATTGGTTAATGCTGTGAATTGTTCCTGCCGTTCTAGGTAACAGCGCCATTTGACTAGATAGTGCACAATAGCCAGCAGTTCTTTGTTGTGGATAGGGTATCAACACTTGCCATCTGTCTATTTGCAATTAATAAGCTACAGGCAGGAAGTCACCGTCATTATTTTTGATTTGTAGTACTCCCCCAATGGATGCATCCAAGGTGTCAGTTTTCATTTGGTCTTTCCTGTCACGTTTGGGGTATTGTAGGATGGGAGCTGTTGTGAGTTTCCCCATGAGGCGTCTAAAACAGAGGTCACGTTGGGGGGTCCACACAAACTTGGACTTGGCACCTGTTATGGCAGATAAGGGGGAGGTCAAAATGCCACAGTCCGGTATGAAGCGGCGTACATAGGCCACCATTCCCAAGAAGGTGCGGAGTTCTGACTTATCCTTGGGTGGTGGCATCTTGAAGATGGCCTGTATCTTTTGACTGCTGGGTTTGATGCCGTCCTTTGAGACTATGTGTCCTAGGAAGGGTAGTTGTTTGCAGAAGAACTGGCACTTGGAGGGCTTGGCCAACAGTTTTTGTTGTGCCAAGGTGGCAAAGACTGACTTGAGGTCTTTGTGATGTTGTTTTACCAAGAGGCTGTAGACAATGATGTTGTTTAGGTACACTAGGGCGTGCTTGCCTATGTGGGGCACAAATACTTTGTTCATGAAGGTTACAAAGGTTGTCAGGGAGCCAGTTGTAGGTAGAGGCCTTGGGCGGCTCGGGGTGAGGTACGGCCAAGCTGGCGGGTAGGGCCCACCATAGAATGGGTGCTAACTTGATAATATAAGATACAGATTGCCTGAGTAAGGACCAAGGTCCAGAGTTGGGGACCATGGAATCTACCAATCCTGTCAAAGTAATGTAGAGTACTCCAAACAGTTGGGTAGAGGTGGTCTCGGCTGCGGCGGTGGGTTCCAACAGGCAGTCTGGTTGTGGTGTTAAAGGAGGAGTTATAGGAACAAAGTAGGCAGGCAGGCAGGTAATTGTACTTGTCTTTGAACAGTAAGGACGGGATCTTGACCCTCTTTCCTTTGTGTCCTATGTACTTGGTACTTCTAGTCCTTGCCAAAGGGTCGGCAATGAGGATGGTTTCCAAGTTGTACTCTGAATAGGCCGGGTTGGGGGGGTATTCAGTAAAATGCACAGGTCCAAAGGGGGCTCCCGGGGGACAGTATAATGCCTGGGGCAATTTGGCAGGTTGGTCTTGGGGAAGGGCGGCGGCCTGGCAGTCTACTTGACTGGAATTAAGATGAAAGATCACTAAGATTAGATAGGGTAAGATTTTTTTGAACCAAAGGTTCATAAAACTTCATTATCAAAAATGACAATGTGGTCTTCACCATACCGCCGGGGTTTTTATACCATGGGGTTTTGCTCCTTCAATTTTTGCAGGATTCAGGTTTGCAGACAAGGTGCTGGCGGGATGTGGGTCTTGGCTTGGGGTCCCAAGGGCGGCAGATCCAGGTTGTGCCTGTTCTGGAAAATTGGAAAGGCAATGCTTTGTTTTGCCGTCACTGTTCACTATATCACCTGAGTAATCCAATTGTACTACCTCTTCTGGGCGGCATGCTGGCAGGTTGTTGGCAGAGTTGAGAATAGGGTTATTTTAACCTCTTTAAGGCAAGCTGTAACCGCTGCATAGGTTTGGGTCTTTGGCGGCTCCAGGTTAGCATCAATCTGATGACCATTTGGGGAATTGTCCTTGGGAGATTGGCAGTTCTCGGAGTAACTTGTCAACTTGAGTACACAATTTTGCAAGTTGGCAGTCCCCCGTCCACTTTGTGTGACTTGAGTTGTCTTTGGAGGGTCCTTTGTAGTAGGCTGGCAGAGCGCAGAGTAATTCACCAATTTGAGTCCATCTCTTAACAGATTGGCGGGTCCTGGACTGGTCTGGGGGGATGGATCCGCCTTCTGGGAACCAGGGTTTAACTCTTGGGTTTTCAATACAAGTATTGAAATGCCATTCATAACAAAGGTGGACAGAGCATTGGTCATGCCAAAGTTGAGTACTACACATTTGTAGGAGCTGTATTTGGTGCAGAAGGCCGTTTTGGGGATGTCTTCCTCCTTAATACAAATCTGATTGTAGCCTGCCATCAGATCAATCTTGGAGAAGACTGTGGCTCCTCCCAAGGCATCAAAGAGGTTGTCAATCAGTGGTAGTGGATAATGATTCTTAATGGTAGGTTTTTTTAGGGCTCAGTAGTCTGTGACCAGTTGTAAAGTACCGTCTTTCTTAGCCACAAAGAATACGGCGGCCCCCAAGGGAGACTGTGAGGGGCGGATAAGTCCTTTTTCCAATGACTCCTTGAGGTAGGCGCTTAAGGTGTTGTCTTCATTTGGGGTCAGCCTGTAGATAGGGTGCGCCTTGGGGAAAGCCCCCTTGAGTTGGATGGAGTGTTGGATGTGTTTCTCAGGGGGCAGCCCAGATAGCTCTTCTTTGAAGATTTCTGGATGGTGGGCCACAATTTTGCGGTCCTGAGGCATGAAGGTATCCTGGTGATCTTTGAAATGTATGATCTCATACTAGCAGGAGTCCCAATCAATTGCTTTCAGGTTTTTCTTCTTGTCCTGGGTCTCTGTGATGCGCACAAAGACGTGGTCAAGTAGAAGTTGGTCCACAGAGTCAGGGTAGATCTGGTGGTTGACATCTTCACGCTTGATGGTCAACACTGAGGTTGCCCAGTCTACGTGAGGATTGTTTTTTTGCGGCCAGTCTAGTCCCAGCACAATGTCAAACTTTGGGAAGTCAATGACGGGACCTTGAATGGTGGAGTGGAGGTTCTCAAGCATGACAGAGAAGGGGGAAGTTTCCTTTGTCACGGCAATGTGGTGTTTGTCAGCCAGGACCACATTTTTAATCTGAAAAGGATTAGTGGCCAGCTTGAACTTGACCACAAAGCTTCTGTTGACAAGGGTTAAATCTGCACCCAAATCCATGAGTGCTGAGCCTGTGTAACTTCAAAAACAGAAAGGATAGGACATCATTTTATTGGGATGTCTGACAATAGTGTACAGTACCAGGTCCTCTGAGGGCACTTGGATCATTGGGCATTGGTCCACGTCCTTGGGTTGTTATCATTATTGGGCTAGTCAGGAGTTGTGTGGGAAAAGCTTGGCTTGCTTAGTGCTCTCCCCGGGCTTTTCCCTTGTCTTGGTTGTCTTGTGTGGTGGTAACACGGAAATGGGTCCAGTTTGACTGACCATTGTTTCCATTTCCATGTCCATTTGAACCCAGGGGTTTGTGGTTGGTGTTATTCCCGTTGCCTCAAGGGGGTGGTTGAGAGGAGCGCCCACCTGGATGGGAGTCCTTGGGTCTTTCTTGTTTCCCAGTCTGTGCCTTATGAAGTGCATTGGAGGTTTGTTCCGCTTTCTCCGCTTCACAGTATAAGCTTTGCAGGTTGGTTACCTGGTCCAGGTTCACATGTCTCATCACATGCAACTTGAGGGCATCATAGTACATGAGGTGTGGTGCCGGGGTGTCAAAGGCCATGTTGGATGGTGCACAAAGTTGGAGTTCTTTGTAGGCGCGGGTGAGTTCCTTCACAGTGCCTGTCTATATCAGTTTCTTTACTTTTTGTATGATCATGAGCCCTGTATCCTTGAGCACAAATCTTGCCAGGAAGTCTTGCTTAAAGGTATCCCAGTTTTTGTTGGTATGCTCTTTGTGCCACTTGTTGCACCAGGTGCCAGCGTAATGGGTCAGGCAAATGGAAATCTCTGCAATCCAAAACTTCTGTGGGCATTCCATCTGAGCCAGCTTGCTCTGGGCGGACTGAATCCATGCGACAGTGTTGTTGTTGTTGGCCCTGGCAAAAGGTTCCAAGGCGGCGCTTTGTAGTCTTTGAGCTACATAGACAGGCATGGTGTTTTTATCAGCTGGTTGCAGCATCAAGAAGGGAGCCTGAAAGAAACCTTGTGCAGACATGGAATTGAAGGCAGGTAGCAGAATCACTGTGTTCTGGTACAGGACAAAGCCATCAGGTATGGCGGTACCAGGGGTGTACAGAGTCCAGTCAGGCGGGAGGCCAGACATAATTCTGTCAAGGATTTGTTGGCTGCAGTGTGTGCAGGCAACAGGCGGAATTTTTCAAGATAAGGTAGGATGGAGAACCTACCTTTGCTACCAATGTTGTAACTGTGCTGTTTTAGAAGAGTTACATGAGGAAAATATTTAGAAGATGGATAATAATCTTTATTGTGAGATAGTGATTATATAGTTCATGTGAATCAAGGATAACAGGAACATGAGTGGTGATCACACGGCTGGATGATGAAGGGAGTGGCTTGATCCTGGTAATGAGTCAAGCGCCAAAACAGGATATCCTCCATGAAGGATTATCATCTGTTCATGTTGTTGGATTTGGTAATTTGAGTTGACTTCCTATTCTGGCTTCAAGTGACCAGATAATTGGATTGCAGGTCACAAACCCGCTTGGTTGGAACCTTGCTGGCAGGTCAAGCCTGCAGTTTCAACAAGGATTTGTTTTTAAAGCCCTTAGATATACCAGTACTTAACAAATACAGTTTAGTGGTGAACTAAAAAAAACACCAGAAATAAAAAGGGAATAAATAATGGTCTATTTAAGATGAACTGTTCACTTTTTCTTAGCTGACCAATATATTTACCTATTTTTTTCAAATTAGTTGAGTTTGAGGCTAATATTATTACACTCTCCTATTAAACTAAGTGTGATAGAGTTTGAGGTGGCTCCAGTTCACTGGCTGTGGAAATCACACTTTGTTACTATCCTCAAGGTAATAGTTAAAGTTGGTCTCAAAATGATAGATCTGGTAAAGGCCCTAAAATGTGTCCTTGAACTTGGTAGAATGTGATTTATTGAGTTCATGTAACATCTTTAGGACTCTTTGGTCAACCTTGAATATGGGCAGATTTTGTGTGATTTTCTTCTGGGCCCCTTTGACTTTGAGGGCTCTGGCAGCTATATTTGATTCTGTTTTGACACAGATGATATCTACATGATCTCATAAATCCAGGTGCCAGGATTTTGGGATATTGACTAATTAACAGTTTTAATCAAATACAATGACCAGCTGTCAATTGCTCTTAGAGATGATTTCAACATTTAACATGGGCAACCTGGCCGCAAGATCAATTGATCAATGCTCAAATCATATTCTAGCATTCAAAATTTCACTGCTCCTGTTGCAACATCTTGGATTACTCACTCTTGGGAAAGTAATTCCCTGAGTGATTCCCTGACTAATTAATAAGTCAGTGGCACTCTTATTAATCACTCATCTATTATGAGGATCAAACCTTTTAATTCCCAATTGGAGCACTACTTATATAAGCCTCATGACTGCCATGACATACATGGACAGTATGTGGCTCCTCATGATACTATATAATACTCTAAACTCATAACAATTAAGTATAATTCTCTTCTTAAATTTCCCCTGTTATTTTGTTTTATATACTTCCCAGAAGTATATACTTGACAGTGGTAGCACAGGTATGTTATCCACACCTACACAACTTAAGGGGAAAATACCTCCAAAGAAAAGAACCCAGCAGATGGCACCCCCTGTCAGGATTGAAAATTCTCTCTCCTTGGAAAACCAGGCACAAAAGCGGAATTCAAACCCTGAACCTAAAATCCCGCAGGCCGCTGGCCCTGTGGACCCCAGGACTGCCCACCCGCGTTTTCTTGAGACCAAGCCCCCTGAGCTGAAGCTCCCGCCAAGTCCCAAAGTCAGAATACCAGTACAGGTCAAACCACAGGGATGCTTAAAGGGGAGCCTCTCAAATTGCCTAATGGAGGCAGAAGAATCTCTTCTGTTAACTTCATGAACTTGAAGCCCTCTTAGGTAGCCAATCAAACCCATTTACTACCAGAATCACAGGCTTTAGGCCCAACCCTGTGACCTCAGCAAAAAATCAAGAAGATTGAGTGACCAATTTGGACATACCAACCAATGAGAGAATGTCCAGCCAAGGTTCCATTTTGCTGCCCCTGCACCCGGGCCTCTTGACTACCTGCCCGCATTTTTCCCGATATTATGATGAAGCCCCTATGGAAAATACTAAGTTTGGAGGTGGGATGCTATACATGCCTATAGACCCCGTGCTCAAACCTTATTGCCATTTTTAAATAAAGGTTATGTTATTTTGGCTCACACAGCTATTGCCTTATTTTGTATTTGCCATCTACCAAATCAGCTCCCAATCCTCTGGACCTCCTGTCCCACTGCCCGTCAATTTCTGTCCTCCAGGTGTTTCCTTTGGCCCAGTCCATTTCACGGAATATCCTCTGAAGCCCAAATACAAGGACTATACCCCTGAAAGAATACTTGATCCCCTGGCCTGGATACAATCAGCTGTTAGATACAACCGCCAAGGCCCGTGGATTTTCTCAGCACCCAAGCTGTTTAGAGGAAGATTTAACTACCTTCCTGCTTACAACATCTGCATGGAGCTGCCTGTGACCCCAAAAAATATGCATGCTTCCTCCCCAGATCTCCCTACTGACCACACAGGAAAGCTGTTTGGGATTGTGTACATCACCCTCACCAGGGTGATTGACACTATAATTCCAGCTGCTGGCCTGTGGTCTTGGGTGGGGAAGTCCTTCTCCTATCTTTTCAAGTTAGCACCTCTCTTGTGGTGGGCTCTGCCCACAAAAAACCCGTCCCAAGTTATCCCTGAAAATGACAGGCCGGCTGCCCATGATTGATTCCCTGACACTCCCCACCAACTGGAGACAACACAAAGAAGGTCAGGACGTCCCTACCAGATTCACTGTCTTTAACAATATCCTTGTACTAATCAAACAGTACAACTTACTCAGTACACAAGGAGTCCTTAATCCTCCTCCAATTCCCAAAGCAACCAAAATACCTAACATTGTATTTTAATGCCTACACTCAGTAGAAATTGGAACATTCTCAGGATTACACTGAGAAAACACCAACCTCTGGATTCAAAGCACCCAAAACAAGTTTACCCAAGTAGACTACCCCAGTAAACTCTGGGCAAGTGAAACTGCTTTAAACATTACCAAGGCTGCCTCATGCTTTATAAGTGAATGGTTTGATCAACACCCTGGTCACAACAAAGACTGGGATATGTTCAAGAACACCTTCCTGGAAAAATTTGCCATAAAGAACTCTGACATTGTAATCATGACAGAACTCAGAACTCAGAACCTTTAAAATGACAGGAACCATTGAGGAGTACATCATAGCATACAAAGACAAACATGATTGAGCTCCTGACACCATCAACTTTGATGAGTCTGGACCATGAATGGGCTTCCAAAATGGCCTCCAAACACAGACTAGACGTCAGTTTGACATGAGCTGTTGCAAAAACCTCCAAGCCATGTTCTTGGAAGGAACACAAGCTGCCCAGAAATATGATGACCTGTATGTAACCAACAAGAAAAAAGAGAGTTCCTCAGAAAAGAAGGATAATTGGCCCAACAAACAAACATAACAAGCTAATAACTCTCATTCTTGAGGTAGAAATTGTAAAACTCAAGTGAACCAGATGACTACTGATAACACAACTGAAGAGAGAAAAACTCAGGGGAGTGCTTAGGCGAGCCACTCTCCCCCAATTTGAAAGACTTGTACAGGGACCAAGACATTAACTCAATTACCATGATCCAAGTACCCTCAAGCAATCCTATACTGTTTTACACCCAAACTGGAAATAAACTCCTCACTTATTATTTCTGTTTTTGCAGTTATCAGGGCAAAGAACTATTTGACACTGGAGTGGACCAATTCCTTGTTGAAATATTTTGCCAACCTCATGAACCTACCCACGGTTAAGAGCAACATAAAAAGACTTATCATGGCAGATAACATAAGCACACCAGTCTTTAAAGAGGCATAACCTTTCCAGGCACAATTAGGGGACATAAAAACTGCTCTTAGTGGCCCCATCATCCTGATTCCTAAATATAATGTAGTATTTGGCCTAGATTGGATGAGAAAGACAAAACCTGTCACAAGTGACAAGTTCCTGTTAACTATGCATGTGATAGAATCCCAGCTACGGGATTCAAACCCTGATACCCTGCAGGCCGCCAGACCGCAGATTTTTGGGCTCAAGCCAGAGCAGATCTTGAATTTGGAAATCCCCTTAAATCTGGATGAATTGAAATCATCTACATCAACAACTCCCACACTAAATGTTCCTGTTAACGCAATCAATCAGCAGGCGGGCCCAGCCATAGAACCCAAAATAACTTGGGCTGCCGCGGGAAAGGAAATAGAGAAACTTCCCAATAAATACAGGCCACCCAGAAATTACCAACCCCACAACCCAGCAAGGAAATCAGAGTATTCCCAGTTTGAACCAGCCAATGATTTAACTCCCAAGATGAATGCCACCAAAGACTGGAAAAATCAGGTAAACGGTACCACCTGTCTCAGAAAGGGTTTAAAAGTTTCTCCATGGCAGATGGGTATAATTATACCCTGGGCCACCAGGAAGTTGCCCATTGTCATTCTTACAATAAATTGATATGAACGTTTGGTTCAACCAGGTTATTCCATACTTGTTATTAGTTCTACTTCATTTACAGTCTACTTCCTGCGGTTCTGTACCTCACACCTGTCCACCCCAAGAAACTGTGGACCAGCTGCCTGACCTTTATTGTCCACCAGGAGCTCCCTTTGGCCTGGTACATTTCACTGAATACCCACCCAACCCGGCGTTTTTGGAATTCACCCTAGAGAAAATGCTGATCTATGGCCTAGAAGCCAGAACTAGAGAGACAGAAACCATTGGCAGAGAAGGAACCTGGATCACTGTGCTCCCACTGCCATTACAAGATAAATACAACTAGCTGCCAGCCTACTAAGTTCCAATGACCCCGCCCCTCACACCGCGGCCCAACTACCCGCAGGAATCTGTTGCAACTAATGAATCTACCTCCACTCAGATATTTGGGGTGATCTAAATCACCCTCACCGGCTTTATTGATTAAATGGTACCTGCCAGAAGACCCTGGGCTCTCCTGGGAAAATTGTTATCTTATATTGTAAAGTTAGCTCCAATCTTGTGGTGGGCCCTCCCCGCAGGACCTGCAAGCCGTCCGCCCATAAGTTCTCAAGAACCCCCTGCAGGCTGGATCCATGAAAAAACCTCACATTGACTGGGACAGTGCTACCCTCACAATGCAATGAGGAGAAGTACTCTGTCACATGTATCCAACTCACCTTAACACACTCATGAGAGACCATGTGTTTGTAAAGATTATCAAAACATATTGGGAAAAAGATTCTAGCAAAATTGACTGGATCACCTGCATTTATGAGATTATACATTTCAAGAATGTGGAGGTCTCACTTGAACAGGAGCCAATACATCAACAACTTGTCCAAGAGCTTCCTTCAGTATCCCAAGAAAATTTGGCAGGACTACCCCCAACAGAGGTATTTAACACAAAATTGATCTTAAAGGAAGTGTGCCAAAAGCATGTCACATCTATTGCCTAACACCACAAGAAGCTGATGTACTAAAAGCCTATCTGGCCAAAGCCCTCAAAAAAGGACTCATCTGACCATCCAAATCTCATTTTAGCCCGGCAGTCTTTTTTGTGGCAAAGAAAGACGGAGGAATCTGCCTGGTCACAGACTGCAGGGCTCTCAACAAGGTCACAATTAAGAGCAGGTATTCCCTGCCCCTTATTAATGACCTTTTTGATGCTCTGGAAGAGTCCCAAATCTTCACAAAAATTGGCTTGACAGTGGGTTATCACCAAATCTGCGTTAAGCCAGAGGACATACCTAAAACAGTGTTCAGAACTAAGTATGGCTTGTTTGAATGGTTTGTCCTCAACTTTGGCATGAAAAATGCCCCAAGTATCTTTGTGACCTTTATGAATGAAGTTTTAAAGAACACATTTGGAAAAGAGCTATTGTCTACCTTGATAATATAAACATATACAGCCCCACTAAGGAACAATATTGGAAAGATGTCTGCTTGGTCCTCTTCACCCTTCAAGATAACCAACTCATAGCTAAACCCTCCAAATGTGACTTCTTTTCAGCAGAACTCCCATTTTTAGGACACATTATCAGCAAGGATGAAGTGAAGCTAGACCCAGATAAAATAAGAGCCATAACTGATATGCTGGCACCATGTAATAAAAGTGAGCTTTGTACATTCCTAGGCATGGTTGCCTATGTCAGAAGAATTATCCCCAACTGGGGAGCCTTAACTGCTCCCTTATCCACAATCACTGGTAAAACAACAAAATTTGTGTGGACGCCATTGAGAGAACAAAATTTTTAACAACTAAAGAAATGAATGGTCACCACCCCATCTTATAGTACCCTAATTGTGAAGGAGTATATAAATTAGAAACTGATGCCTCCAACTATTCAATAGGAAAAGTACTCTAAATTAAGACTGCATAAAAGGACTTCCTCCCTGTAGCCTATGAATTGAGAAAACTGTTTGAAGGCAAGCAAAGATACCTGATACATGACAAAGAACTGATAGCCATTGTTTACTGCTTAAAAAAGCAACAATGCTATCTGAAAGGTGCACAGATATTTATAGTGATAACAAACCACAAGTCACTGGTATCCTTTAAGACTTAAAAATACCTATATAGACAACAATCTGAAAGAATGAGCCTCATACAAAGGTATCCCATGATAATTGAGTATAAACCAGGCAAGGAAATGCTTACAAGGGCCCTATCAAGGTTATACTGTAAGCATCTACTCCGCACTAACAGAAACCCCAATTGGCCCATGTTGATCATGGGGAATCTCCAAGAGATAGTTCCACCTGATACACTAATATATATCCAATAGAAAGTCCTTAAGAACAAAAGTCTGTTCAAAAACGTATATGTCACTCTATACTGCATATTACCAAGTAAAGATACAGTGCCATGAGTCCTATCAACACAAAAAATTGACACAATCCTTTGATATCACAGAAATTTGGGCTACACTAGCGTAGGAATTTTCATGAATATCTTAAGACTTGCTACTTGTGGACCAATATGTTGGACAACATCAAAAAGGTGCTCAAGCAAAGCAAAGTTTTGAGAAGTATACACACTCTTTTGCACCCTTCAAGTCTGTGATGCCAGTATCAATCACCCAACCCTTCAAAGTATGGAAAATGTACATTTTGGGTCTTTAGGGTTCCTGTTCACTAGTCCCCATTGTGTGTTTTGGGTCAAAGCCAGGGACTGGCGGGAAGGAGATGTCATTCCCTAGCTGGGGCATGTGGCTAGGTTGGAGTTTGTACTTGACTTGCATTACAGCAAATTCTTCTAATACTTTCCCTATTACTAAGCAAGCATACCCTCTATGTACTTGAGCTTCATCTGGGGCTAGACCCTCTGGAGGCTTATACCAATCTTTCAAGAGTCTTGTGAACTTAAAACCAATGAATTCCCTTCCCCTATCTGTCATTTCAAGGTGTCTAGTCAACCTTTCCCACTCCTCCAGGAAAGTCTTACTAGTAGCAAACCTTTAACAGCTTTGGCAATAAGTATACTCCTCCCCTTGACTAGGGTAGAAGCTTTTGGGCAATTCACTCATAGAGACTAATGTACTATTCAGAAATATGTGTAGGGGTTTAAATGGGCATTCATTTGCTTTCAGAAGGAAGATCCCCTTAAAAAACTTCTGGTATATAGCCCGGGAGGCTAAAAAACATATGGTTTGTGCCAATAATTGGAGTCCTCCAACAATCCTTGGACTCCTTGTGTTTGTTCTCTGGCTCCTGCACCTTAGTCTTAGACTCCTGCTCTCTATCTTGGGCTCCTGCTCCTTTATCTTGGTCCTCAGCTCTCTGCTATGTCTTTGTGGCCTTTGTAATCCACTGTTTTCAATCCCTCATATGCCTCAGACTGCTTCCCCTTTTATAGCTCTTTGTTTCAGTCTTTTCTCCTTCTCAGAACTCTGGGGTTTCTCCGCTTAAACTATCCAGTTTTTCCTGCTCTATAATATATTAAACTTTTTTACTTACTTCAGCCAATTAAAAACCAGCTTTTCCTTGTTCATTCTCTCATTTTTTATGCTTAAACTCTTCATTTTAACCACCAAAAAACTTGATTAAATAGGCTTTGACCTGCAGCCAATCACACGCCCGTATTGGGCTATTTTGCCAAAAAATTTACCCAAATGACTTGCTCTTGACCCTGGTTTGAACCCAGTGTCATCTTGCTCTGGATAAACACTTGCTCTGCATTTCAAATGGCTTTGCTGTAATTACCATCACATTTTTCTGGATGAACTCAATTGCTTCTGACTATTTTTTACTTAAGGGCTTTTTGAACCTTAATTTCTTCAATGTTTCTCTGTATTTCCCTGTGTTTTCTTCCCTTTTTTACAGTTCAAAACTGCCTGCTGCTATCTTCTTGCTCCTTTTGATGGTTTCAGAAAAACTCCAGCCTTTACCCTCAAAGTTTCCCCATTCTGTTTCTGTCTGCTCTGGTTCCTTATGACTCAATCAAATTAACATAAATTCACAATTTATTCTCTTTTAACTGTTTCTTTATTTATTATTAAATCTATTAATTCTTTTTCTTAATCTCTTTTATCATTTCTTTTTAGTTCTTCTTCTCAATTCTTTCTTTGATTATTTTCTTCTATCCAATCCTATCTTCAACTGTCCAAGTTTATTCCTTCTGCTCCTTCTTCTGCCTCTTCTGGACCACCACATTAATCTTACATTCCTTATTCCAGTTCTTCCCAGTCATCTTCCACTCCTTCTTTCAGTTCTTCTCTGTCATCTTTTGGTTCTTCTGCTAGTCCTTTTATATAATCTTCCAGTCCTTCTTCTAGTCCTTCTCTATGAACCACAAAGGTTCTGTCCTTCTCTGTGAATCACAAAGTTTTTGTCTTTCTCTTTGAACCACAAGAATTCTGTCCTTCCCTGTAGTCCCCATTACTAATGATAAGGAGCGCCTTTTGGGAAGCTTCAAATACAGAATTAGGAAGAGAAGAAGTATATTTTATTGGATAATACTTTAGACTTATATAGCTTTAGCTGTGGTGGAGATTTTAGTTAGATCAAACCTAGGGGCTGGTCATGTGCAGGATGGGTTCAAGTTGCTGGATACCTGGACAGTCATGTGATATTGGTTTGTTGCCATTTTCTATATGTCAAATGGTATATTGGAAAGGCACCAAATTGGGAAATGACTGGATTTTGAGTGGGATGGTGGTAGCCAGAATACTTGTACATCCAGATCCTCAACACACCCCTCCCTTAAGGGGTTACTTGGGTACATCAGGAGGGGGCTCTGTCTTGACGGCTGCTACCTGATGTTCATGGAGTTGTTTGCTAGTTGGCACCAACCGGGTCAAGTGTTCTCCCTTGCTAGGGCAGAGGCAAGATCTGTGGTACTTCTTGGTGATAGGCTCTTTGGCGCCCTGGAACTTAACCAGGTAGGTGTTCCTGTCTGGTCAGTATTTGATGATTCTTCCTGGTCCTTGTGTACTGAGTCTAGCTTCTTCCTGTTCTTAGCTAGGACCCAGACGGGGGAGTTGATGGGGAGTGGGTCCTCTTTCAAGGTTACTTTTTGTGTTTTGAGCCTTTTTATTTCTGCTATTTTAGCTTTGAGGCGGATGTGTTGTAGATTTGGTGTTTGTTCTACTGTGGGAGGTTTTCCTGGGGGAATCTTCACATACAGTTGGTTATTGCAGGTGACTATTTCTGGTTTGTACCTGTATGTTAGTTCAAATGGTGAGTAGCCTTTCCCTTGATTGGTGCAAACCTGGGATACTAATAACACATGCTTCACGTAGAGTGGCCATGTGTCTTTGGCTTTGCCATCCATTGTTTTCTCCAGGGTTCTGATAAGGCTTCTGTTCAGGTGTTCAACTCTGCCATTAGCCTATGGCCTGTAGGGCAAGGTTGTGGAATGTTTGATGTTCTTTGTTTTTAGATTGTTGTTTTCTACATGGCCTGCTAACTCTTTTGCTCCATCTGTTATGATGTAGTCTGGAGTGCTGTAGTCCGCTATGATTACTTTGTTAATGAATTGGTTGATGATTTCTGCTTTATGGTCCTTTGTTGCCCAGAAGATGGGCCAGCGTGTGTCAAAGTCAATGGCTACAATTAGGAAACATTGATTTGTCTTGGTTTCTGGGAAGGGTCCCACTACGTCCAATCCCCAAACCTTAAATGGTTCAGGGTCAGGTACTGGGTTGATTTTTGGCTGGGGGCCTTTGTGCTGGTGTATTTCTCACACACTGTGCACTTTTTCAGAACATCAATTATATCTTGTTTAAGATTGGACCACCATACTATCTCTTTTAACGTAAGGTATAGGTTGTTAGCTTTTGTATGTCCTAGTAGGTAGTGATGTCTTAATATGATGTCAACTCTTTGTGCAAGTGGGATGTAAGGGACATGTTTGTTGTTAATGATTTGGTATACCATGCCATTTGATACATGGAAATATTTTTCATTACTTACTAATGTATCATGGGTTAGTTGGTGTGTTGCAGGGTCTTTTCCTTTGGTTTTATACTCAGTATTATATAGATTTAGCCAGTCAGGGTCCAGATGGTCAGGATGATCCTCTCTTGACTGACATAGCCTAGAGAGAGCATCAGCTGTGACTAGCTCTGCCCCATTTTTGTATTGGATGCCCAAGTTAAGCTGTTCAAACAAGGTTATCCATTTGGCTTGGCGCTGTGCAAGTGTGTTCTGAGTTTTGAAATAGATTAAGTATTTGTGGTCAGTTAGCACTCAGACGTTCAAATGTCCTTCTAGATAACATCTTCATTTCTTGCATGTGTGGTATATTGCTAGCAATTATTTATCATGTATTGGGTACCTTTGCTCAGTGTTTTTTAGTTTTCTGCTTTTGTGACATACTGGCAGGAAATCTTTCTGCCCTGGCTGGCAGATACGTAGGACTGTGCCAATGGCGGTGTCACTAGCATGTGATTCAAGCTTGTAGCACCTGTTATTATTAGGGTATTGCAAGATTGGTGCTTTGATCAAAGCTTGTTTCAATAGTTGGAAATGCTTGTCACATTCTGGAGTCCAGATGAATTTCCTTTTGGCATTACCTTTGGTTAGGTCATTGATTGGTGCAGTGAGCTTTCTGCAGTCTTTGGTATACATCCTTAGGTAAGCTATCATTCTGAGAAAGCATCTTACTTGTTTCACGGAGGTGGGGCGTTGCATGTTATTTATGGCTTTTATTTAATCTGGGTCTGCTTTGATTCCACCATCAGGGACAATGTGGTCCAAGAACAAGAGTTCCTTTTCCATAAATTGGCACTTACTAGGCTTAGTGTATAGTTTGTGCTTTGCAAGTTGATTGAGTGTCTTGCGGACATGCATGAGGTGTTCCTCTTTTGTTTTTGAGAAATAATGATATTCTTGAGGTAGCATAATGTATTTGAGAGGCCGTTCAGCGCTTGGTTCATCATGGTGACAAACGTTGCGGGAGCGTTGGTCATCCCAAAATTCATTACTTTACATTCAAATAACCTAAATTGCATGCAGAATGCGGTCTTTGGTATGTCTTTCTCTTTAACTTTGACTTGATTATAACCAGATTTGAGGTCAATCTTTGAGAAATTTTTTGCTCCAGAGAGCCTTGCAAATAGGTCTTCTATGAGGAGAAGGGGGTATTTATTTTTTACTGTAATTGCGTTTAGTGCTCTGTATTCAGCAACTAGGCAAAGAGTTCCTTCCTTTTTCTTTGTGAAGAAAACTGCTGCCCCGGCAGGGATTCAGAAGAGCAAATGAATCCTTTGGCTAGATTGTCCTCAATATGGGTCTTGAGTGTTTGGGTCTCCATGGGGGAGAGTCTGCAGAGGGGTGTGGGTTTAGGCATGACTTTTCATAGGTCAATGTCATTCTTGACCTCCTGCTTGGGGGGGTAACTCTGTTAGTTCTTCCTTGAATATGTGGGTGTATTTGTTTAGAAGTGCTGCAAGTTATGGGCATTGGATTTTTTGTGTTTTTATGTTATTGAATTTGGTGTACCTCATTATGTGGAGGTACTGTCTTTGGTTAGATGTTCTGAGTTGTCTTGATTTATGACTTGGACAAATACTGTGTCTCTTAGGATGAGATTGTTAGGTTCTTTGAGAATGTTGAAATTGACTCCATTGTGTTTTATTGTCATGGTTTTTGTTTTCCAACATACACTGGGATTCACTCGGGTGAACCAGTCCATGCCTGCTACAATAGCAAAGTTCATGTTGTTCATGACGAGTCCTTTGATGGATGTTTGGATGCCTTGGAGGTCAATTCTGAAGGGAGTTGTTTTGCCTTTGAGTAGAACTTTTGATTTGTCTGTTATTCTGGCATATTTGAAGTTGGATTTGACAACTGGTATTTTGTATTTGGTTATAAATGGTTTGCTAACCATGGTGTGTTGTGCACCAGAGTCAAATAAAATTTTATGTGTATGAGATTTGTAAGTGTATGGGTAGACAAGAAGTTGCAAGTGCTCTTTAATTTTTATGTTCATAAAAATGGGGGATTGCGGGACACGTGGGATGCAAGCAGCAAGTTTGTACCTTGGTACTTTTTCTTGTTGTGTTGGGGGGAGACAGGGGCACTTAAGCCTGATCCCCCTCCTCTTTTCCCTGTTCCTCTGTTTTGAGTCCTTCAAGGTCAGAGAATGTGGGGTCAGATTAATAGTAGGTTGCTATTTTGGCATTGTTGATTTTGGCGGTGTCCTCTTTCTTGGGACAAGAGCAGTTTGCACTTTGGCTGCAATTGCCATTGTTGCAATTGTAGTTGCCATTGCTATGATTGGTGTTTTGGCGCTTTTTGTCATTAGAGTTGTCTCTGCTATTGCTGTTTGAGGAGTGGTTGCCGTTGTGTGCAGCATATTCCATGTTTGTGCGTTTTTCTGCGCGCTTGGCTTCTGCAATGAGTGTAGGCATGGAGGTGTTGGCCTCTGGGAGGATGAGGGCAGTGACAGAGGGTTTCATTCCATTGATGAATGAGGCTCTAGTGTGTAAGTTGTCAGCTTGTGTTGGGTTTTGGATTTTACAATGTATTTCTTCAAATTCATTGGCATAAGCTGTGATAGTGGTCTTCTGAGAAAGATTGCTGAGCTGTATTGCAATTTCTTGGAGAGATTCAGTGACGCGGAAATTGTGGGTGATGTCGGCTTTGAACTCTTCCCAGTTGTCAAGCTGTTTTTTTGTCTGTGATCTAACCCAGGTGGCAAACCAGTTAGCTGCAGCCTTGTATAGGCACTTACTGGCTTCTTGGTCCCATTTTTTGTGGGGAATGCAGCTGGCGTGGAGTTTTGCGGCTGAGTGATCTAGCCAGTTGATGATGTTTCCCTTGTTTTTACCAAAGAACTTTTCAATATAAATGTACTTGGTGTTGGTAACTTTGCCTGTGATAGACGGTTGTGTGTTTGCTTGTGGTTGTAGAGAGCAACTGTATTGAATTATCTTGGCGCATGCTTTGGGCATGACAAGTCCTTTGAATATGGTGCATCCACTAGGAATATCCTCATCAATGTTGTGGGTGCGGAAGTACGTTTTCTAGGTGTCCTGGGATGTGGCCTGGTTGAGTACGTGAGCAAAGGTGGGCGGGTTCTGTTCAGTCATTTTCTCTTTCATTGGTGTGGTCAAAAACCTACTTCTTCTACCAGTGATAAGGAGCGCCTTTTGGGGAAGCTTCAAATATGGAATTAAGAGGATAAGAAGTATATTTTTATTGGATAATACTTTAGACTTATATTAGCTTTAGCTGTGGTGAAGATTTTAGTTAGATCAAAGCTAGGGGCTAGTCATGTGCAGGATGGGTTCAAGTCACTGGATACCTGGACAGTCATGTGATATTGGTTTGTTGCCATTTCCAGTATGCCAAAAGGTATATTGGAAAGGCATCAAATTGGGCAATGACTGGATGTTGAGTGGGATGGCGGTTGTAAGAGAGGTGGGCTAGACTAACAAAGTCTGGCTCCCATCCTGGTGGGACCAACCACCAGGATGCCATCCAGTGCAAAACTGGGATAGCCGCTCAAAGGGGCCTCCCAAAGGAGACCGGATGTGAAAGGGGAGGGAAGTATGCATCCAATGCCATGACCATGGCTCCAGTAAGTAACCATAGAGAGCAATCCCAAGTGAAAGGGGCCTCTGTATTTGACTCAGGGATTTGGCGCAAGGGGGAAGGATTGACCAGGTCAGAAGAAGGAGTTTCAGTAGTCACAGATTCCATAGGCGGCAACAACTCTTCAAGATGAGGAGACAGCCAAGAAAAAAACCCATAGGATCCTGGTTTGAAGGGAATCTGGGTGAGATGCTCAATTACATTTGTAAAGTGACTAGGGTAAAACTCAGAAGATTGAGAAGTCAAGGAAAGTTTGCTCCAAAAGACTGGGTTTGAGGACCAGATCAAGAGGGAAATGGGCACCAGTATCCACATAGCCATCTTATACCAAGGTGACAACATGATTTCAGCGGGTACCCTTCTTATGCTAAGACTACTGGGCAGACAGACCAGGTGCACAGGTAAATAACAGGGAATGGTCCAAGTTATTGTTCTCAGAACAATTCCCAACAAAAAATGACGGGCAGATGGGCAGATGGGCAGGCAGGCCAGAGAAAGCGGGAGGCAGGAACAACAGCAGGAGTTGGGATAAATACCTTTTTTGTTAAACAAACTTTAAAAATACAAAAGATTTGCAAAGTCAGGAGTTTATTTAACAATTGGAATTGGTAAGCAAGGGACCTGACGGCCCATGCTTCCATTTTATGCAAAGGGGGGGTGATAGGACGGGAGGGTTTATGAAAGGGGCTATTGGAGTGCAATCTAAAGGGGAGCCTATTAAAGAGTACTAGCCAATCTTATCTTGGTTTGAGACCCAGAAAATAGGGGCCGCGGGGCCAGATGTAAGGCTCAGCCCCTTTATTGGCTAGGAACCTTCCGAGGACTCAGGGTGCACATTTTCCCTAATGCCTTCCTCTGACGTCTCCACCGGAGAGCTCCAGAACCCAATTGTTTTGGGCTGGAGGAATTAGTTACCTGGGACACCTCTGGTCACGGGTTTTGGTACCCAATTTCCCCGGACTGCAGATTTGACCTTTCCAAATTCATGTGTACACATTTTTTTGTTGGTTTGCTAATTGTTTCAGGACCAGGCAATACCAGGACAACAAGCAATCCAACCAAATTAATGTCTCTTCCGCAGGTGGGGGGACTCCAAAGGGGAAATGAGAACTTTGGCCGGGAAGGCCAACACAAAGCGTTCATCTACTGTGCAAGCCAAGTCCTCCAGGTTTTGGAGGGGTTTTTCCTGCATGCAGGCCACATTTTTTGATGGTTTGGGAAATACATCCCAATCTAGGGCCAAAGGTGGACCGCAGAACTTTACATTATCCTTTCCTTCTTGTTGGGGATGGATACCCCCTTGGGAATGATCAGCCAGGGAGAAGTTTTTGTGAGCCTTAGGAATCTTTAAGGCCAATAGACCATGGGGGACCTAAGGATTCAGGATTCTTACGGTGAAACTCCAATACCAGCTCTTGACAATTTGTGCAATCTTTGGAGCTTACCTAGCTATTGTCATACACTGGGGATCCTTTCCATGATACATAGTACTGGAGAGACTTCCTCACCCTACGGGAGGCTATTATTTCCTCTACCTCATATTTGGGAATTCCCTCAACCTCTGTAGGACCTGCGTTGGAAGGTAGCGGTCCTTCAAAGGGGGATAAGTGACAGGCATTGAAAGTAGTATGTATGCGGTAAGAGGGTGGGAGATCCAGCACGTAAGCCCCATTGTCCTTATCTTCTAATACCTTGAATGGACCTAACCGTTTTGGAGCAAACTTGCGGGCCAGAACTTTCATCCAAATGTTGGTAGCATCTAGCATAACAAGTGATCCTACTGGGTAGTTTGGAGCAGGACGCCTATTCTTGTCAGACGCCCTTTTGTAAGCTTGTATGGACTTGGACAAGGAGTTCTGTACCCTGATGTGAGTGGCCTTGAGGTGCTCTGCCATGTCTGCCACGGCTGGAACATGAGCCTGCAAAGTAGGACCAATAGCAAGGGATGGGGAGAATCCAAGGGTTGCCTGAAAGGGAGAGGTACCTGTTGAGGAGTGTACTGAGTTGTTATATGCAAACTGTGCAAGAGGCAAATTGTCTGACCAAGAGTTCATTGCTGCATTTGCATAACATCCCAAGTGCTGCTCCATGGTCTGGTTAACTCTTTCTGTCTGTCCATCTGATTGTGGGTGATATGCTGTTGAGCGGCAAGGTTTGATGTTCAGTATATTCAGTAAATCCTCCCAGAACCTGGAGGTGAACTGAGGACCTCTGTCACTAATTATCTCCTGAGGCAACCCAAAGTTGGTAAAGATGTGCTTCACAAACAGATTGGCTATTCCCAGGGAGTTAAGAGTAGTGAGACAAGGAATAAACACAGCATACTTGGTAAAACAATCTACCACAACTATGATGGAATCATAACCATTTGATGGAGGCAATTCTACCATAAAGTCTACTGAAATGGAGGACCACAGACCTTGTAATTGTTGCAGGGGGTGTAGAAGACCATTATTTCCAGAGCAATCTGGCTTGGAACGGGCACAGGTTACACATTTCTTGATCCAAGGTGTAATCTATTTGGTAATTCCTGGTCAGCTGTAGGTGCATCGGATCAGGTTCAACAATTTGGATGAGCCAGGATGCCCAAACAGCAGAGAGTTGTGATGTTCTGTCAGGATACATTCCCTCAAGGATTTAGGGACCCATACCCGGTTGTTTTGGTAAACTATCCTTTCCTTTAGAACATAAGGGCCCAATAATGGGTGTTCTGGGGAAAGTTTAGACAGTATCACCTGTCCATCTGGCAATGTGTACTGGGTGGATACAACATCATGAAGGAGAGACCCCAGCAAGACTAATGGGAACTCTGGAACCAGAACCAATAGGACCAGAAGTCCCGGTGTGGGCAACAGAACTGACAATGTGGGAATGAGAGTGATCTGGGGATTGTCCTCAGCATTAGATGGGAACATTGATGGGTTATGGCTGAGCAGATCAGGGAGAATGTTGAGAGAGCCTGAGACAAACTCATACTTGAACTTATAAGCTGAGAGGGTCTGCATAACCCTAGCCTGACAAGGGAGCAACTTCTGGGGTTTCTGGAAATAACATAACGCTTTGTGGTCTGTGCGTACTAAAACTCATGGTTGGCTCCTTGGAGATGGTGACGCCAATGGGTAATAGAGTCCACCACAGCCTGAAGTTCTTTGTCAAATATGGCCCAGGATTGCTCATTGGATGCAAACTTCCAAGAATAGTATGCAACTGGGAGTTCATGCCCATCATGGTCCTGAAGGAGAACTGCCCCAATGGCCACATTGGAAGCATCACAGGCCACAATAAATGGCTTGGATGTGTCAGCATGGCAAAGAACTGGTGTAGAAACAAAGACCCTTTTGACAGCCTCAAACACCTGCTGACATTGGGGTGTCCAGATAAAAGGTGCGTTTTTACCAGCCAAGGGGTGAAGAGGGGCTGCCAGCTCTGAGATAGCGGACGAGAACTTCTTGAGGAATATGACAGTACCCAAAAAGCATTGTAACTCCTTCTGGTTCCGTGGGGTGGCCCATTCACGCAAAGCAAGGGCCTTATCAGGAGACACTGCATGACCATCTTTCAGAACCAAATTCCCCAGGAAAGTGACATGTGATTTGAAAAACTCACACTTGCTGGGTTTGATGAACATATTTGCTTTTTGGATAGCATTTACCACAGCAACCAGATCTTGGGCGTGTGTCTCGGCATTTGGTGAATGAATCAGAATATCATCAATATATGCAACTGCACAAGAGAAGCACAAGTCTCCTAAAGCTTTCTCAATGACCCGCTGGAAGATGGCAGGCGCGTTTTTCAACCCAAATGACATTACCTTGAATTGGAAGCAGCCACATTGGGTTTTGATAGCTGTAAGCCACTCATCTTTTCTGCCACCCAAACCTGATTGAAGGCGTTGACAAGATCCAACTTGGAAAAGACCCTAGACTTGGCAATGGATTGGGCAATAGAGGCTTCTAGAGGAAGGGGATAACAATCTGGAATGGTCACATTGTTCAAGAGGGTGTAATCCACACAAGGGCGCAGGGTTCCATCTGATTTTTCTGCAAACACTACTGGCGAGCTCACAGATGAAGGCTTCTTTACAATCCACCCTTTAACCAGCATGTTGTCTAGCCAGACACCTAATGCTTTGTCCTCACACTCACTGAGTGGGTACATGGGCGCATCAATCTTCACCAGGTCTACAGTAGTCCAAAAGGTCACATCATGATGCGTGTGTTGGGGGAGTGCAGTAGCAAGGGACAGATCAAATGCATCTTGGTACAGTGCCAGGATTCCTGGGATCAACACTGGGGAAGGTACCTCCAGAGAGGCTTTTAAGGACAAGCAACTCTTAGGGGGCTCTGCTCCAGGTTTTAGCAAGGACAAAACACCAGCAGAACCGTCCAAGGAGAAGTGGAGCTCATTTTCAGGTCTGTCAATGTGAACCTGATGCCAGCGCCACCAACCCACTCCAAGGATGACAGGAAATAGTAGATCATCCACGGCTGAGAATCTGCTAACAAATACATGGTTACTAGTACAGTAACTAAGGGGTTTAGAAACAGGATATGCTGTAACTGGTACCTTACTTGCGCCCAACAATTCTTTAGGGCCAAGACAGGTGAGGTCAATAGATCTTGCTAAGGTGTGGTTCATGAAATTACCCGCTGCACCAGTGTCAATTAATACAGTGACTTTGGCCTTTCTGGTGCGTGTATAGAATGTTGCATTTAAAAGGAAATATGACAAATCCTCTTTATTCTGCATACTCAAGATATAACCAGAAGGCTCTCCTGAGGCAACATCAGGGATGTTGGCAGACGCTGCAAACTCAGAGACCAAACCAGAAGTGGTGGGCCAATTAGGACACAAGACACTTATCCCGCCCTAGGACTTAGCCCATTTCTGAGGAGCTTTGGCAGGGGGATTCTTGACCACGGGAAAGGAGGCCATGATGCCTTGCTTGGGGGTGTAGGCAGGGAGGGCGCTCAGGCGGCAAGCAAGACCAAATGCTTTTTCCAAGGAGCCAGGAGCAGGATCCCAAGCCTCTTTTGAGGCTGAAGCAGGATCCAATGAGTGGCAGAACATGGCAACTGCTACCTCTACAGGAAGGCTAAAGGAAGCTTCTTTCACAGCAAAAGCCTCAATGTGAGATGCCAGGTCTGATGCCAACCCTTTTGAGTGGAGCATCTTAAAGATAGTGGTAGACTTGGATCCCGGGGCTGCTACTGCTGCAGCCACCAAAGTAAGAAGGGAGGAGGAATCTCAAACTTCCTGACTCTGGAGTAAGAGGGTTCTTAACCAAAGACGTGTGTCTCCATCTAAGGTATCCAGGAGAGTAACTGAGCATTGAGCATCTGTGATGGGAATATTTGAGGGGGAAAGATCTGCTGACAGTTGCAGCTGGAGCTCACCCAAAGCGTCAAGGACTTTTTCCTTGACAGCTGCTGTGGGTGGGGAGGTGCATGGACTCACCAACGTTACGTTGATGGCAGAGGCAACAGATGAAGCTGTGGATGCACTCTTAGCGCGTTATGAGGCCCACTTCTTCAAGGTGGACAGAAGGGACACAGTGGCCAGGACAGTAAGGGTCCCAGAGATCAGGGAACCCACACTGGCATGAATCAGAGCAAGCACAAGGGAGCGCAACCAGTTGCAAAAGGCTTCAAAAGCTAAATTAATTGGCTTACCAATTATGTAAGAGAGGGGGGCTAGACTAACAAAGTCTGGCTCCCATCCTGGTGGGACCAACCACCAGGATGACATCCAGTGCAAAACTGGGATAGCCGCTCAAAGGGGCCTCCCAAAGAAGACCAGATGTGAAAGGGGAGGGAAGTATGCATCCAATGCCATGACCATGTCTCCAGTAAGTAACCATAGAGAGTGATCCCAAGTGAAAGGGGCCTCTGTATTTGACTCAGGGATTTGGCGCAAGGGGGAAGGATTGACCAGGTCAGAAGAAGGAGTTTCAGTAGTCACAGATTCCATAGGTGGCAACAACTCTTCAAGATGAGAAGACAACCAAGAAAAAAACCCATAGGATCCTGGTTTGAAGGGAATCTGGGTGAGATGCTCAATTACATTTGTAAAGTGACTAGGAAAAAACTCAGAAGATTGAGAAATCAAGGAAAGTTTGCTCCAAAAGACTGGGTTTGAGGACCAGAACAAGAGGGAAATGGGCACCAGTATCCACATAGCCATCTTATACCAAGGTGACAACATGATTTCAGCGGGTACCCTTCTTATGCTAAGACTACTGGGCGGACAGACCAGGTGCACAGGTAAATAATAGGAAATGATTTGAATTAATATACTCGGAACAATTCCCAACAAAAAAACAACGGGCGGGCGGGCAGTCGGGCAGGCAGGCCAGGGAAGGCGGTTGGTGGGGACAATTAAGTGCTCGGGTAAATAACAGGGAATGGTCCAAGTTATTGTTCTCAGAACAATTCCCAACAAAAAATGACGGGCAGACGGGCAGGCAGGCCAGAGAAAGCAGGAGGCAGGAACGACAGCGGGAGTTGGGATAAATACCTTTTTTGTTAAACAAACTTTAAAAATACAAAAGATTTGCAAAGTCAGGAGTTTATTCAACAATTAGAATTGATAAGCAAGGGACCTGACGGCCCATGCTTCCATTTTATGCAAAGGGGGGTGATAGTACGGGAGGGTTTATGAAAGGGGCTATTGGAGTGCAATCTGAAGGGGAGCCTATTAAAGAGTACTAGCCAGTCTTATCTTGGTTTGAGACCCAGAAAATAGGGGCCGCGGGGCCGGATGTAAGGCTCAGCCCCTTTATTGGCTAGGAACCTTCTGAGGACTCAGGGTGCGCATTTCCCCTAATGCCTTCCTCTGACGTCTCCACCGGAGAGCTCCAGAACCCAATTGTTTTGGGCTGGAGGAATTAGTTACCTGGGACACCTCTGGTCATGGGTTTTGGTACCCAATTTCCCCGGACTGCAGATTTGACCTTTCCAACTTCATGTGTACGCATTTTTTTGTTGGTTTGCTAATTGTTTCAGGACCAGGCAATACCAGGACAACAAGCAATCCAACTGAATTAATGTCTCTTCTGCAGGTGGGGGGACTCCAAAGGGGAAATGAGAACTTCGGCCAGGAAGGCCAACACAAAGCATTCATCTACCGTGTAAGCCAAGTCCTCCAGGTTTTGGAGGGGTTTTTCCTGCATGCAGGCCACCTTTTTTGATGGTCTGGGAAATACATCCCAATCTAGGGCCAAAGGTGGACTGCAGAACTTTACAGCGGTAGCCAGAATACTTGTACATCCAGATCCTTGACACTAACACCTCAGACTCAGGCAATAAGACTCCACAAGTGAGTTGGAGTTTGACTAGGCTCTCATCAGTGACCACCACTTTAGGTCATCAACCACAGACAATCATCATGTCTGTGCAGTTTTTTACTCATTCAAATAGTTAGTTTGAGCTTTCAGTTGCAAAGTAACTAACTTTACTTCCCAGAGACCTAATCATTACTAAGTTCTGCAGCTGCTTTCCTAAGCAGCCACCTTGATAATGTCCCTGGGCATATTCATGCCTCTCTGGTGTCTTCAAGACTTCCTCAAAGATTCCAGGAAGAACAGACAGGGAAACCTTACCTCTCTTTTAGGTAAAGTTTGCCACTTGCAGACCTCCTGCAAGCGGCCAAAGGATATTAGGGCTAAATCAGCTCATCTTTTCCTATTAGCCCTAAGTTACTTACTAGGTTGCATCACCCTTCAGCCCTAGTAGCCACCAGTTACCTACTAGATTGGAGCACTATCCTTTCCCAGCTTCATAAGTTACCTACTGAGTTGTGATTTACTCTTTTCCTAGCATCCCTAAGTTACCTACTAGGTTAGGACACTATCCAGCCCTAGTAGCCATTAGTTACCTACTAGACTGGGAAGTACCTAACTCTACAGCCATCAGTTACCTACTAGACATTTACCTGACTTAAGTCACTATCCTTCTCCAACTTCAAGCATAGAATCTTTATTGTGGCCAAATTAGCCCTTGCCTGAAAAACTGCCTTCATGTGGTTCATCACAGGGACCCATACCTGGAGACAACAAAAGCAAAAAAATACTTCATCAGTGCCATTGAATATGCAACAAGTTAGCCTGTGGCACAAGCCAAAAAAGAAAATAAAGAAGTGGGATAATTTATTGGCAAAGAAATCATAGCCAAGTTTAGAAGCCTAAATCCTGATTACAGACAGAGGAACAGAATTAACCACCATTGAAACAAATGTCTAACTTGCAAAAAATGGAATAAGGCACACATTCACCAATCCCTATCACCCACAAGCCAATAAAGAGTGAAAAGATTGAATAGTGCCCTTTTAGAAGAACTCAGTAAACTATTCATAAACAACCCACACCTCTGGACTGATATGCTCCCTTTCAGGGAGCCAGTCATGGGTAGAGGCATTGGGTGACTTGTGCAAAGGAACCGCTGGGCCAGAGGGTAATGCCTACCATAGGATGAGCGCCAACTTGATAATGTAAGATAGAAACTGCCTGAGCAAGGACCAGGGACAAGAGCTTGGCACCATTGAGTCCACTAATCCTGTTGGAGTAATGTAGAGTACTCCAAACAGCTGGGTGGATGTGGTGTTGGCAGAGGTGACAGGTTTCAATAGGCGGTCAGGTCAAGGGGTCAGAGGGGGGATAATTGGAACAAGGTAAGCAGGTAGATAATTGTACTTGTCACAGAAAAATCTTGGCAGCCTTACATATCACTTTCCTTTGCAACCTATAGTTTTGGTAACCCTAGTTCTTGCCAGGGGGTTGGCAATAAGTTTGTTCTCCAACTTGAACTCAGAGTAGGCAGGGTTTGGAGGATATTTGGTGAAATGTACCAGTCCAAAGGGTGCTCCAGGGGGATGGTATAGCGCGGGCTGTGATTCTGTGAAGTGATCACTAGAAAGGGCGGGCTTCTTGGTCTCTACTGGACTAGAGTGGAGAAGGAAGATTACTAAAACTAAATAAGGTAGGATTTTCTGAAATCAAAGGTTCATGAATCTTTATTATCTAAAATGAAAATGCTGTCATTCTCATACTACCAGGGTTTTTATACCATATGATTTTGCTTCCAGGATTTTTGCGGACTTCAGGTAAGTGGGCATTTTGCTAGTGGGGCATGGACTTTGGTGCAGAGATTTGAGGGCAGCAAATCCTGGTTGGGCCAGCTCTGGCAAACAGAAGTGAAGATGCTTTATTCTGTTGCTTCTGTTCACTAAATCACTTGAGCTGGCCAATTGTGTTACCAATTATGGACTGGGGACTGGTAGCAGCTGGTGCAAATTGACAGGATCAGTGTCAGGCCTTGTCTTAACCTCTTTTAGGCAAGCCAAAACCTCTGTGTAGGTCTGGGTCCTCAGTGGCATGAGGCTGGCAGCAATCTGGTGACTATTTGGAAAATCTCCCTTAACAAGCTGGTGGGTTGCAGAGTAATTCACTAACTCAAGTCTGTGACCCAGAGGGTTGGCAGGTCCTCATCCCTCATGGTTATGAATAGATCTAATAAAGGCCAGGGTTCAATTCTTGGGTTTCAATAATAGTATTAAAACGCCTTTCTTGGCACTCCCACCAGTACTAATGGTATGTCAAACACATTTCAATTGTAATAGCGTAAAATCCCAAATAAACTTGTCTATGGACACAAGCCCACCATTGTCAATACCAAATTACAGTCACAATCAACTTTACATAATAAGGTACCAAGTGATAATGCCCCTGAATCACAATAAGCCAGAAAAGACCAGGGCCAAGTATAAGTAAATAGTAAAGAGAGAATCAATATCACTCTACTAAGAACAATTTCAAGCTGGAAATCAAATATGGTTAGTCAACTAAAACCTACATAAATAGTAACAATGATTAAGAGGATGAGGATTTTTCATGGAAGTTAAGCCCAAAAATGCCTAATTTTCAAAGGAATTGGTGCCTGAATAAGCTTGAAACTTATGCACCATGACCAGCTCTGCCTATGAAAGGCAAGAAACACCCAACACAATTCACAACTATCTGTCCCAATGAAAAACTGGATTAATAACAAGATTGAGTCCCCAACACTCAAGGAAATTCCTAAGGTTCCTCCTTCCAGCACCCCAGGAGAGATGTTGCAACATCTATAATTACTCCCTCTCAGGGAATTTATCTCCCTGATAAATTTCTCATTTAATAATAAAGTTGGTGGCACTCTTATCAGCTGCCCATCTTATACCCAAATCAAAACTTTTTTGAGTCATAAATGAAATACTAACTGAACAAGCCCCATGACTATCATAAATTACATGGACATCATATGGCTTCCCATGATACTATATAATTTCCAATATTCATATCAATAAAGTATCATTCTCTCCTTAATTTCCCTCTTTATTTTGTTTTATATACTTCCCAGAAGTATATACTCAACAATATCATAAAGTTTTATCTTCAAACTTGAAACTTCCCATTCATATTCTACTATTAAATTTATTTTTACTTATAATCAGACTTTTATATAAAATTTACCTTTAAAAGTAAAAATGGGTTCCTTATCCTACAAAAAATATATAAAATATATAGTTCAAACTGAAAGTTAAATAGGAGTGGCTATATAGTTTTATACATACCTTAAACTTTCTATGCAATCTATAAGGCAAGATTAAACATAAAAGTAGATACATAAATATAAATGTGTAATTTTTATTCAAAAAAATAGTATAAATAACTTCATTTAATATTTTTTTAGAGAATGTCTATAGACTTTCAGTACAGTAGTTTTTAAAGCTATTGTCAGGGATCCAGTCTTGAGCGGCCGGCCCGTTGTTTTCAGGGGTAACTCAGGCCAGGTTTTTTTGCAGGCAATACCCACCACAAGATGGGAGCTAACTTTAAAAGGTAGGAAGTGGAATTTCTCACCAAGGACCATGGGCCGGCGGCCAGGATTATAGTGTCAATCACCCCTATGAGGGTGATGTACGCAATCCCAAACAGCTTGCCAGAATGGTTGGTTAGAAGGTTGGGCAAGGAAGCGGGCATAGGTTTTGGGGTCACAGGCGGTTCCATGGGCAGGTTGTAAGCAGGGAGATAGTTGAATTTCCCTCTGAACAACTTGGGTGTTGAAAATATCCACGGGCCTTGTCAGTTGTATCTAATTGCAGATTGTATGCAGGCCAAAAGATCAAGTTTGAGTATCTTTTCCGGGGTGTATTCCTTGTATTCAGATTTCAGAGGGTAGTCAGTAAAATGGACGGGTCCAAAGGGAACACCAGGAGGACAGAAAACAGCAGGCAGTGGGGCAGGCGGGCCAGGAGATCTCAAACTGAATTGGTAGACAGCAAATACAAAATAAGGCAATAGCTGTGTGAGCCAAAATAACATAACCTTTATTCAAAAATGGCAATAAGTTTGGAGCGCAGGGTCCTTTGGTCTATATAGTACCTCACCTCCAAACTTAACATTTTCCATGGGGGGCTCATCAGGGCATTGGGAAGGGCAGGGTTGGGGAAACTGGGTACTTGGGTCCAAAGGCAGCAAAATGGCATTTGGCCCAGGAGTTCTTTCATTGGTCAAGAATCTTAATTTGTCTACCTGATTATCTTGCTTTAGTGTTGTGGTCATGGGACCAGGCTGTGGGCCTGTGCCTCTTTCCTGGGTTGGCTCTTGATTGGTTGCTGGTGTAGACTTCAAGTTCATGAAGCTAATAGTTGCCAAATTAGTACCTTCATTAGGCGCTGTGATTAGCCTTCCATTTGGTGCAACAATTTCCTTGGTTTGGCTTGTTTTACTGCATGGGGTCAACATTCTTGGTATCAGCTTGTAGGGGCTATATTTCACAGAAACATGGGTGGGCAGTCCTGCGGTCCACAGGCACGGCGGCCCAGGGGGGGTCCAGGGTTGGGGTTTGATTCCTGCTCCTGGGCCTGGGTTTCCAGAGAGGAAGAATTGTCAATCCTGACAGCTATGGCAATAAGCAAAAATAATTCAGATTTAAACAAATTTAACTAATATGTAAACAAAATAAAAATAAAGAAATTTATATTAATTTACAATAGATTTGGATTCATTTCAATTTTTTTACATCTGAGTTAAATTTGTTTAAATCTGAATTATTTTTGCTTTTTTCCATGGCTTTAAAAACTACTATATCACATTTTTGCTAGATTATGTTCAGTTTATTGTTTTTCAATTCAATTTAACTATATCCCTTCTATTCATTTCGTTTTTTAAGGTTTAAATTTGAGATTAAAAGCTTCTAATTGATAATAAAAGCTTTTAATTTTAAGGGTAAAACTTAACAACATTTTTTTCTGGCTCTTTCAGATTCTACTTTAACCACATTGGTGTCAAAACAATGGGGTCAACCCCTTGGCAAGGTTCTGACTAAACAGGTTTGAGACCCATAATCTGACTTCCCAGTGACCTGTAGCCAAATGCAGAAGTTGACTTGAATTTCCAAATCCAGCAATACAATCAAATGATGATCCCTCTACAGTGGATGACTCAATTCAGAGCTTGACTCACTAATAGGATCAAGCCACCCCCTCAACCATCCAACCAAGTGATTTTTACAATCATGTTTTCTCTAGCTGATTCAGAATGACTATATAACAATTGTCCTTCAATAAAGAATATTATCTAGACTACAATTATTTTTCCCCTTGTAACTCTGCTAAAATAGCACAGTTATGACATTAGTGTTAGTTTAAAAACTTGCATCCTACCTTTTTTCTTCTCTGAATTTAATTTTCCTTTAAATTCAGACTTTGGACGTGTTTTTAAGATTTTTTGCCCCCTCTGCACATGTTCTCCCTTGCTATTTCTCTTGTGGGTTCCCATGTTGTAAGGAAATCCTTTCCTTTCACACAGAAATGGAAAATTTGGAATTTAATACCATTGGGGAAATTAACAATTATTCAGCATTTATAAATGTGGATTCTTCTTTGCATTTGGATCACAAATCACATAAAAGACACACTAGTAAAATGAGTTCAAAAATCAAAAATGAACACATTTTTAATATACAATTGGAAACAAACATTGAAAGCAAAAATATAGCAATTAACATAAATTATATTGTAAATCAAGATAGGTCAGCTCCGGCTGACAACAACAATAAGGAAAGTAACTCATTAATCAATGATTTCAATATTATCCAAACAGTAATACCAACCAATCATCAGTCAATTAAATGCAAACTGCAAACCAATCAATTATCAACAAAGCCAGGGACCCAATCAAATCCAAAAGAACAACCAAGCCTTGAAATTAACCCTCATAAAGTAAAGCCAAGACTTTCAGCACATTTTAAAGTACCCAACTGCATCCTGCAAGTAAATCCAAGTCTTAATTCTTCTTGCTTTACAGGCTGCAGCTTGCTGCAGCCATGTAAAGCAATACTTCACCTCCAGAAATTGCAGGCTCTAAGGGTAAACACCATGTCCCTCCCCCACTTCCACTTCAGTATTTAAGCTGAAATCCTTTTTCTGAGCAAATTTCTACAACAATTCTATTTCTCTCAACACCACAATAAACTCTATATTATCAAATTCTAATTGCTTAGTAGAAAACTGTGTATTCTACCAAAATAATGAAACCCCTTCTCCTAGTGTAGTTTTTTTTTGTATGTTACTAGGATATTGCCAGGCTAATATGAGCTTTGAGACTCCTGATCCAACACCAAACAATAAATCTGAAAACTTCATCTGGTATTGTTTTGGTCCATTCCACTGCCATGCTCCATATTTCAAAACTGCCTGGTTTCCTCCTATTATCTACCCCAGGCACCATGGTTGGTCCTGGGCTATACCAGCATTTATTACTTGTTAAACCACTTCACTCCCTTTTTGGGGAGATTCAGACTTCTAGGCCACTTGTTACCTATGTTGATGATTAGAATTCTAGTAGTAACCACTCTAGTCAAATTCAACTTTGGAGATATCCTCCATTCCATTGGGGAGAAACTTCCCAATGAGTGGATCCCTGACACATGTCATGTCTGAGTTTTTTCTTTGGTTTTTGTTTTCAAAAACAAGCCTAACTTCTACTAGTTAGTCCTGAACCTATGTTATCAAGTTTGACCATCAACAATCTTACTTTTAGAAGTTAAATTGTCCTTCACCTTGCTTTTCCTCAATTTATGAAGGTAATAAATACCTTGAGACAACACTCTCAACATTAAGTTAAGATTTTTTTGAATTGCACCTCAAAAGGTACTTGTTAGGTTTTGGAGCTTGATTTTCACTTCTTCTTTTGTTCATATTTTCATTTGTTAGTTGGAAATTTTAAATATGATTCCTTTTTAACATTGCTTTACTAGTCAGGTGATTTTTTTATAAAAAAATACCCAACCCTTGAATTTTAACAGTTTCAACCCAATGGTTGACTCTGAACAATATCCTGATCATAAAATCAGTTTCTTAGACCAGTCTTCAATCATTAAGACTTGACTATATTTTATTTTACTCGGTTTAAGTAATTGTTTAAGTCCTTATTTATCTTCTTATAAACTATTATGAGCTTTAAATTGGCTATTCTTGGAATTTTGCCTACTTTTCTATATCAAATCAGTGTAAATATCTTAGGCCCAATGTCATTAATTTACTATAACCTTCCAAAAACTCTTCAGACCTTACATAGCCAATCAAAGATTATAATTAAAGAATTTAAGTTCAAGAATTCTAAAGAAAAGAAATTTATCTCATATAGAGCTATATATTGAAATAAAGTTAATTACTATAAAAAATCTTTTTTCTTTTTGATGATGTTTTTGAAAGAAAATTAATTTATAAATTTTAAAACAGGTCAACATAGGACTAATTATGCTAACTCAAAGGTTAGTCTAGTAATCCTTTTAGAAGGAGTAACACTTATACCTAGCTACTTGATCAAATTCAACCATGGCAAAAGCTTTTCTGATTAAATATGTTTCTAGAAAAATATTTCCAGATTTTTAATTTTTTTTAAAATGTTCAAGTTTCAGCTTATTATAACATCTTAAATGACTCTAAATATACAGCAGCTCAAAAAATTACCCGCCAGAAGCATTTTAGAAAGAAAAAGTAAATTTTAATAAATGAAATTTGCTATAAAAAGTATGAGCAGATGCACTGCGGATTTTTACACAAGTATGGTATATAAAAACGCAAAAATAAATAAATAAGAAGAAAAAATAGAAAGATTTCACAAATATAAATATTTTATATAAAATAATAATAGATTTCAAAGCTGAATATACTACAGACTTAGTACTTTGTAGGCCAACCTTTGGCTTCAATCACAGCAGCAAGTCTTCTGGGCATTGTAATGCTTTTAGGCGTAAGCGTTAAAATAGAACTAAGTCAAGTGGATCTGGTGGGTCAATCAATTGGTGATAAAGTTAAGCACAATTTAAATGGGAATTGTCTTTATTGGGGAAAGCGGGAAAGGTTTATATACCTCTTTGAAAGTGGAGGTGAAACAACATACCCGGTTCTAATTCATTGCATTGCTGCAGATGTGGAGTGGGTTGGGGACAGCTTTGAGAAGGGGGATTCCAGAACTGCATATGAGGGAAACAAGGTGCATCAAAGTGCATGGTCTGTTTTGGGGCAAAAATCATAAGTGGATGGGGCTGACAGGGCTTCGAGGTCGTCTAAATTTAGAGTTGAAAATACTGAAGTTCAGTTAACATAGCGTTAACCGATTACTTTCACCACAGAATAGAATGGACTAGGTTCTTTAAAGTTTCCATAGAATTTCTTCCCATGCTTTTGCCACTCCAAATTTAAGATCCATAATGGATTTTTTAGAGGTTTTTGTCAAATTGGATTTGACAACATCCCAAAGATGTTCAATGGGATTTAAATCTGGGCTTTGAGGAGGCCAATCCAAACAAAAAATCTGTTTATCATCCAAGTATTTTAAGGCTTTCTTGGATTTGTGGATAGGAGCATTATCTTGCATGAAGATATAACTGGTCGGTTCATGCAGATCCTTAATAAATGGATGAAGATTCCAATCAAGGATTCTTCTGTAAACATCAGCATTCAACTTATCACTTATTGGCTGGATTGCCCCTCTTATGTTGGCTGTGAAACAGCCCCAAAACATGACACCCTGGCGTCCATTTTTAACAGTGGGGTTTAAGCACTCAATTTTTTAAGCTTCATCAGCTTTGCAATAGACAGTTTGGCATCTCTGAGATCCACAGAGCTGAACTTTAGTCTCATCAGACCAAATCACCTTTTCCCAAAAGGATACAGGATAGTTAACATACTTATGAGCAAATGCCAATCTTTTGGCTTTATTCTTTAGATATATAAGAGGTTTTTTTCTTGCAACATGGCCATAGTACCCCAGTTCATGGATTCTATTGCAAACAGTGGCCTCAGAGATATCAATTTCTAAGGTATTTTTGATAGTCTGCTTAGTTTGAATGGTAGTTATAAATTGATTTTGCTTAACTATTCTAACAATAGACCGCTCATCTTGAGCAGTAGTTTTTTAGGATGAACTAATCTCAGGCAATTTTTCACTGAGTTAGCTTCTTGAAACTTGAGGTAAATTTCCCGGGCAGCTTCTTTGCCAATCTTGAGTTCCTTGGCTATCTTTCTATAGGATAAACCCGTTTCCTTAGCTTGTACAACTTGACCACAAATAAACTCAGGTATTTCTCTTGTTTTAACCATGTTTTCTGTGCAAAAGATTCTCTACCCCAATTTTACAATTTAGGTAAGTTTGAATAAGAGGTGCTGTCTCATATTTGTTTTATATGCTCTAATCTACTTAAAGGTGCTGCTCTTATTATTAAATATTTTTGAATTTTTTTTTTAAATTTTCTTCCTATTTATTTATTTTCGCATTTTTAAACACCATACTTGTGTAAAAATCCGCGGCGCATCTGCTCATGCTCTTTATATCAAATTTCATTTATTGAAATTTACTTTTTTCTTTAAAATGTTGCTGGCCGGGTATTTTTTGGGGCCACTGTATTTTAATTGAGATTTAATATTTTTTGAAATTAGAATGTAGATAGCAAAATTTACTCAGTTTAGGCCTAAATAATTCTTAAGTTTATATAAACTACGCTTAAAAATTATCAAATACTATCTTTCTTATATAAACTATTCATATCTCTTTAATGACTAAAGTGTATCTTTTTTAATTCTAGATAGTTTTTTTTATAAAATTAAGGATTTGATACAAAAGAACTTCAAATTTTATATAAAATAGCAAAAAAGTTTGGTTTTCAAATTTATTTTCTTGATTGAAGATCTATTATTAATTAAGACTATCTAATCCTTGCTAATTCAAAAAAGATAAGATCAGAAAGTGCTTATTTGGCCCACCTCGGGATGCTTTGGCTCAGCCCTGGCTAGCTTTGGGCCGCCACAGCCAAAACGGAAGAGCAGTATATTTAAACATTCTAAAATAAAACTTTAGACAGATTGATCAAGAGCTAGGAACTGGCCGCGGCTGCCCAGAGCTTGACCAAATCAACCCTAGGCCCAGCTTTAACTACCCTACCTATCTGAAGTGCCTATGTTCGATTCATTTGAGAACTAAATATAAAGAAATCACCACCAGGATGTGTTAGCCCAGACCAGGAAGCCAGACAGCAAAGACAATCATCCAAGTTTAAAGCAAGTTTATAGCTTTCATCAACCTATATATAAATCCAATTTAAACTAATTTCATGAAACAACCAACTAAATCACGCAGTAATATCCGAAGCTCTGATAATCGGCAATTAAAAGATAGACACTTTAGTCAAGCAACCACATTACTTTAGATAATTCAAACAGATTATTTTGAACAATTTAATTTCTAACAGTAGATATGTGTGTATTATATAGAAATGCCTCATTTTTAAGTACTGTTTGATATTTAACTTTGTCACAAGCAAACAAAATAAGCCATTTGTTTTTCAGAAATAATTATGCAAAAAAGTGTTCATTAAATTTTTAATTTTATTTAAGGATTAGTCGTTATATTTAGACAGTAAATTATTATTGGCCAGTGGCGTATAGTTTAGTTAATGTAAACAGCTTTGTTTTGAAAATAGACTTGCTTACAAAAGAGCCAAGAAGAAGTTGCGGGGCATTATTTTGGATACTTGCTTTGGTATAGGGAATTTGCTAAACTTGTGGTATGCTTGAAGGCAAGGCTGTGCACCTGCAAGAATTGCAATATGGCAAGAGCGGAAGCTACTCTCGTTAAGACGGCCACCGCTGGAGTAAGTAATGCTATTGACCTCCTTCAAGTAAGCAAATAAATCAGACCCTGCAGGTTTCCGCAGCATTAAACGGTACCTCAGCAGCAAATAACTTTCTGCTTGGCGGGACACCCACAAATCAGGAGAAAAGACCACACGAGAATGAAATAGATATAAGACACAGAACACATGAGAATGAAATCACACTAGAAACAGAAATACACGAGAATGATACACACCGGAAACAGAAACATAGGGACACACCGGACAGAAACACAGGAACACCCGAAACATGAAACACAAGGACACCCGAAACATGAAACATAAGGACACTCGAAACAGACACTAGAACCAGACATGGCACCAAAAGAACTAGACCGCTAGGATTCACTGGCGCCAAAAATGCCGAAATGTTTTTTTAATGATTAGTATTTAATACATACCTGCAGGCGATCAAGCCAATAGGGCGGCAGTGAAGGACCCGGAACACACAACCAGGGACGGAGGAGGACCAGGAACACACAGCCAGGTGGCGGAGGAGGCGGACCAGGAACACTCAGCTTAGGCAGTGGTGGACCAGGCGAGAGAGGTCGAAGGATAAATTTTAAATCATTAAATTAAGCTTTATTTATACTGTCTTTGGATGTTCACCAAGGGTTAGATTTGTAGCCCTGTTACAACACTGTATTGAATATTTGTTTAGTCTTCCGCCGTCGTATGTCAAACAATCATCATCTCTCTGACCAATCTCTGACAAATTCGAATCATCAAAAGTTAAACATCTTTCTAATACATGATCCAGTAGCTGCGATGCTAATCAAATATAACTAAGCAAATACTACATGCTTACTTCAGTGATTTGATATCAAAGTAGTAAAAAATGACGTACACGTGTCCTGTACATCTATCCAAGAAGGTTTTATTGTTTCGATATTGTTTTAATTAAAAATAAATTTTTTGTTTGGATATTTATTAGTGTGTAAAATCAGTTTGAAGATAATATAAATGTAATCTAAATAATTGACGCTAAAATATAAACATTTGAGTTTTAAACTTGATTCTGATTTTATTCTTAATTCGTAAAGAGAATTTTAAATAATGAATTTTCTATCAGAAATCTCGAAAAATATAGCTGCACAAAACACTTTTATTACTTAAAATTTTGTGCTTTCTAATTTTAATAGAATCAAGAATAATAAATTTTAAACCTTGGATTATTGTTGATAGACTAAGTTAATCATATAAATACTACATCGAATACTTAAACTTTCTTGATAAAAGCGCAATCTAAGTTTCAAATTCCAAATCCGAATTTTATTTCCGCATGCCCTAATTATTTTCTCCCCTTTAGACTTACTTTGAAATGCAAGAGTAAATCTTTTTTAGTTGCAATTTAATTTTTCATCAATGAAGCAATATTTATTGGAATGGTAAACATCAATTGTGTAATATAATCAAGTAGCTACTAAAGCTATTGTCGACTTTATACTTCTGAGAAGTATAATAAACAGAATAAGGGGAAGATTTAAGAAGAGAATGATACTTTATTTGATATGAATATAGAATATTATATAGTATTATGAAAAGCCACATACTGTCCATGTACATCATGGAGGTCATGGGGCTTATCCAAGTAATTGTTCCTCTTAAGCCACAAGGTCTGTCCAAGTAGTGTTCCTTTTAGAATTCAAAAGGTTTGATCCTGTAATAGATGAGCAAATGATAAGAGAGCCAACAACTTAATGATTAGTAAGGGAATCATTTGGAGAGTCACTTGGGGAATTGTGTTCCCAAGAGGGAGTAATCAAAGATGCTATGACATGTTCCCCTGGGGTGCTGGAAGATAGAGCCTTGGGAATTTTCCTTAGAGCGTTGAGAATGTGGGCTTGGTACTGATCTAGTTTGGCGTTGGGGCAGGGAGCTGGGAATTAAATTGTGCTGTTCTTGCCTTGCACAGGTGGAGTCAGTCATGGTACATGTGTTTCAGCTTAGTTCAGTTGCCAATTCCTTTGATGAGGTAGGTATTGTTAGGTTTGACTTTCATGACTATGCCTGGTTCGCGTAGTCCTGGTTCCAACTTGTGCTGGTCATAGTTGACAACCCAAATCTTGTATTCAACTTGGAATCTCTCTTGTTGGAGGGGGATTGACTCTCTTTCCACTATTTCCTTTTCTTTGACTTCTAGGTCTTTCCTGGTGTATTGGATGTCAGGATCATTGTTGGCGGACACCTTCTTGGTTAGAGGAACTGTAGCCCTAGTGTAGTACTAATAATTGTGGGTTTGTGTCCATATATGAGTTCATATGGGCTTTTCCCTGTATTTTGGTTGACCTGTGTACGGCATACCATTAGTGCTGTTGGGAGCATTTTGGCCCATAATTTTGGATTGTTGGCAGATAATTTAATGAGCACCTCTACAAGGGAGCCATTCAATTGTTCTACTTGTCCATTTGCTTGAGGGTGATATGGGCATGCTATTATGTGTTTATCCCATTTTTGGCAAGGTAAACATTGGTGTTGATGGCCTTAAGTTCAGTGCCTTCATCTGTGATTAGAAGGTCAGGTTTGCCAAACTTTGCTATGATCTCTTTGCCAATGAATTGTCTCACATTGTTGCCTTTGTGCTCTTTTATAGCCTGCACTACAGGCCATCAGGTTGCATAGTCAATAGCTGTGACAATGTACTTTTTCTCTTTGTTATTGCCAGGAATTGGTCCCACAATATCCAGTGACCACACTTTGAATGGTTGTGTGATTGAAACTAGTATTACTGACTTGGGGGTGCCTTGGAGTGGGTGTACTTTTTGCAGAGTTTGCATTGATCTAGAACTTCTTTGATGTTGTCCAGCATGTTGGGCCACCATTAGTGTGTCTTGAGGTATTCATATAGATTCCTGCTATGGGTGTGTCTCAGATCTCTGTGGTATCAAAGGATGTATCCATCTTTTGTGTTGACAGGACGTAGGATACAGTATATGTAAGGTCTTGCCCATAATGGTGCAAGGTTATAGACTAAAGCATGCAAGGCATTAGGATTCAAATTTAAAAGATATAAGAACGTAGGAACTGTCTGTAAGATAATCTTACAGAAACCTGCTAAAAACCTATATTGTGTCACAAATGGAGTAATAGAGTGTAAAAACCCTAAACAAAGAAGATAAAATAAAGTGTTTAATAGTGAACAATTTGTAACTAAGGGAATATCAATATTAGGATATTCACCATCGGCAAATTGATACATATAACTATTGAAAGATTCTTTAAGGGAAAAAATGGATACAACAAGCCTAAGGCTTGTTGTTTTACAAGTTCCATTGGATTTAAGAAAAGGGAAAGCTAAACTAAAAAAATGAATTAAAAAACAAAATTCTTAAAATTACAAATCTGAAGTTAAAAATTGTAGAAGTTGAAGGGAAGAAATCACTTAGAATTTTGGCTTAAAGCCTACTCTTCACAAGCTCTTTATTTATAGTTAATTCTTATTCAGTTAAAAATGATTGGCATAGGGGAACAACAGCCAAGGACAGGAGAAACTGGAGAAGTTGAGCAAGAACCTGGAGGAAAATGAGGAAACAGAAACCCAGTAAACCTGCAGATCAACAACATAAACATGGGGGAGCGGCAACAACGCAAGCAGGGGTTTTAAAAGGTAAGTGAGTGAAAATATTCTAACTTTAAAAGTAGATATATATAGAAGTAAGAGCAAACAACAGAGCAAACAACAACAACAACAATTTAAACGCAAAAGGCATCAAAAAACAAGGTAATTAATTTATAATACTTAAATATTAACTTTTGATTTAAAATTTCAAATATTAAAATAATGAAAGATTAAAACAAACAAAAATAATAAATATGATAAACTTAAAGAGCCTGCCCTTTGGGGCAGGGCATGACATTACCCCTCCAGATCCAAGCTCAGGATGTGCTTGGATATAAGACTTGATGACCTCAGGACAGTTTTCAAGATTAGACAATGGCTCCCAAGAGCTCTCCTCAACAGAATATCCCTTCCAAAGAACCAAGTATTGGAGTTTACCATAGTGGTAACAATGGTTGATAATGGAGTCAACCTCATATTCAGGGGTCCCTTGGACCATGTGAGGAGGAGGTGCTTTGTTGTTCTGATGAGAAGGAGGAGGAGAAGTCTGGAGTTTGAGGAGAGACACGTGGAAGACGTCATGAATGCAATACCCTGGAGGAAGCTGGATACAATATGCAACCTTCCCAACTCTTTCTGTTACAAGGAAAGGCCCTATGAACCAAGGGCCAAGTTTACGGGAAGGCCATCTGATAGGAAGATTTTTTGTATTTAGATATACAAGGTTGTTGACCTGGATGCCCTTTCCCTCCTGACAATGATGGTTGGCCTGGACCTTGTAAACCTTGATAGCCTTAGAGAGATTCTCTTTTAAGGAATTCTGGATGAGTTTTAGCTGGACAAGAAACTCCTTGGCTAACAGGGAACGGACAGAGGAGGTGACAGAAGGGACAAAGGCAGGAGTGTAGCCTAAATTTGCCATGAACAGAGTCATCTTGGTAGAGGAATGGGGAGTAGCATTGTAGGAATACTGGGCCAAAGGTAGGTGAGAAGCCCAATTGTCTTGTTGTTTGTTGGAAAAACAGCAAAGGAAACATTCTAGTGTCTGATTGGTACGTTTGGTTTGCCCATCAGACTGGGGATGATAAGAGGTGCTAAGGGAAAGGTGAACACCTAGCTGAGTCATAAACTCTTTCCAGAACAGGGAAAGGAATTGTGGTCCACGGTCAGAGACAATATCTCTTGGAGTACCATGGTGGATGAAGACGTTCTTAACAAAGAGGGAAGCAGTCTGCTTTGCAGTAATGTTAGAATTGCAGGGAGCAAAAATAGCCTGCTTTGAGAATCTGTCTACAATGACCAGTATGGCGTCAAAACCTTTGGACTGAGGAAGCTGGACAATATAATCCAAAGAGACAGACTGCCAAGGACCTTCAGGGACTGGAAGGGGACATAGAAGACCCACAGGTTTCTGGGTGGAGTGTTTGCTTCTCTGGCAAACTAGGCAACTACTGACGTATGACTTGACAAAGGTGGACATTTTTGGCCACCAGAAGTGATTGCAGAGTTTAGAAAGGGTTTTCTTATATCCAGTGTGGCCTGCAGCAAGGGAGTCATGGAACGTGATGGTTAGAAGCTGTTGAAGGTCCAGAGAAGGAACTACCAAAAGGTTGTTGAAGTATAACACACCATCTAGCAGGGAGAAGGAAGGGTTTGTGACTGTCTTATTGTTTGTAAGAGCGTCAATGATCTGAGACAAGGCTTTATTGGAAAGCTGGGATTTGTGGATTTGCTTCAGTATATTGGGGGTTGTAGTACTGATGACATTAAGTTTCAGAAAGCTCTCAGGTGGAAGGACCATCTTGGTGTTAAGGAGTTTGTAGTCTTTGTCAACATTGGATAATGAAGGATGACAACTAAGCGCGTCAGGTAGGGTATTAAGTACACCCTTCTTGTACACAAGCTTGAAGCAGAAATTTGACAGCTCCAGTACCCATCTAGCGTGTCTTTGGGAAATGCGGCGTGACTTGGTGAAGTAAAGCAAGTTCTTATGGTCTGTGTAAATGAGGAAAGGCTTGTCAAGTCCCTCAAGGTAGCAACGCCAATGCTTGAGTGTTTTGATGATGGCAAGAAGTTCCTTGTTGTGTACAGGGTAGTTTTGTTCAGCTGGAAGGTGTTTTTGAGAGAAGTATGCAACAGGGTGTTGCATCCCATCCCCCCAAGCTGAAGGAGAACACTGCCAACAGCATAGTTGCTGGCATCAGTCTCAACCAAGAAGGGTTTGGAAGGATCAGGCATCAGGAGGACAGGAGTGGAGACAAAGACGGCCTTTGTAGCCTCAAACGCAAGCTGGGCCTCAGGTGTCCAGACAAAAGGAACAGAAGGAGAAGTGAGGGTAGTGAGTGGCAAAACTAGAGAAGAAAAATTTTCCACAAACTTACGGCAATAGTTTGCCAATCCAAGGAAACCACAAAGTTGTGAGCAAGTCTTGGGAACAGGCCAGCTTTGGATAGCATCCACCTTGCTAGGGGAGACAGCAAAACTGTTTTGAGTGACAATGTAGCCAAGAAAATCAACCTCAGTGCAGAAGAATGAGCACTTGGAAGATTTTGCAAACAGGTTGTAGTCTCAAAGTCTCTGGAGTACTTGGCAGACGTGGGCAACATGGTTGTCAATGGAAGAGGAGTATATGAGGATATCATCAAGATAGACAACAAAACTCGTTAAGGAAGGGCAGAAGTGCCTCATTCATTAAGGCCTGGAAGGTTGAAGGAGCGTTACATAATCCAAAGGGCATTACATTGTACTTGTATAACCCAAATGGGGTACAGAACGTGGTCTTCCATTTGTGGCCAGGAGAGACTCTGATCTGGTTAAAAGCGCTTTGGAGATCGATCTTGGTGTATACAGAACTACCAGCA
>QTSX02002933.1:0-162948 GCA_014839935.2 Entomophthora muscae | reverse complement strand
ATTTGATCTTCTGGCTCCACAGCATTAACACTGATGCTGTGAAAAATTTGTAAACTCTCTAAATGTAAACTTTGACAATCATTAAGCGGCGGGTTATCTTCTACTTGAAACGGAGTATGATTTAAAATGATACACTTATGTAAATCCTTCATTTCCCAAACTCCAGCTCAAATATTTCTGCCTTGAATTTAAGGAGCTATTTAAGTGTCAATTCCAATTAGTTCCAAGCAATAAGATTTATCTACTCCTTCCTTTTGATAAACACATTTTGAAGCCATGAAGGAATTCTATTCTATCCTGGTTTCTAGCAATTTTTGCCAGTGAATTTCAGCCTTAAGAAGCCAACTCTACAACTGATATAACTCTTCTTGAATGACAAAAGGAATCCTTGCCAATGGATGGTTCAAGTGCCCCTTCTGAACATTGGGGAGTGTAAATTGTATGGTCTGATTTATTTTTGCACCACCTACTGAACTGCTTTCTGGTTGGATCTTAAGCCTCCTTTTACCTCTTGACATGTTGATAGGGTACACAAATGGTTATTTTAGTTCTATGTTTGGAAGATTTGCTTACCCTAAGGGCACCTTGAACACCTTGTAAATAACCTGAGAGAGAATCAATTATTCTTTGTCGTAGAATTCAGGACATTGTGAGATTATAAATGTCTCAGCTTCGGATATGGTAGGGAAAACTCCTAGATTTGCAGGCATTGGGTTGACATTGGGCAGCAACAACGTGCTGACAGCATGGTCCTATCTTCCTGTAATGATTTGGCTAAGAATTAAATTGTAGGGAATGTAGTGAAACAGGCTGACTACTGGATGCATGTCAAAATAAAATTAGACTGTAGGAATTTGATTTTTATTGAGTAAAGTTTTGGGAGGACTCAACTTTTAGAGTTGAAACAGTGAAAATTATTCAATATATATCAAAATTTGACTAAGCAATATCACCTGGATTCTTAGATCCTATCTCTTCTACCTTATCAAGTAAGTATCTGGTCCAGGTTGCAAAGAACCCTTGAGTGACAAACTTCTGATGACCATGCTGATAAATAAGATCATATCTGATGACTCTTATATTACAAAATTTTTATCAACATCAGCTTGCAAGGGGGAATCAAATGCAACTGTCCAACCAGATTGGCTGTAACCCATTTTCAATAAACTTTTTATTAAGATCCATCAAATTAGTAATTTTGTTAAAGGTTTTCCAGCCTTTTGAGCTTTCTTACTTGGGCAGATAATTCCCAGCATTTTAGAATCTACTGTGACAGGTTTCTGGGAGGAGATCAACAACATGGTCAAACTGACTGTGTTTAGGCAAGGTGGTGATTTCTTCTTCTAAGAATACAAACTCCTAAGACTTCAAAATTTTTGGGATCTCTGCTTTGCAAGATTCCACAGTATTTTTTTCAGCTCTGGGGTTTTCTGAGGGTTCAAGCATGGGACCTTAAAGATTTGGCTCTCATGAGTGGCAGTCACCTGATGGTTCTTATAGTCTAAGTTATGCTGGTTGTCAACCAGCCATTCAAAGACTATCACTACAGGTTTTGGAAACTTCTTTATGATGTAGATTTGGTAGGCAGAAGTTTCCCATTTAACTTCAGGGAGACATACTCTTTGCATTAGTATGACAGGTATGTTGTCTTGTTGCTAAAGGGTAAGAGTTGGGAGTTTCCCTGGATTGGTATATTCAGCTTCTCAGCTAGCCTATGTTCCATGTAGTTGAGAGTTGCCCCACTATCTAGAAGGGCTACAGTGTTTACTACATGTTCATGGTAACATAAAATACTGAAAATGATAGGGTAGGACTGGGAAGCGTTATTTATTGCTGAAATAGTGGCGCCTTGGGTTCTGTTGGAGCGGCTAGTGCAGTCTTAAGATAAGTGGTCACTCTGGTGGCAATAGAAGCATAGTCCACTTCTGACATGATGTTGGTACTCTTCTGGATTCATGTTCAAGAAAGGCCTACTAGCACCAGGGGTTTGGTTGTTCTGGGGCTGTCCAGCATGGTATCTTTATGGTTGGCTGAAGTCCATGCCTCAGGCAATAGCCAGGAGCTTGTATTTGGGGAGGTTACATCAGTGGTGTCTCATTAGGCTGGCATGGTGTGGGTTCAGACCGTTTCTGAAATGCAGGCCCAATATGTTGTCAGGGATCTCAGCTGCCTCTGCCAGGCGTAGGAATTGTTTTATGTAGGTCTCCAGGTTGTCCCTTCCTTGGGTCAGGCAGATTTGCCCCATGTAGGCTTGGATCTTGGCCCCAGTAGAGGTGGTTGCAGAATTTATTCTCTCCAGGAATTGGTTGTATGAGAGTATGAGGTCTAAGTCTTCCTCTAGGCTGGTCAATAAGGTTACTCTAGTGTCACACTTAAGTTGGGCGGCCATCATCATAACCTTTTTAGTGTTGTCTCTGAAGCTCTTGGGGTGGGCAAGGAACAGGGCGTTTATCATGATCATTCCTTTTCTGAAGTCAGACAATTCTATTTTTGGAAGGTCAGGAAAGGTTGTGGGGGCTGCAGTATTCTGGTTTGAGGCAGAGATGGTCACAGTTTGGACCTGGGATAGTTTGGAGACAATTTCTTGGATTTTTTTCTTTTCTTTTTTCTTGATCATATAATGTCTTAGGTAGTAAGCTGAGGTCAAAAATAAAAGCATACAAGATGCCCCTATAGTCAAAGAAGATTAGGGGCCCAGAGTTACTAAAATTTTTAAGGTTGACATACTGACATAGCCCATGCCAGAGTCTGGCTAGACTCCCATAGAGGAGGCGGGCCAGGCCTGGAAGGCCATGTACAAAATTGGCGCTATTATGACCAGGTAGTTTACTGCAGTAGCTAAGGGATGTCAACTCCCCGTATGGGGCACAACATGGCTGGCCAGCACCAGTACTGTGATATGGGTGAACCCCAACTTACTGAAATCCTGAGAAAGAGATGCGTTAGGCGGGGGGGGAGTAGTAGGAATCTCCTTCATGCTGGGTGAGAAAGTCACTCTTAGGTGGACAGGAGGGAGATACAGGTGGTGGGGATGAAAAAAATCCAAGTCAAGGTCTCTAGGTGGTTTGACCAAAGTGACAGGAGCAAAACCAGGAGGGGATGGATAGGTATGGTTTTATTGTGTAGTGAATTCACAAATAGATGCAAACAGAATAATCATATTGGTGCAAAAATAGATAATTCCTGTAAGAAAATAATGGGTCCTGGGCATAAAGTCGTTTATTTTATGATGTCAATAGTGAGGAGGGCTTTTCCTCCTCACTACTTATACTTACTGGTAAAAGTGCAGCCTTTTGTTCCACTAGGGATCTGGTGGCATCATTTTCAGTCAAACTGGCAATTTTTGCCTGGGAATTGCGTACTTGAGCTCAGGGATTTATGGTTGTTGGATAGCATAACATGAACCTTTCTTGAACTGCAGCATGACAAGGTGCCACAGTTATTTATAGAACCCACAAGCAATCAAGCGCCCAATCACGCAATTGAACAATCACACTCCCAATGTACCATTTCATGATAATTAAGAGGCCCAAATTTGATAATATAATCAAAGCCAGAGATTTGAGGCTTGTGTTTCTCTCAATTCTCAGGTCATTAGTTATTTGAAAGAGGGGTTTTTTCACTCTGGGAGACAGTTGGTAATGATTTCCAGGTGGTGGGCTGTTAGGCCTCTAGGGAGACCAGCTGATTGTTCAGGGCAGTCTGGGCCCTGACAGGAGGGTTGAATGTTGAATAGATAGCCAAGGGGTAAGCTAGGTTTGAAGGGGTTCCAGGATCATAACGCTAAGGTAGCACTGTCTGGGATGGGGGAAATTTTAGCCAACCAACCTTAGGATTTGGCTAGTTGCTGAAGTCAATAGCAACCCCAACCAGGTCATCCCATATATCATGGTTCACAGGCTGTAGCAGGGATCCAGACTGGGGAAGGGTCAGGAGGACTGGTGGGCAGACAGCCCCCAAGCCCAGTGGGAAGGGCCTTCCACAGGATGGGAGCTAGCTTTACAACATAGGGAAGAGATTTTTCCAGCAATACCCAGGGACCATTGGCCAGCACCATGGGATCAAACAGGGCTGTGAGTGCTATATAAAAGACACCAATCAGTTTGGCAACCTCCAGAATCAACCTGTACAGCATGGGACATCCTCCTGGTCAAAAATCCAAGAATTACTTCTGCTTTATCCTTTATCATTTCAACTAAAATCTCAAAATAAAAACTAGACCTTGGTTTTGTTATCAGTATCAACTGTTTAAGCCCAAAGAATATCCTTGGATAAATGAAAATAAGAAAAATATTTCTGAGAACTGCCAACATGGAATCAACCAGGACTGTAGGTGCTATATAAGGGATACCAAACAGTTGGGTGGAGGTTGATTCACCGGTGACCACTGATTCTTGTGGGCAGTTGGGCCAGGGGGTCAGGGGCACTAAAAGTGGGGGCAGGTAGTTGTACTTATTGCAGAAAAATAGCAACTGCTTGGTGTACCAGGTGCCTTCACATCCAATAAGTCCAAGCTCTCTGGTATGGGCTTTGGGGCTGTGAATGAGAAATTCTTCATATATAAACTCAGTGTAAAAAAGGTTTGGGGATACTCTGTAAAATTTCACCTGGCCAAAGGGTGCTCCTGGGGGGAGGGTATAACTCAGGCAGCTGGTAAACTGTCTCTTGGGGATGGCAGGTAAGGGGGATGAAGCCACATAATCAGCCTGCAGATGAAAAGGTGCTTGGATCAGGTATGGCATGACCCAGATCAACCAATGGTCCATAACACTTTATTGAAAGGATGGCCACCACAACTTTCTGGCCGCCTCAGAGGATATGTATGCTCATCAGGCATAGGAAGCCTTTGAACAGTCCTTCTGGCAGGGCGGTAGCATTTTCAGGGTTTGGCAAGCCTGGGCAGCATCCAAAGTTCACAGTCTATCATTGGCTGAGCTGGGCCAGGAATTGTGATTCCCTTCTTTGAATCATGGGATTTGTCATCAACTGGTAGCCCTTGTTCTTGTGGAAATCCCTGCAGCACTCTATTGGGGTGGCCCAGATTATTTTAGGTGTTGTGTGTATACTTCTGGGAAGTATAATAAACAAGATAAAGGGGAAAATTAAGAAGAGAATGATACTTTATTGGATATGAATATAGGATAATATATAGTATCATGGAAAGCCACATACTGTCCATATAAATCATGATAGTCATGTGACTTATCCAAGTAATTGTTCCTCTTAAGTCACAAGGCTTGTACAAGTTGTGTTTCACTTAGGACTCAAAATATTTGATCCCTGTAATAGATGGTCAACTGATAATAGTGCCACCAACTTAATGATTAGTTGGTGAGCCATTTGATGACTCAATCAGTGAACTACTTGGGGCTTCAATTCCCCAAGAGGGAGTAATTGAAGATATTGCACATCTCCCCCTGGAGTGCTGGAAGGTGGAGCCTTGGGAATTTTCCTTAGAGCGTTGGGAATGTGGGCTTGGTATTGATCCAGTTTGACATTGGGAACAGACAGTCTGGAATTTCTTTGGGCTGTCCTCAATTTACACAGGTGGAGTTGGTTGTGGTGCATATTCTTTAGTTCAGTTTGGGCTCCATTTCCTTTAACAAGATAGGTATTGTTGGGCTTGACTTCCATGACAATGCCTGGTCCATGTAACCCTGGGTCCAACTTATGCTGATTGTGATTGATAACCCAGATTTTGTCCCCAACTTGGATCTTTCCTGCTGTGGTGGGATTTCTTCTCTCTAAATGTTTTTGTTTAATGGCTTCCTGGTCACTTCTAGCACTCTGTAAGTTGGAATCACTGCTGTCTGGCACCTTTTTAGGCAGAGGTAATTGTGGTCCTGTGGTTGTACTAATGAGAGCGGGCTTTTGTCCATAGACAAGTTATAAGGGCTTTTGCCTGTGTTACAGTTGAATTGTGCTCTACAGACCATGAGTGCTGTTGGCAACATGTCAAACCAGGCCTTTGGATTGTTAGAAGATAACTTACTGAGGGCTTCTACAAGCGTGCCGTTTAGTTGTTCTACTTGTCCATTTGCTTGAGGGTGATATGGGCTGGCTGTGATGTGTTTTATCCTTTTTTTGGCGAGGTAAATGTTGGTGTCAATGACCTTAAGTTTGGTGCCTCCATCTGTGATCAGAAGTTCAGGTTTCCCAAGCTTGACTATGATTTCTTTCCCAATTGTTGTGTTTGGCTCCAGGGAATGACATCCTGGAGGACACAGCGGGAAATCTTTATAACAAAAGATTTGAGGTTCAAAGCTAGCCTTGGGTTAGCCTTCAGGGCAAAATTAAGGGCATATACCTTAATTTCCTGGAAAACAAGATGTAAAAGTCCTTTTGGCATAAAGGACAGGAAAAGCTTGAAGATTATAAAAGCCAACACAAATGTGGATAAACTTAATCTTTATTGGGAATGAAGATTCTACTTTAAATAGTAGACAAAGGACAGTGATCACTCAATAGGAAGACAGAGTGGCTGAGGGGGTCACTCTGGGATGAGGTCATATCAGGATCAACCACAGACAGGTACAATAATCTGGAATGGGTGGATATTGAACCAGACCCATTTGCGGAAGGCGAGGAATTTCCAAACTTGAAGGCAAAACCAGTCAAATATTTGAAACTATCAATATTTGAAGGGCATATCAAAATAGCATTAATAGCACAATTTACGACATCCCCCCCTGAAGATTGGACGGAGGGAGTTGATACTTGCAAAGGAATTTGGAGTGGACGCGGAAAAGGGACGGCCAGACAATAGTAGCTTCACAGTGTATTTGACGCATTTTTTAAAGGTAACCTCACAAGGCCCAACCCAGAGGGAATCCAACTTGTGGGCTCTACCACCTGTACAATTCTGGTAGTAGAGAACTAGATTGCCTACTTGATATTTGGGGAGGGGGGCTCTAGCAGCATTGGACGGAGAGAGCTCCAAAGCCTTAACCTTATAAGCAGTGGAGTAGGCGGTTGCCTGGATGTCAATGATACAGTTGGTTAGGTCTTTCACGTGGGTCTTGGGATTTGCAGATGTATCATAATCAATCAGAGGAGGTCCCAAGATTGAGAGGGTAGTGGCCTCACGTCCATAAAGTATGGCAAAAGGGGATTGATCAGTCACCCAATGTCTACTAAGGCAGTAGGCAAAGAGGGCGGCAGGGAGGAACATGTCCCAATTGGCAGCGTCAGATAGCGTGAGTTTTCTCATGATGGATACTAGGGTGGAGTTTGCTCGTTTGACTGTTCCATTGGTGGAGGGATTATATGGCACAGAGAACAACTGATGAGTCCTCATAGCCTTGACAATAGAGGTGATGAGGCGAGCATTAAAATTGGTACCATTATTGGAAAGCAGGACTTGAGGGCAGCCATGTCAATAGAAGATGTCTTGCAGCAAGAAAGTAACCGTGATCCTTGCCGTTATATCTTTTGTTGCTCTGGATTCAACTCATTTGCTAAAGTGATCTATAGCAATAGAAATAAACCAACATCCCAACCTAGAATGGGGGAAGGGCACAACAGCATCAATACTCACTGTATGGAAGGCATGTTTTGGAGGGATGAGGTGGAACTGGTGTTGGGAAGGACAAGGACGTTGGAGTTGACAAGAATGGGAGGAGGCAAGGACATCAGGGATCAAGAGGCGCATGTTTTCCCAGTAGAAGTTTTTGCACAACCAGTCATGAGTCTTGGCTAGGCCTCCATGGCCAGTGTCAATGTGAGCTTAGAGGATGATGGCTATCCTCATACTAGGGCAAACGTAAGGTAGGTAGTCATTGTTAACCTTCTTGAAGAGTTGTCTATCACAAATTATGGTGTCCTTGGATAGGGTCTGTAGAGCTAGGTGGATATATTTGGGCTCAGTGGTCCAAGAGTCAGGATACCCTATTAGCTCATATAGTCAATCAGCATCAGTGGGGTGGATAGCCAGGATTGGCATCCTTGACAGGCCATCAGCATTCTGATGTTGGGCCCCAGGGTGGTTTACCACAGTGAAATCATACCCTTGCAGATGTAGAGCCCAGCGTGCTAACCAACCTTCAGGTTCCTTTAGCTGTTGTAACCACTTGAGAGAGGAGTGATCAGTGACTACCGTGAAATGGGTTCCATAGATGTAATGCCAAAACTGCTTCACTGCATGTAGCACAGCCAAACATTCCTTCTTAGTAACACTGTAGTCCTTTTCATGCTTATTAAGAACCCTTGATGAGTAGGCTACAGGTTGATCTACACCTTCATTGTCAAGTTGGGCAAGGATAGCACCCACAGCTACTCCACTAGCATCAGTATACAAGATGAACTCTTTATCATAATCAGGATAGATTAAGATAGGAGCCTCCTTGAGCTTGGCCTTCAGCGCTTTGAATGCTTGTTGCTGGCTGTCAGTCCACTCAAAGGGGACGTTGCAAAGCAGTTGGACGAGGGGTTCACTCAGTTCAGCAAAGTCAGGGATGAATTGTTGGTAGTAGCCCATCATACCAAGAAATACTTGTACCTCTCAAAGATTTGTGGGAGGTAGCATCTTGTCAATGGCTTCCACTTTGTTATTCATAGGGCGGATTCCAGTCTGAGTGACTTCATGTCCTAGGAACTCAAGACGTTCCTTGAAGAAGGAGAACTTGGAGGGTTTGAGTTTCAGGCCATCTTCACAGATATTGACAAAAACAGCCTTGAGATGTTCCAAGTGATCAGTAAAGGTAGCGCTGAATACAGTGATATCATCAAGATACACGAGGACACAAGAGAGTTTTAGGTCTCATAAGATGGAGTCCATAGACCGCTGAAATGTGGCAGGGGCATTGCATAGTCCCTGGGGCATACAAGTGGGTTCAAAGAGGCCCTCTGACGTGATGAGTGCAGCCTTTTCTCAATCTTCAGGTGATAAGTCAACCTGCCAGTACCCCAAAGCTAGATCCATGGCAGAGAAAAACTTGGACCCACCCAGCCATCTGAGAGCATTGTCAATTCTGGGCAAGGGGTATGAATCTTTCTTAGTGAGAGAGTTCAGGAGGCAGTAATCCATTACAATATGGTGTCCTCCATCTTTCTTCTTGAGGATCAGTAACAAGGAAGCCCAAGGACTTTGAGAGGGAGCCAAGAGTCCCACATCCAGGAGTTGCTTGAGTTCTTTAGACACCTGAGCATCTTCCACCCTACTACAGCGGTATGGTTTAGCACAAAAAGGAGGCACATCCCCAGTTTCAATCTGATGGATGACTTCTTTAGCTAGGCCATAGTCTGTAGGCCCAGAGGCAAAGATGTCACTGAACTGATTGAGTAGGTCCAATATGTCCTTTTGTTGAACAGGAGACAACTGGGGGAAATCAGCAGCAGTGAACAAGGAGAGAACTTGTGGATCATCTTCAGGTAGGTTGAAATCACTTAAAGTTCCAAAGGGGTAGAGGGAGGATACTTGTTCTGCTCCAAGTACACGGCCATGACCTACAACCTGGCCTCTGGTTACTTGCATGGGCAGGGCTGTCAGATTAGCAAGAAGTAATTGCACAGGTTCTTTGTGAGTTTGGTCCACAATCCCCAGACATAGGCAGGGCTTGGTAAAACTTAAGGATTCAGGTGAGTAAAGCTCCAAGAAGGACTTTTCAGGCAGCTCATAGGAAATTTGGGAGTTGATCACCACTTGAGAGCCCAGGGGGATGGTGATAGCAGCTGGCGCTAGCAGAGGTACCCCTTCTTCTGCAGGGCAGGAAGGAGGAGGGGTACACATGTTGGAGGAGTGAGTTCTATACTTGAGGGAGAAAATACCCGTGGGGTACTCAAGCACGTAAGTTTTAATATGCTTGCCTGGAAGGCGCAGAGGTTCCTCAAAAATCAAAGGAACTTCATATCCCAAGAGCAAGAGGTATCCATCTTGTAAGTTTACAATTACGTTATATTTGCAGAAGAACTGAGTACTAACCAAGAGATCATAGCTTTTGTTCTCTAGGACCACAGCAGGGGAGGCAATAAGGAGCTTCCCAAACCTCATGGGTAGAGCAGAGTAGGCACCAATGGCTCAAGTTTGGGCCATGCCAGCTGTGCCATACAACTGCATGTAGTTGAGGTCAGGGGCCAACTTAAGTTTCTTCATCATCTTGGACAAAACCACGTTGACAGGGGACCCCTGTCCAAGATGGCCTTGATTTTGATCTTTTAGATTGATACTTCCACACAGGTTGTATCTTTCCCAAAGGGAGGCACGACTGCCAACACATCTTGCGCAGCATCTAGCTCCTTCTCTTATTTGGCCAGCATACACCGTAACGCAGGGATTTCCTTATACACAGTCTGTAGTGGAAGGGACACAGTTACGTTGTGGAAAAGAGCTTCAGCTAACTCTGCTGCTTCTTCAGAGGAGTCAACCAAGACGGGAGGTTGATGGGCTTGAGCTAGGTAAGGGCGAGCCACCATGGACTTAGCTTCACTTGGAGGTACCTGGGAAGTGGTGGTAGCCTTCCCAGAGCAAAGCTTGTAGGGTACAGGGATAGTTTCCGGAACAGCCAGGACAGAGTAGCCATAACTATCAGAGACTTCACTATCAGAATTGTCAGGCTCTGAATCACTGGAGAGGTTGTGAAACAGGTGAAGGATAGTTGGGCCAGAGGAGGAGGGAGCTTCCTCATCAGACAGAGGATCAGGGAGAGACAGGGGAGATTGGTCAGCAGAGAGTGTCTCTGTGTCTAAGCTAACCTCTCTTTTCCCGCCTGTTCCTTGGGATTGCAACCTTCCACTCAAGGATTAGTGCAAGTGCGCAAATGGTGTCCAATATGGCCACAGTTATGACAGCCCTGACTCTTAGCCTGCCCACCAGTACCCAGAGTCATAATGTGCGGTGTACAAGAGGTGGTCCCAGCATTACTGGCTTTGTTCTCACGCACCACTGTACCTCCATGAGTTAAATGCATGTCTTGTAAGAGTGTCTTAATACTCTTCACGGAAGTGAGTGAAGCCTTGTGTGCCTTAAATTGTAGACATAGAAGCTGGTTCACCTTCAAAGCGTTTGAACAAGCCGTGTAGGCCTCTCGGGAAGTCAACTGTTGACTAGTAATTAACTGTTGGCCTTCAATGTAGAAACAATCTTCAAACTTAGCCAGGGTCTCCTTGGGTTTGAAAGCAATATGCATAAATGCATACTTATTGACTTCCAAGCTGAGGTCTCCTCCAAACTCTTCAATAAGGAGGTGCTTCATATCTTCCCAGGTGACAATTGAAGGGAGCTCAGGGACCGCAACTTCCTGGCAAGTGGGATAGAGGCAGGTAAGGATGTGTTCCTTCTTGAGTTCGGCAGTAGCCCTATGCATTGCAGTTTTGTAAATGTTCAGAAAAGCAGAAATGGTAGAGGTCTTGGGATCAAATATCTGCTTGAAAGTTGGCTTATAATTTGGGTTGATAGAGGAGGACAAGGACTGACTGTTTTCACCAGGGTTGAGGACATTAATATGTGGGTTGCCCTCAAACTCAGATTCAGCAGCAGGTTGTCTAGCCCATAGGAGTAAAAGGCTTTCCTATAAAGTGTCTGAGGTAGAGCTTTTTTGCCCACTAATGTTTCAAGCAGTGGCAGCAGCAGTCCTAAATTCATCAATCTTGATTTGTTGTACTGCCAAGGTGCCAGCAATCTCATTGACACAGGTAGCCAGAGAGGTGATCTGAGCAACCAAAGGGACAACTTGTCCATTTAGGGTCTCTGTAAAGCAGGAGAGATTTTGGACCTCTCTTTCCAATGTGTCTTGCCTATCAGCTACATCATTTGTCACTTTGGCAAGTTGATCTAGAGCACACACACAGTGGACCCAGGGTTTACCTTCTAGACCAGGGCAACAACCATGATTGTCATGAGCATGAGTATTAACAGCTTAATCTTCCTCTTCCTCTTCATATTCAGATGACAAATAATCAGAATTAGAGAGGCACTGTCTTAAGTACTTGATTTCACCTCGTAAGGTATCCACCTGATCAGTGAGGGAGGCAATACAAGGGTCAGGAATAGGTTTGACTGGAGGGGGGTTCTGCACAGCAGCTTGACGTCAAGTGGTAGCCTTGAGCTTGGCAATGGCCTCCCATAACTTGGTTTTGAAATCAGATGGGGTCTCAACAGGAGGAGTGGGAGGAGTCACCTCAATAGACACTACCCTGTCATCCACATAATTTTGCACCTGGTATAGAGTGTCACCTAGTGCAGCCTTATCCAAACCGTATTGATGCTGCAGATGGCAGCCCCAAGTATCAACATGAGCTCCTATCAATTTGAGTTGTGAGTTGACATGCTCTCTGAATTGATTGAGCTCACTAACCAGAGTCTCAAAGTCTTGCCAATAGTTTAGCAGAAAAGCCTCAATTTGCTCACGCCAGACTGCATGATGTTCATCCAATTTGCATAGTTGGTCCTTTATGTATCCAGGGAGCAAGGAACAAAGGGAGTTCAGGGAGGTGGTTAAATACTTCTGTGACACCAACAAGTCACACTGGTTGTCAGAAATACAAGCAAAGAGACTGTGTGACCATCCTTGGTAGGCCATATTTTGAGCATGGTTACTTGAAACGGCGGTGGCTACAGCATCTAACAGTTGATTTTGGGATCCTAAGGCGAGTTGATGATGAACTAGGGCAGGTTGGATGAACTGATTGACCAACACGCCAAAAGTATTCATGGATTCCATCAACGCGGGGGAGACCAAAGTCCAAAAGGAAGGAGTACAGGTCTTTGGAGGCGTACCCGGGATGGAGGCCAGGGATAGAGTGCATGGCTACCGTGCCAGAATGAAGAAGGGAGTGGGCGGCAGCACAGGCTTGCTCATAGTTGAGAGAGAAAGCAGGAAGGGGGCCCAAAAGGGCCCGGGAGACAGAACCAATACCATAGGATTTGCAGGAGCATTGTTGATGTCTTCTTCTAGAGGGGGACTAGAAACTTTGGGTTGATCTGATACATTGGAAACAAAGGGAGAGGGGCCAGAGAATGCGCGTGGAAACAGGGTAACCAAGGGGATTGCAGCCCCTGTAGTGAGCACCATTTTGTTGTGTTTGGCTCCAGGGGACAACATCCTGGAGGACACAGCGGGAAATCTTTATTAAAAAAGATTTGAGGTTCAAAGCTAGCCTTGGGTTAGCCTTCAGGGCAAAATTAAGGGCACATACCTTAATTTCCTGGAAAACAAGATGTAAAAGTCCTTTTGGCATAAAGGACAGGAAAAGCTTGAAGATTATAAAAGCCAACGTAAATGTGGATAAACTTAATCTTTATTGGGAATGAAGATTCTACTTTAAATAGTAGACAAAGGACAGTGATCACTCAATAGGAAGACAGAGTGGCTGAGGGGGTCACACTGGGATGAGGTCATACCAGGATCAACCACAGACATGTACAATAATCCAGAATGGGTGGATATTGAACCAGAACAATTTGCAGAAGGTGAGGGATTTCCAAACTTGAAGGCAAAGCCAGTCAAATCTTTGCAACTATCAATATTTGAAGGGCATATTGAAATAGCATTAATAGCGCAATTTATGATACCAATAAATTGCCTCACATCATTGCCTTTGTGTTCTTTTGTAGATTGTGCCACAGGCTATCTGGTTGCATAGTCAATAGCTTTTTGATGTACTTTTTGTCTTTGTTTTCACCAGGCATTGGTCCCACAATATCCAACAACCATACTTTGAAAGGTTGTGTGATGGATACAGGTACTACTGACTTGGGTGGAGCTTTGGTTTGGGTGTACTTCTCACAGACTTTGCATTGCTCCAGCACTTCTCTGATATCATCTAGCATGTTGGGCCACCAGTAATGTGTCTTGAAGTATTCATGCAAGTTTTTGCTACGGGTGTGTCCCAAGTCTCTGTGATATCAGAGGATTGTGTCAATCTTTTGCGTTGACAGGACGTAAGGCACGGTGTCACCATTTGGAAGTATTTGGTGCAGAGTGCCATATACTTTTTTGAACAGATTTTTGTTCTTAAGGACCTTCTCTTGCATGTCCATTAGAGTACTAGGTGGGAACCCTTATTGGAGATTTCCCATGAACAACATGTGCCAGTCAGGGTCCCCATCAGTGCATAGGACATGTTTACTGTATAGCTTTGAAAGGGCATCTGTGTTAAGCATTTCCTTGCCTGACTTGTATTCAATTTGTATGGGGTATCTCTGTATGAGACTCATCTACTTGTCTTTCCTTATTGACAAGTGCTGTTGTTTCTTAAAGAATATTAATGACTGTTGATTGGTGAAGACTTTAAATGTCTGGGCCCCTTTTAAATAACATTACCATTTCATGAGGCAGTTCACAATAGCTACCAATTCCTTATTGTGTATGGGGAATCTTTGTTCACCGTCAGACAGCTTCCTTGACTTGTAAACCACAGAAAGGAAGTCTGTTTATGCCATCTAAATACAGAGTACTTCTCTTATGACTTAGTTAGATGCGTCAGTTTTCAACATGTATATCCCTCCAGGGTTCAGGTATTGAAGGGTAGGGGCAGTAACCATTTGTTCTTTTAGCTGGAGGAAATTTTGGTCTTGTAGAGGTGTTCATAAAAACTTGGTTGTTTTGTCTGTAATGGCTAATAGAGGGGCCATCAGAACACCCCAGTCAAGGATGAATCTTCTAATGTAGACTACTATGGGGCTCCTGGTCACCAGCCCCCAAAGTGTGTCCTGGGTCATAGTCAGGGACCAGCTTGCAGGAGTTGTTATTCCCCAACAGTGATGAGTGGTTGGTTAGGAGCTTGTACTTGGCCTGCATAAGGGCAAACTCTTCCAGTACCTTCCCAATTACTAGGCAAGCGTCTCTACCATATACTTGTACTTCAACGGGTGCTAGCCCTTCTGTAGGCCAATACCAATACTGTAACAGCCTAGTAAATTCAGCTCCTATAAACTCACTTTCTATATCTGTCATTTCAAGATGTCTAGTAATCTTTTCCCACTCCTCCTGGGCAGACTTACTAGAGGCAAATCTCCTGCAACCTTGGCAATAGGATCCCTCCTCCCCTTGGCTAGGGTAGAAGATGTGGGGTAATTTACTCATAGAGCTTATATTTTTTATCACAGGAAATTTGGGTAGGGGCTGTAATAGGCTTTTTATTCACATTCAGAAGGAATATCCCCTTAGAAACCTTCTGGTATAAGGCCTGTGTATGGGGAACAATAAGGTTTTGTCAATACTTGGAGTCCTTTAACAATCTCTTGGACTCCTTGTACTTGGTCTTAGGCTCCTTCTCCTTTGTCTTGGGCTCCTGTGCTTTGGTTTTGTGCTCCTGCAGTCTATTCCAGCTCAAGCTTCCTTAGCTTGGTCTCTGTCTCCTTCTGTAGTTCTTGTGGCCTTTGTAATCCACTTTATCCAGTCCCTGAAGAGTCTCAGATAGCTCCCCCTTTTATAGCTCCTTGTTCCAGACCAAAAATCTCTCTTAGAACTCTGGTTTTCCAAAAGCTTAAACTATCCAGGTTTTCTCTATCTATTTTTTATTAAACTTTAGAACTTACTTCAGCCAATGAAAGCCCTGAATTTTCTTCTTTTGCTCCTCATTTTTTAGGCTTTAACTCTTAAGTTAAAGCCCTCAAAACACTGATTAAATAGACTCCGGCTTGCAGCCAATCATACGCCTTGATTCAATGGTTTTGCCAAAAGTTTTCCCCAGATGACTTTCTCTTGACCCTGGTTTAAACCCAAGGCTGTCTTTCTCCAGGTAAACAACTTCTCTGTGTTTTGAACGGGTTTGCTGTGATTCCTGTCACATTTCCCCGGCAAATCTTGAGCGCTTCTGTATATGTTTTACTTAAGCAAATTCTGTCCCCGCAATTTTACAACGTTTCTCTGTGTTTCCCTGTGTTTTTCTCAACATTCTGGGACTCTGAATCCGCTTTCTGCTCACCCTTTTTCCTCTCTTAGTTGTTCTTGGCAAAATTTGCTCTTTTGCTCTTACAGTTTCTCCATCCTGTTTCTGGCCTCTTTCTTGCTCCTTTCTGCCTTAATTCCCACTTAATAAATTTACAGTTTTAACACCCTGTAAACCATTCTCTCTCCTCTTTCTTTCTGGACATATGATAGTTAATATTTTTTCTAATATATTTAGGCAGCATTTAAGTATTATTTTTAACTGCTTCTTTATATTCATTTTCCTCTTTAAAGACACCAAAATCAGCTTTTTCAGCCTCTTAATCCAGTTTGGCTAGTCCTTCCAAGTTATATTCTGGTCCTACACTCACATCTTCTTGGTCCTTCTGCCTGTTTTTCAATCATATCTCTCAGCTTATTGATCCATCCAGCAATCAGTCCATCTTAGCTTGAAGAACCACTCCTTTCCACTCTTAACACAGCCTTCCAGTCCTCTACTTTCAGCTTATCCTTACTAGAAACCACCTTGGTTCCACCTGTATAATAAATCATTTTGGTTCCAAACTTCAATATGAACCAACAATCCTTCAACTAGCCTTCTCTGTGATCAAACAGTTCCTCTCCCTAGTCTTCTCTGATGCTTAAGTGAACCACCTTGGTTCTTTATCTCAGCCCCCATTACCAGTGTCAGGGACCCACTTCACAGGGATAAGGTCTCTGTACTCCATCCAGTATTCCATATTAATTTCAGGCAAGGTGGCCATTTTCATCAACCCAGTTGTAGTGCTTGCATTCTTCATAGAAGAAATTACAACCAAGAGGACAAAGTCAGTGTTGTAGGAGATCCAAAAGAGAGTCATAAATAGTAGCAAAGCTAATGCTCCCAAGCCACCACCAATATTATTAGTAAGCATTCTAGGCACTAGCTAGGTTTCCTATTTCAAACTATTGTAGCACACAGTAAATCTGGGAATTGGGAACAGTATAAAGGTTTTATTAAACAAACAAGAATTAAGGAAGGAAATTATCCACTTAAATAACCATAGGGTCCAACATCAGGAGATCTCAAACACCTCTGTTACGTATCAGGGGCAAATGGTTGAGCTCAGAGTTAATCACAAGCATGAAACCTTGCAGTTGGATTTTGGTGATAAGCAATATAGAGTTTCACAATACCCTGGAGGTGAAACAATCATTGGAGGAATTGAATAATCAGGGAATTTGTTGAGATGTCTTTTAGGAAATCCAAATCATAATTGGAAACAATTTAAAAATCACTTAAGGATAATTAATGATGTCAGGAATTGGTTCCTGACAACCAGAATCTGTAGACTTGGGCATGAGTCTACATTGAACTGGTGTCTGACTGGGCCCTTGCAAGTGGAATTCCACTTAGGCTATCCAACCATAGATTCTCAAATCCTATATTGTTGTTTTTACTCACCCAGGTGATTAAGTCTGGGCTTTCAGTTGCAGAGTAATCAGCTCTACTTCCTAGAGGCCTGATCACACCAAGTTCTGCAGCTTGCTTCCCCAAGCAAGCCATCTTGGTGACACCTCTGAGCATGACTATGCCCTCTAATGCTCACTTTGGGTTCTCCCCAAAGCTCCCATGGGGACATAAACGAGGACACCCTACCAGTCCGTTAGGTAGGATGCTTGCTCACAGACCTCCTGTAAGCGTATCAGGGTACGTAGAGCCCTCAGAGCTCTTCTCCTCCCTGGCAGCCCGCACTACCCGCCAGGGGGTCCAAACCCTTATCCACCTCAAACAGACAAAGTTCCCTGCTAGCTATCTCATCCTCATTCTTTTGCAGCCATAGTTCCCTGCTAGGTGAAGAACTCTAGCCCACAGCATCCAATATCTTCTGCTGGGTGAAGGCAACATCTGCCTCTAGTAGTCTTTACACCTACTAGCTAGGTCTTAATGTCCCTAGTAGCCATCATTCCCTACCTGGCCTCTACCTGTGATCAACCAACAACACATTGTCAATCTGGAGCATAGTGTCTTTATTTGAAGCCAAATTAACCCTTGCCTGCAAAACCTCTTACATGTAGATCATCACAGCTTCCATGCCTAGGAAGGTACAGAGTTTGCTTTTGTTTCTGGGAGCTGGCATTTCAGTTATGGCAGGTATCTTTTCTGGTCTGGTTTGATCATTTCCTTGCTGATAATGTGGCCAAGGAATGGGAGCTCAGACAAGAAGAAGTCACACTTGAAGGTTTGGCAATGAGTTGGTTCTTTTGAGGCTGTGGAGGACCAGGCAGGCATCTTCTCAGTGCTGTTTTAGGGTTTGGCTGTAGATTATTATGCTGTCCAGGTAGATGATCACTTATTTTCCAATGTGTTCTTTGAAAGCCTCGTCCATGAAAGTCACAAAGGTGCTGAGAGTGTTTGTAATACCGAAATTGAGAACAACACATTCAAAGGACCTGTACTTGGTCCTGACGGGGTCTTTGGGATATCTTCTGGATTTACTCAAATTTGGTGATAGCCTGCTTACAAATCAATTTTTGTGAAGATTCAGGACCCCCCAGGGTGTCAAAAAGGTCATCAATAAGGGGCAGGGGAGATCTGTTCTTAGTTGTGAATTTGTTGAGCATCCTATAGTCTGTAACTAGGCAAAGTCTTCCATCTTTATTTGCTACAAAGAAGAAAGCGGCACCAAAGGGCAATTTTGAAGGTCAAATGAGGCCTTTTTTGAGGACTTTATCCAGATAGGCTTTAAAAGTGTTGTCTTCTTGGGGCGTGAGGCAATAGATAGGTTGTGTCTTTAATACACTTCCCTTGAGGTCAATTTTGTATTGTTAGCCACAGTTGGGTGGTGAACCTGGTAAGGCTTCTTGGAAGACAGAAGGGAATTCACTGACTGGCAGACCTCAGATGTAGTCTTTCTCACGCCTGGTCTCTGTATTGTCAAAGTGAATAACCTCATGCGTACAGGTATTCCAATTGATCTTGCTGGGGTTATTTTACTCTTTGGTTTCCATGATTTTTACAAATGTATGGTCTCTCATAAGCGTGTCAAGGTGAGTTGGGTAGATGTGGTGGTATAGTTTGCCACACTGTATAGTGAGAGTAGCGCTGTCCCAGTCAATATAAGGTTTGGTCTTTCCCATCCAATCTAGGCCAAATACTATATTATATTTAGGAATCAGGATGATGGGGCCACTAAGGGTAGTTTTTATGTCCCCTAATTGTGCCTGGAAAGGTTATGCCTCTTTAAAGTCTGGTGTGCTTATGTTATCTGCCATGATAACTCTTTTTATGTTGCTCTTAACCGTGGGTAGGTTCATGAGGTTATCAAAAAATTTCAACAAGGAATTAGTCTGCTCCAGTGTCAAATAGTACTATGCCCTGATATCTGCAAAAGTGGAAAGATAAGTGAGGAGTTTATTTCTAGCTTGGGTGGCAAACAATATAGGATAGCTGAAGGGTACTTGGATCATGATGATTGAGTCCACATCTTGGTCCCTGTATGAGTCTTGCAAAGTGGGGGAGGGTGGCTTGCCATAGCACTCCCCTGAGCTTTTCTCCCTCAGTGGTGTTATCAGTGCTCATTCAATTTTCTTGAGCATTACAATTTCTACCTCAAGGATGGGAGTTGTTGGCTCAGTTGTTCTGCTTATTGGGTCAAGGATCCTGCTTTGCTGTGGGATTTTCTTTTCATTTTTTGGTTACATGCAGGTTGTCAGATTTTTTGTACAGCTCATTTTCCTTCCAAAAATACGTCTTGGAGTTTCTTGCAGCAGATCATGTTGAATTGACGTCTGATGTGTGTGGGGAGGTCATTATAGAAATCCAGTTGTGGCCCAGCCTCAGCAAAATTGATGGTGTTGGGATCTTGATCATATATGTCTTCATAGGCTGCAATATACTTATCAATATTCCTGTCATTTTGAAGGTTCTGAATTCTGTCATGATCACAATGTCAGAGTTCTTTATTTCAAATTTTACAGAAAGGCGGCTTTGAACATGTCCCATTTTTTGTGACCAGGGTGTTGGTCAAACCATTCAATTACAAAGTGTGAGGGAGCCTTGGTAATGTGTAAAGCAATTCCATTTTCCCAGATTTTACTGGGGTAGCCCAGTTGTGTAAATTTGTTTTGGATACTTTAAATCCAGAGGTTGGAATTTTAATGGTGTAGTCCTGAAAACATTCCAATCTTTGCTGAGTATATGCGTTGGAAAACAATTTTGGGTATCTTGGTTGCATCAGAATTGGAGATGGATTCAGGACTCCTTGTGTACTGAGGAACTTGTACTGTTTTGTTGGTACAAGGATATTGTTAAAGGCAGTGAATCCTATGGGGACGTCTTGACCTTCTTCATATTGTCTTCAGCTAGTGGAGAGTGCCATATGCTGGATTCTTTTCTTTGGAGGAATTTTTCTTTAAGTTGCATAGGGGTGTATAGCCTATCTGTGCTATCACTGTCAGGTATATACTTCTTAAAAGCATAACAAACAAAATAAAGGGGGAAATTAAGAAGAGAATGTTAATTTATTGACATGAATATTGGGGATTATATAGTATCATGGGAAGCCACATGCTTTCATGTACAACATGGTAGTCATGGGGCTTGTCCAAGTAGTGTTCTGCTTAGGGCTGGAAAGATTTGATCCTCATAATAGATGGGTGATTGATAAGAGTGTCACTGACTTTGTTGTGAATGCCGCCATTTACCATGTTTTGATTCCACCTTCAATGGGTTATTTCAAGGACAAATCTCTCTCTTTTGCTTTTTCCCCTCAAAATGAGTCTGTATCCAAGCTGGGAAATACAATTGTTCAGTTTCCTGATTCTGTGCAACTCACTTGCCCCACTCATGCTTGTGGCAAGTGATCCTACTGTCCATGTACTGTTTTGTGGTAAAGTTACACAGTATATATCCCCAATTTTTATACCCAATAAAATTTAATTTCTATTCACATTTTTATATTTGTGTCTCCAAGTACTTTGGCGCCTCTCCCTGGCCACAAATAGTAGAGATTATTCATTCAGGGCCACAAGTTAATTACATAGCCTTCCCTGCAATTCTAACCAAGACTTAGTACAAATCCAATCCTAAGGTTAGGATTCCCTGTTTTGTGTCTGTGCTGCGCCTCAGAACACAACAAAAATGGTGCTCACTACAGGGACTGTAATTCCCTCAGTTATCCCTTTTGCAACCACATTTTCAAAACTTTCACCTCCTCCCATAAAAGAGCCAACTTCACCTGAAATCACCAGTCCTCCTATCAAGGAAGACATTGAAGACCCACCTATTGTCCTGAATGTGATGAACCTTGGGAATGGTCCCCGCCTAGCGGCCTATCCCATGGGTACCCCTGACTTAGAACAAGTCATGAAGGTAGCCCTTGGGATAGCCTGTGATGAGGCCATCCTTTGCCTTCAATTACAGTTCAGTCAAGCGGAATACTACAAATCAATTGTGGCTCTGCAATTTCCACAGCATCTACTCTCAGTGGCTGGTTCTGCTGAGCATCTATTGTCATCCTTTTTACAACCTGTCTTAGCCCATCATCAAATGGTGTTAGGGCTCCACGTTAAAGAGATTTTGTCCCTCCAAGCAGCTGTCACTCATCACTGGGATCAGTTTGCTGCCTATCAACAGTGGGCCCACTCCCTGTTTTCCTTGGTATCAGACAATCAGCGCAAATCTGTCACCTCCCAAATCCACTTGGTTAATTCCATTAAGAAAATGCGCCATTCTATTCCTGAATACGTCCAGGAGTGTCTACATGAGTTTCACCAATTGGAACAGCCCTGGCAAACCCAAGTAGATTCCACCTTGAACAACTATCTCACCAATTTTGAATAACTTGTGCAGCAGCTTAATGCGTTCAGTGCTTAATCCTTTGAGCGACTGCAACAAGTAGCAGGCCTTGCTGCTAAAAGCCTTTGTGAGCTCAGCAAAGAATTTGATCAAGAAAGGGTTGCCACCGCTACTGCCATTGCCAAGCTCCAGACTCAAGTGAATGAGTTGGCTACAGCCAAGCCAGATGTTCCCCCTTCTCCTCCATCTGACGACTTGATGGATAGAGAACAGAGACTATGAGACGCCATTTGAGAGCTGCAAGCGCCTACCTGCAGTCAAGATTGCCCTACTGAGGCTCCTCAGCCAGATACTCAAGTGCTTGCTTTGACAACTAAGGTAACTGAACTGCAGCAAGAAGTTGCTGCCCTACGTGAAATAGTGGTGACTGTTGCTAGTCAAGTTGGAGTTATTGATGAAGGTGGCTGCTGTCCTGGCCTATCAGGAGCCCCTCAAATCCAATGTTCTAGAGAGCTGATTGCTCTAGCTAATGAGGTGGACCATTTGAAACGGGACCACTCCAAACTTGACATGTAAGTGCAAGAAATGAGTGAACTGATTGACTCAGTAAATGACAGGTTTTCCCTTTGCCTCTCAGTGGGACCTTCCCTTACCTCTTGTCTGGCTGAGCTTTCTGTGGTAGTAACAACACAGGGCCAACACCTAGATGTTACTGAGCAACAGACCACTTTAGCTAATAATACGGGTACTCGCACTGCTGAGACCTTGACTACTCTTGAAGAAAGTGTTTGTCAGCTGTTGGCCAGACAGCCCCCCTCCAAATCTGAAGCAGAACTCTCCCCGCGCATAAATGTACTCAATAGCAACAATGGTGGTCCAACTCCAGAAGCACATTTCAAGCCTACTTTTAAGCAAGTCTTTGACCCCAAAACCTTGACCATTGCAGCTTTCTTAACTATCTATGAAACTTTCATGAGAAGAGCCTCAGATGAGGTTAAGAAGGAACACATTATAACCTGTCTGCACCCAACCTGCCAAGAGGTGGTAGTGCTAGAGCTGCCCACCATTGAGTCTTGGGAAGATATGAAGCAGCTTCTGATTGATAAATTTGGTGGAAACCTTAGTTTGGAAGTAAATAAGGACGCTTTCATACACATTGTTTTTAAACCTAAGGAGACTCTAGCTGAATTCACAGATAGATTCTACATGGAAGGACAACAACTGATCACAAGCCGCCAGTTGACCACACATGAAGCGTACATGGCTTGCGCTCAAGCCCTCAAGGTTAAACAGCTCCAGTGTCTTCACTTCAAAGCCCATAAATCCATGCTTTATTCCATGAAGAGCATAAAGACACTGTTGCAGGATATGCACCTTACCTATTCTGTTGCAGTTGTGCAGGAGAATCATGCCGCCTCTAATTCTGGTTTGTCTTCCTGTGGCCCTTGCATCCTCACAATGAATTCACAAAATCCTCCTAGACGTCAAGGTTGCCACAACTGTGGCCAGATAGGTCACCATTTTTGAGTCTGCACCAATCCTTGGGTTGAAGGAGCTGATACCAAGGAGAAGGCGGGAAAATAATAGTCAACCTAGAGACAGAGACGCTCTTAGTTGACAACTCTTCCCAGTCTCCTTCAATCCCCCCTCTATAACCAACTCTGAGCCTGCTGACACTGAGGCTCCTCCCATTCTGCTGTTGTTCCAAAATATCTCTGACAACTCTGACATGGACAATTCAGATGTTGATGATCCTGAAAATTACAGGTATTCAGTTCTTGCTGTCCCCAAAACCATTGTGGTCCCCTATAAGTTACGCTCTAGGAAAACTACAACAACTGCCAAGCCTTTGTCTGAAGACAAAGAGGTTGTCTCTTGTACATACCTCACTCAAGTGAAGAGGTCTCCTGTACTAGTAGAGTCATCCAAAGAAGCCGCTGAAATTGCCAGTGCTGTATTCAAGAATGTTTCAGTTTTGCTTCCTCTCCAGACTGTCTACAAGGAGTTTCCAGGCTTGAGATACATGATCAAAAAGTGGGACAAAGAGCTAGCAGAAGCTCAGAACATCCTGGCCGTCCTTTCACCCTTTGGCTGTACTAACACTTGTGTGTAATATCCATCCAGAAGGTGAAATCAAGGCCATCTTGAATACTGGATCTCCTGTTAACATTGTCTCCTCAAAGCTTGTCAAGAAGCTCAAACTTGCCCCCAACCTTAACTATCACCAGTTATATGGTACAGCTAGGCTATCCATGACTCACTCTATAGGGGCTTATTCTGCTCTTCCCATGCAGTTTGGCAAGCTACTCTTAGCCGTGCCTGCCATTGTTTTGGAGAATGAGAGTTACAATCTCCTAGTTGGTACCCAGTTCCTTAGGGGATACAATAGGATCATCAACTTAAAGGATGTCTACCTCTCCATCTTAGGGTGAAAAGTCCCTCTGATCTTTGAGGAGCAAGTCAAAGTTCCCAGGAAGCGCCTTAAGATGTGTGCCTTAGAATATCCAACTGGTGTTTCACTCTAAAATACCATACCCACTCATCCAACATGAAGTGTCTGCCTATGGTGTCACGGTAAGTTCCATAATGCTGGGTATTGTCCATCCAAGTAAGAAGGCACAGAAGGCCAGAAACCTGTATCAAAATTGACCAAGTTAACGGATTTAAACCAAATGGTTGATTGAAAATGGGTCACAGCTGCTCCAGTATGCCAGCTGAAACCAGCTCCCCCTTGTAAACTGACGTTGATAAATCAACGTAATATGAGGGTCACCTGATATAAGCTCATTAATTGGAATGGTTGTCAGAAACTGGTCACACAAGGGTTCTTTGCAACCTGGACTAGATACTTACTTGAAGATGCCAAAGAAATAGGAGATCAAGTCTCAGGTGGTATTGCTTAGTCAATTTTTCTGATATATAATGAATAATTTTCCCTGTTTCAACTCTAAGAGTTGATTCCTCCTAAATTTACTCAATAAAAATCAATTATCCCAAGTTCTAATTTTAAATTTTAAAATGCATCCTGTGCTCAGGTTGTTGCGGTATATCCTGTACAATCTGATTCTGAACAGAATCATTTCAGGAAGATGGGGCCTGGCATCAGGAACTTTGTTGTTGGCGCCACAAAATGTTAATTTCATGCCAGCCAATTTTGTAGCTCCTCCCTACATTCCTGAAGATGAAAATTGAGTCACTTCTCAATGCCCAGAATTCTATGCTGAAGATGCATTGATGCTTTCCCAGGTCATTTATCTTGGTTTACTCTGGTTAGGATTGATTGTTCTACTTAATCCTGGAGTTACAATTGGAAAATTCACAAAAAGATATCTGAAGCCGTGTTGGTAGTTAATCATCAATTCTATGTGGATTTGGGTGGTTATTCCCCATCATTTAGAAACGGCATCATATTATCCAGTTATTTCCGTCACATATGGCTTGTCCTGCGTCTGAGGGGATCCCTCTCCTGGCTAATTCTGCTGTAACCATCCCCCTGGCTCTCAAGCCATCCTGACTCCCAAATATTGTATGAGTTATCTGAGTGCATGTTCCTGGAGCTATACTCTCCTTCCTTGCTAGGCCACAATGAACCATACCTCTGCTCAGGAATCCTAGATGTCTCTACATAAAGACACTGTCCAATTTCTGGTAGCCAACTTAACTGCTATCCCCATACATGTGTCTAGGGGGAAGGTTGTTGGTTATGGCAAGTTGTTGAATGCTCCCAATGTCCTGTTGCTTCATCCCTTTGGTACGTTCCAGGATTTTAACTTACCTAAAGACAAGCCCCAAGTCATATCCTTGTTTACTGTGCAAGATTTCCAGCAACTATCTCTGGTCCAACAGAAGGAGGTGCTTGACTTGCTAGATTAATTTTCAGACATCTTTGCTAAAGATAGCATTGATTATGATCTGGCCAAAGGCGTTATCCATCAGATTGATACGGGTGACGCTCCCCCCTTCCACACTAAATCATATTGCTGCAGTTGCATGGAGGACGCTCAGGTGCCTAAAGAGCTCAAACAACTGTTAGACACTGGGCTACTGGCCCCTTACCAAAGTCCTTGGGCTTCCCCCTTACTCATCTTTAAGAAAAAGGATGGAGGTCATTGTATTGTGATGAACTATTGACAATTGAACTCCTTAACTAAGAAGGATTCCTACCCCTTGCCATGTATTGATAATGCTCTCTGCCACCTTGGAGGCTCTAAGTTCTTCTCTGCAATGGATCTAGCATCTGGGTACTGGCAAGTTGACCTTTTACCTGAATATTGGCAGAAGCCCGCACTCATCACTTCCAAAGGACTGTTTGAGCCTACCTGTATGCTGCAAGGACTCTGCATTGCCCCGGCTACCTTCCAACAAGCCATGGACTCCATCCTCCATGACTTGAAGCTTTCATGTGTCCTATTATACTTGGATGATATAACGGTCTTCAGTGCTACCTTTACAGATCACCTGTCTCATCTCAAAGAGGTGTTCTTAAAGATTTGAGAGGCTGGCCTTAAACCAAAACCATCTAAGTGTGCTTTTTTCAAAGAACACCTTGAATTCTTGGGCCATGAGGTGACCCAGACGGTGATTTTCCCAATGACCAAGAAAGTTGAAGCCATTGAAAAAATTCTTCCACCCACTAACCTGTGAGAATTACAAGTATTTCTTGGCACAATGGGTCACTACAGAAAGTTTATCCCTGACTTTACTAATACAAGCAAACCTTTGTTCCAGCTGTTACATAATGTCCCTTTCAAATGGACCGCTGGTCAGCAACAAGCCTTTGAGACCCTTAAATAAAAACTCAAAGAGGCTCCCATCATAGTGTATCCTGACTATGATAAGGAATTTGCTCTTTACACTGATGCTAGAAACCTGGCTATTGGAGCCATCTTGGCTCAACTAGATGATGAGGGTGTGGATCACCCTGTAGCTTATACTTCTTATGTCCTGAAAAAGCATGAGAAGAATTATAGTGTCATGGAGAAAGAGTGCCTTGCTGTGTTGCATGAAGTCAAACAGTTCTACCATTATGTGTACAGCACCCATTTCACTGTGGTCACTGACCACACTTTGCTTAAGTGGTTATAACAGCTTAAGGAACCAGAAGGACAACTAGCTAGGTGGGCTCTCCGCCTACAAGGTTATGACTTCACTGTGCTACATCATCCCAGGATTCAACATCAGAACACTGATGGATTATCCAGAATGCCCATCCTTGCTCTACACCCTGCTGAGGCCAATAAACTTTATGAACTAATTGGATATCCTTCCTCTTGGGATAGAAAGTTGGAAGAAGTCCAAATTGCCCTGTCCAAACTGTCTGAGGACACACTCATTTGTGACAACCAGCTTTTCAAAAAAGTGTGAGACCAATACCTGCCTTATGTATAGCCTGGAATTTTTCTTTTACTGGTGCTCCAAGCTCATAAGGAGACAGGACATGGAGGCATTGCCAAGACCTATGACTGGCTCCATAAAAATTATTTCTGGGGAAATCTTTGTCTACTGATCCCAGATGTTATTGCCAGTTTCCATGATTGCCATCTCCAACTTCCTAAAGCCACCACTCACAAGTTCAAGCTAGTCCCCTCAAAACATATTTCACACTGTCAGCATTGATGCTGTAGGGCCTCTCCATTGCTCCTGCTCTGGTTATTGCTTTACCCTAATTGCTGTTGATCATTTTAGCAATTAAGTAGAAGCTTGCCCTACTAAAGGCATCACCACCAAGTCAACTGCTGCCTTCCTGTTGCAAGACATTTTCTACCACCATGGCTGCCTACAAGTGTTGTTGTCTGACAATGAGACTAACTTTAATACCAAGTTGGCAACCTCTGTTGCCAAGGCCTTGGGATCTCACCAGTCTTTCTCTGCTCCCTATAATCCTTCTACCAATGGGGAAATTGATTTTGCAAATTTTACACTGGTTTCTATCATGAGGAAACTCACTTACTCTGACGCTGCAAACTGGGGTCTATACTTACCCGCTGCTCTCTTTGTGTATTTTCTTAGCAAACATTGTGTCACCAGGTACTCCCCCTTTGTTATGCTGTATGGGCATGAAGCCACCACTCTGTTGCTCCTGGGGGCCCCCTACTCTTCTCTGATAAGGCCATGAACCCTGGTGGCCACATTAAAGATCTAGTCAACCACATCATTAACATACAGGCTACTACATACACTTCTATGTATAAGACCAAGCTGCTTGAACTCTCTCCTGATAATGCTGGACGCTCTCCCTTGCCCAAGTTCAATATTGGGGACCATGTTCTCTATTATTAGCATAGAGTAGGAGGACGTGCTCATAAGCTAGATACGTTGTGGGTTGGACCTCTAGAAGTGATCTTCAAGCGAGGGTCAGAGTACACTGTGAAACTCCTCTCTAGTGATTGTCTGTTTGCCTGAGTGCATGCCAAGTTTCTCTGCAAGTACTTCCCCCTAAGACCAATCTAGAGGGGGCAATGTTGTTAATGCCACCATTTACCATGTTTTGATTTTGCCTTTGATGGGTTATTTTTGAGGATGAATCTCTCTCTTTTGCTTTCCCCCCTCAAAATGAGTCTGTATCCAAGCTGGGAAATACAATTGTTCAGTTTCCTGATTCTGTGCAACTCACTTGCCCCACTCATGCTTGTGGCAGGTGATCCTACTGTCCATGTACTGTTTTGTGGTAAAGTTACACAGTATATATCCCCAATTTTTATACCCAATAAAATTTAATTTCTATTCACATTTTTGTCTTTGTGTCTCCAAGTACTTTGGCGTCTCTCCCTAGCCAAAAATAGTAGAAATTATTCATTCTGGGCCACAAGTTAATTGCATAGCCTTCCCTACCATCTAACTGTGACTTAGTACAAATCCAATCCTAAGGTTAGGATTCCCTGTTGTGTGTCTGTGCTGCCCCTCAGAACACGACAGCCTTGATGATTAGTTGGGGAATCACTCAGGGAATTGCTTTCCCAATAGAGAGTAATCAAAGATGTTGCTCAGGAGCAGGGAATTTTTTAGTGCTATAATATGGTTTGGCCATTGTCAGGAAATCCTGATCTATCAGGGTTGACTGAGCCATATCCTCATCACTAGGGCCAATATTAGACAGGACACCACCCAAAGTGAGACATCTATTCCGTATGATGGCAAAACTTTATCAAGCTAATTATAGGTTACAATTTGGAAGATACCTGAGCCATTCTGGGTCAAAGGTCATTGGTCAATCAAGAAGCTTCAATAATTAAGTGTGAGCCATTTGGGATTCCTAAAGAAGACTTGTTTCCGCCAGATAGAATAAAGATAGAGTATTACAACATTCTTTTTCACCAAGAAACAGGACAGAGGACCGCCTGTGAGCAGTGTGCATTAGACTGAGCACAAGGCAGGACCCCACTCAAGGGATGTCAACTTATTTGGGTGCTTCTGAGTCAAGGAGAAACTTATGATGAAGAGTAAATTTAGGTATATGATTTTTCCTCATTCTAAAACCATTATTCAGGTTTGGAATCCAACTCTGGGGGTTGAAACTAGCAGCCTGGGGATGTTAGGCTAGCTAGTAAGAGCTAACTGCAGATAGACGCTAGTCTGGCCACAGCCCACTAAACTATAAAAAGCCCTTCCAATATCACTTGGAAGGCAGACAAATAATAATCACCAACATTGCTACTCCTCAAATAGTAGTAGTATCAAGTATATAATAAGAGTGTGTTATTGATACTTCCTGATCCTGCCAAACCATCTCTGCCCAAAGCTGCTGGTGTTGTGTTCCTTGACCACATGATCTATCCCATTACTTGGCTCTAGCAACAACAGAACCCCACCAGTTGCTGAAATCATCACTGCACCAATTGGAAGCACATCTGTCTTCATACAGATCTCCCAATATCAACATGCATAATACCTTTAATAAAAATAATAATTCTTCTTCAATAACACAAAATTCTGACAGTCATTGATCCATTGATTTTGTGGCCTAGTTGCCTGCGTTAAATGTTAAAAGCATATCTAAGACCAATTGACAGCTGGTATTTGTTATTTGGTTGAAGCTGTTAATTAGTCAATATCCCAAAATCCTGGCACATGGCTTTATAAGATCATAGAGATGATATCTGCATCAAAATAGAATCAAACATAGCTGTCATAGCCATCAAGGTCAACGGGCCCAGAAGAAAATCACACATCATCTGCCCATATTCAAGGTTGACCAAAGAGCCCTAAAGATGTTACATGAACTCAATAAATCACATTTTACCAAGTTCAAGGACACATTCTAGGGCTTTTACCAGGTCTACCATTTAGAGACAAACTTCAACTATTACCTTGAGGATAGTAAAAAAGTGTGATTCCCACAGCCAGTGAACTGGAGCCACCTCAAACTCTATCAAACTTAGTTTAATAGGAGAGTGTAATAGCATTAGCCTCAAACTCAACTAATTTGATAAAATTGGTAAATATATTGGTCAGCTAAGAAAAAGTGAAAAGATCATCTTCAATAGACCATTATTTACCTTTTTTATTTCTGGTGTTTTTGTAGTTTACCACTAAGCTGTATTTGTTAAGTACTGGCCTATCTAAGGGCTTTAAAAACAAATCCTCGTAAAATGCAATTAACTTGTTAGCCCCACACCCAGTATAGGGATTCATTAGAGATGCAGTGCATCTGAAATGATGGCTGCTTTATAAAAAAGCAGCCAACCGTTTAAGATCCAGAAACAATTCCAGAAAATTGTCTTGGCTACAATCTTTTCCGGAATCATAGTCATACCCATCCAAAAAAGCATTTTTTGGGATTTTTTTAAATAAAATATGTATATATGTTCTTTAAAATTTTAAAATTAAAAAAATATAAAAGTTCAAGTTTGATTCTAATTCAAAACTAAAATTTTATTAAAATATGTATATATAATTAATTTGGCTTTTCCAGAAAAAAGAAAGCCATCTGCAACCTTTTTTAAAACATTGGATTCCCCTGACATAAGAGAATCCAAAAATCAAAAAAGAAGCTTGGATGCCACTGAGCTGGGGCAGATCTGAAACAATGGCTGCTTCATAAAAAAGCAGCCACTTGTCTCAGATCTGGAAACAATTCCATAAATTTTTCATAGTGTCAAGTATATACTTCTGGGAAGTATATAAAACAAAATAAAGGGGAGAATTAAGAAGAGGATGATACTTTATTTAATAAGAGTTTAGAGTATTATATAGTGTCAGGAATTTATATTGACTTTGCTCTACCTTGATAATCTTGGCAACCTTCCAAGCCATCAATTGTAGAAGCACCAGATAATATTATCCTGGCAAGAGAGCAAAAGCTCTATAAAAGCCCTTCCATTGGACTAATGAAAGGCAGACAAAAATAAGAAGATCCTACTGTAGAATTTTTTCACAGTAGAAGAAGAAATACGAGTTCAAAGACCTTAGTCAGCTCTTGAAGACCTTAGCAAGCCGCCAGCCTAGAAAGCTGCTTGCTAGTTGTCTCCCTTGGACATTACCAGCTGTTTTCCCTTCCAAGGAATCCACAGACGTTGCAGTAAGGCTTGTTGTCATACAAGTATTCTATCAACATAATGACTAAGATAACCCAATTTTTTAATAAAGCAAATCTTAATCAGACCACCAGGTCTGATAGCAGAACCAAAAGTTTTGACATATAGTATCATGAGAATCCACATTCTATCCATATATATCATGGTGGTCATGGGGCTTTTCCAAGTAATTGTTCCTCTTAAATCATGAGGTCTGTCAAAGTAGTGTTCCTTTTAGAATTCAAAGGGGTTGATCCCTGTAATAGATGGGCAATTGATAGGAGTGCCACCAACTTAATGATTGGTTGGGGAATCATTCTGGGAATTACTTTCCCAAGAGGGAGTAATTGAAGATGTTGTGACAATTTAAATTTTATTTATTTTTGAATATATTTATTTATTCCAAGTATAAATATAAAGCTAAAATATAAAGAAATATAATATTATTATTAATTTAGCAAAGGAAAAAAGTTTTAAAAGTATCCTCTTCTAACTTCATTAAATTATACAGCTGATATGTAGCTTTAAAATAAGCTATTGAACATTAATTGGCTTTGTATTCAAAGAGATATGCTGTTTTTAGTCTTTAATGTGTCTTGAGTGCAAATTTGAATGGACCATGTTGAGTCTAGACCTTTGATTATGATGCAAGCTTAATTTCAGTAATTCACTCTATATCTCAGCATCTAAATCCACTATAGCTATCCTGTTTAGTATCTTTTTTATTAACTTATATTAAAAGCTTAACTAGATGCTCAAAATTTTTGGAAAATTGCTTCATTAAGTCTTACGGTAGTTTATAACCTGCTGAGATAAAGAAAATCAACTCAGTCTTAAAAAAATTTAGGTAGATCCAAATATATTTTAGTATAATAGAAACTCCTTGATTTCAATTTTTTTAAACTAGAATAATTTTGTTTATCTCAGCAGTTTATAAAGCTACTATAATATTTTATTTCCCAGTTTACTCTACTGACATCCTTATTAGGAAGATGCAATGGCAAGCAAAGTTAGCTTGGAAACGATCTGCAGCCGCTTGGATCAGCTGATGCATGTGGATGGAATATTCTGTTATCTCTCTTCAAAATAGGCAGGTCAGCCATCTTTTACTTAAACTACCACCTTATACTGGTTTGAATCAGATCGCTTATATTGACCATGCTCTGCTTTCCCCGGTCAGTTCAAACTTCAGCAAAGAGTTGAACCATTAAAATCATCCAATATTATCTTAAACAATCTGTTGATCCCCTTCAATTCAATCCATGCATTCTGGAGCTGGATAATCTCATTATTTTGAAGGATCTGGGAGAAGGCTTTCTTCCCTCTGGAACCCAGAGCCACCTGAATAGTATCTGGTGGGGAATTCACAGATGAAACCAAGGGGCAGAGGCAATAATATTTAACAAATGAAATGTTGATATTTAAGCAATATTTGATTTAAATTTTATCTATTTATTTGATTTTAAAGATAAAGTCCAATAGGGCTCATTCAACCCATTTATGCATATGACAAGATCCTAAATGAATCCCCAACCAGTAGCAAAAGTAAGGCTCTCATTCCCATAAAACCAGACAGGCCCCAATTTTATCAGAACTGGAGCCATATTTTCTCCAGATAGCTGCTTTGTTATAAAGCGGCTATTGAAGCAGATATGTTGCAACCATAATGTAAACATATAAGCTTCTTTGCCATGACTGAAAGCTTTGAACCACTATTCAAAAATTAATCAGTTAAATATTATTTTATTAAAGTTTGAGTGGCCTATATTTTCATTTCTACAATTTAGACCACACTCCATTGTATCCAACCTATTGTATTCAAAGATGCTTGTAAGGGGTTGTATCAAGAATGAGCCAAATCAAGCTTTTGGCTTGGCTATCAACTTTAAATTTAAATAATATGTAAACCTTTTTTGATTCAATCCCTACCAACTTGCGTGCACTCGAGCTGATATTACTAGCAGACTTGCTTTTAAGTATATTAATATTAGTAATATGTCTCATCTCCCAGCAATATTAAAACCTCTTTGATTTATTAACTAAGTATTATTAACCTATTTGGTGATAAATGGTGCGAATTAAGTTGGTATAAATTTAAAATAGCATAAACAGGCCCTGAGCTATGTATTTTATTATGAAAATAAAGTTGCTGGATTAATCTTTTGATTTAAATCAATATACAAAAGTTTATATTAGATAGATTTATATATATAAGTACAAGTGAAAAATAAATATTTATTGGTTTATTTATTTATTTTAAATTCTTTAGAAAAAAACACCATAACAGGGAAAATTTTGGTGGCATTAATCGATATGGTGTTTTTCAGATGATGTGCCCCATCCAAAAGTTGACTGGGCATTAGTATCTGAAATGAAACTATATTTGATTAATGGTTTAAAATTTAAAAAAGCTTAAGGGTAAGACTTTGAGCAAAATTAAAAATTAAAAATGTTTATTTCTAAACAATTATCCCAGTCTTGTTCCTTTTAGTAAGCATGTACTCAACGCAACATCCCAATATTTACTATCACAACGTCAAGAACCAGCTAAGACTAAAAATAAAAATAAAGCCTGACTAAGAAAAAAGCTAAACTATATGGTTGTAATTATTAAAAATTAAAACTTGATTTTTAAAACCCAATAAAAAGTAAGTTATTAAAAATTAACTTTATATATTTTACTGTATAAAAGTAAGGGTTTTATTCACTAATTTAAAAGGATTTATTTTTAATTGTACCATTATATTGGTTTTTGATGGCCCTTGAATTTTATTAATGCGGGAGATTCCGATAAAATTATATATATTTGGTGAAGTGTTATTTCCTTGGATTTATAGAAATTGTGTCGCTGGACACAGAATAAAAGTCGGGAGCTGTAGTGCCTCAGTAGCATGGTATATTCTGAGACATGAAACTTGATGCGCACTCAACTTATTCAATCCTTATCGTAGGGGTCTCGGTTTAGGGTTAAATAAAAACTGTTATTTTTGACAATTTTTTCAAAGGAAAATCAATGGAGTTTAAACTGGGTATTTTTATTTGGTAATTATAAGTTATAGCTTAATCTTTTCGAAAGTCTCCTTGACTAAACTTTTTTTGAGAGAACACGATTTTATTCGGAGTTCAAGACGACGGTATTCCTCGACTTAACGATGGCTTTTGACCAAGCGCTATAAATATGATAGCGCTTTGGATTATTTGGGCATAGCTTCTAAGATTCACCATGCTTGTTCCTTTCATCTTCGGGGGCATTGTGTTGATCGCCAGTGGTTGTATTATTGTGTTAATACGCTTCTATGACTTCTAGTGTTCGTGGAGTCTAGGTCTTCAATAAGTCAAGGGAATTCCACTGTCTCCAAATTTCTTTCACCTTCATATAAAGTGACTGGCGCTTATCAAGTCCTTGGGAGATTTTTTAGCACTGAAATAAAAGATGATTCCATCATTTAAATTTGTTATTATTATTTGACTCGCTTTGGGGACACATATCTTATTTATTGTTGAATTTATAAACAACGCTATATACATCAGATAACACTTTAAAAGTAGCGGTATCGTAATTTTTAAAGGAATGCTAATGGATACGTTTATAAATAACGGTACAATTAACTAATAGTTGTATGTTATTGGGAACAAAATATGCACTATATTAAATGTCAGTATACCATTATTATGATATGAGGCGATAAATCAAAGCTAGGATATATAACCTGGCGCCAAAAAAACCATTATTATTGGATAATATAGTTGACATATACTTACTTAGTGTAGCAGGTGGTATACACCATCTAGAAAGACAGACTCTAGAAAACGCCATCAAGAAAACACCACTTAGAAAGACACCATCTATAAAGACAGTATCAAGAAACTCTATCTCAAATTTCTGGCCCAACTGCACCTGATAACTTTAAACATAAATTAAAGAACAAATCCATTTTTTAAAAAAATAAAAAACCACATGCCTAGACTCAAAGTTTCCCAATGATTCCAAATCAGCAATAAAAATGGGGATTGGTTAGTAGCAACTATAGTTTGCAAAGCTTCAAAGCCCCCACACCAAAATTCCAACCTTTTCTTTTTGTATCTTTAGACTTTAAATGTATCAGTAGTCAAATAATAAAACTAAAGTAAAAACTTGATACCAAAAAAAGAATTCTTTATCGATAAAGAAATATGAATAGGCTTTGGCTACAAGTGCCTTTGCAATGCCTTTAAGATGGGCAAGGCAGTCATCTTTTTGAGTGGTATGCCAAAACCTCTTTAGTAACACTTTCAGAATTGACCTGATGGACAGCATGCTCGGAAATAAAAGCCTTGTCTTTGATGACCTGAGGGTAAATCTTGTCCCCGTAGACATGATAGATCTTTGGCTTGGTGATAATAAAATTGTAATAGCTTCTTTACCTTAACCAAGCAGAAAATTGATTGTGCCACCCTTCACGTGAAGAGATGGTCTTTGTGATGCCTGGTTTAACCTTCTTGAAGAATTTTCAATTAATGTAGTCTTCCCCTTGAGGATGCGGCACTGCCCCTGGAACATGCCCTCCACTGGCTTTTAAAATATTGGATGTATGGGTAAAAGGCTTCTTGATTGCTGATAATAAATTTATCCTTGAGAAGCATATAATAAAAGGCTTAACTTCTTCTCCTCTTACCATGGCTAAGACAGCAAAGGAATTGAAATTGTGCTTGGCCTCCTTGGTGCCATCTTTGAAGACCAGCTTGTTCAGGGCAATATTTTTCATCAGGTTCTCGTGCAGAGCCAGGCAGTAGTAGACAAATCAACTTTGGGGGCTGCTTTTGAATACTTTTATGGAAGCTCTTTTTTATGCTGCCTAAATGGTGACCATTAGTGTGGTATAGTAATTAAGTGATTTGGAGCCCTCTTGAACAAAGTTGGATGACCTTGGATGACTTCTGGCTGACCTTCTTCTTCTTCTTCTTGTATTCCCTATTCTCAGCTGACTCATCATTAAGCATAGGAACAATGGAATCCAGCTTTTTCTTCAGGATGTTCAGGGTGTGAATGTAATTATCCTCTCTTTTATTGGGGAGCAAGAAGAAGACATACCAAACAGTATGAGTGTTTACTTGACCATGGATTTTTCAAAGATGATAGAATAGCTTATGGCAGGATCAGAACATACTGTCTTCAAACCAGGTGTTACATTTAACAAGGCGTGTAAGATCCCCTTGGGTTGAAAGGTATATGATGTGGTTTTCCATCCCTTGATCATTACCATGAAGAAGAAATAACATTAACTAACAGATGTTTGTTATATGATGTCAACAAGGAGGAATTTCCAACTTCCCCAGCTATATACTTCTGGGAAGTTAGCGTTTGGCTTGACATTATATCCTGGTTGGCTGGCTGGTGACATGCCACTGGTTTCCTGGCAATGACATCATCTGTTTGGTTACCCAGGGGTGGCAACATGCTATTCTTAGGTCCTGGCACTTGGACCAAACCTTGTGGTCCTCTTGGGGGATTTTGGGGGCCAAAATCACCAACTTCTGAGGGGTTTTTCTAATTGGAAACGTTTTTATAGGTAACCACTGCTTCTGTGGATGTCTCTAGGTGCAGGCGTCCCCAGGGCATCAATTTTGACTTTTGGGAAATTTAGGCATGAATTAGTGAACCCTTATTCTCTAAATTGATCTGGTGATTGTGCAACCACAAATTTGCATTCCTTTGACCCAATGTTATTTAGTTCCTTTTCAGGCCCATTTTGGGCCCTGACAGTGGGCATAGAATTTAGCCACTGTATCTGCTGAAATGGTATAAACACCAACCTGTAGCAAGTTTGTTGCAACTGAACTATTAGAGTTCAGTATTTGAATTAGGGAAGACAACAGTCCAATAGAAAGGACAAGAATGAATAGAATAAGGTATTGTTTATTGTAGAATATTGTGATTAATATACCATATGGGGAAGACCACAAGGGGGTGGCATACTGGCATGTTCCATGTAAGGTTCAAAGCCAAGGAAGAACTTGTGCGGGGATCAGCAGGTCAAATTGGTAGCGCTCCTAATTAGGAGAAAGTGCCTGCAGTTTGATATTGCCATCAGATTGATTCATGTTGTTAGATACGTCAAGGGGCAACTCATCAAGTGCCCCTGTGTATTGTAAGATACGTTAGCAGGCAAGGCTGGAAACTTGGTTGCAACACCCCCCTTGCCCCCTGCTTGTTGTCAGACACCAGGACTGGAGTCTGCAGAAGGTCTGGGAAGGTCCGCACAAACAACTTTTGTGTGGGGATGGCACGGCAGGGGTGCAAGCAATCATGGTGAAGCTACTTGGTGTTCCCTTGGGCATCCTCAAGTTGGTAGGTGTGGTTGTCATAGACTGCAGCTATCTTGAAGAGCCCTAGGTGGTTGGGTTCCAACTTTTGCAGAGTTGGGATTGAGGGTGTAGATGGGGTCACCTACAGCTTACCTAGCTTCAAGGTGCTTTGTCCCTCCTGCAATCTGCTTGTGTTCAATTTCCCAGGCTTTGGCACGCCATTGATCCAGGGATGGAATTGTCAACAGGGGGTTTCCGGGAACTGTCAACTATAACTTCCCTTGCTCAACTCCCATCAGACTGCCAGGCGTCCCAAAGGCCAGGGCACTGGGGCTGAACCCGGTACCCCTGTTGATTCTTGCCTGTAATAATAAGTAGGGCGGTGGGCAGGTGTTTAGTCCACACGGTATTGGGGTGCTCCTGTGAGAGCTTGGCAATCAATTGAACCAGTGAGCCATTCAACTGCTCTACACGTCCATTGGCTTGTGGATGATAGGGGGCTGTGACTATTTGTTGGAGGGCATTCTTGGTGTAGCTTGCCTTCATGACATTTCCAACAAGCTCAGGCCCACCATCTGTGATGAACCGTTTGGGCTGCCCAAAGCAGGCCACAATTTCCTTGCCAAAGAAGAAGGTGATGGTGATGGCAGTGTGGTTAGTGTTCGCTCATGCTACTGGGCAGTGGGTGAAATAATGGCAACAGTGGCAAAATCAACTGTAGGGATGTAAAAGTGAGAATTCAAAAGTGAGAATGTAAAAGTGGCCATGTCAACACTTTTTAAATTTTCAAAATGGCTTTTTATTATAAAGTAATTACTTTTTCTTGACTTTTTTAGTTGGGAAAATGAATAAAAAGTATTTTATATGACCATAATAAATTTTAATTTCAGATCAGCTGTTTTAATTTAATTTTAAAAGTGTTGACATGGCCACTTTTACATTCTCACTTTTGAATTCTCACTTTTACATCCCTACAGTCAATTTTGCCACTGTTGCCGAAATAATTGATGGCTTTTATGATGTATTTCTTCCCCAATCTGTCTTTGGGAAGGGGCCCAACAATATCAAGGTCCCACTGTTCAAAGGGTTCCATGGCTTTGATGAGCAGGACAGAATTTGGTGGTACAGGTTTGGATCTATTCTTTTTGCACAGCACACATGTTTTGAGGAGATCCAAGATGTCTTGACACATACACGGCCACCAAACCTTTTGTTTCATGATCTTGAAGCGGTTACACCCTCTGATGTGACCCAGGGTTTGGTGATAATGCAATATTGTGTCATCTCTTGTGTGGGTGTGAATGTAGTGTCTTTTCACCCGTCTCTGCCTGGCAGCAGACATTGCCAGCATTGGTGGTGAACTGACTTTCATTGTCCTTTAGTTTGGAGATGGTTACCAAGTTAAGGCCTCCATAACAATTCACTTCAGGACAGAAATAAAGCATTGGTCAATCTGGATCCAAACCATTGTCCCCAGTGATGGACGCTATGTAGAGCCGCAAGAGGGCGTCAGCTGTGACAAGTTCCTTCCCCGTCTTGTGCTCAATGCTCAACTTGTAGGGGGATAGACGCTTGACCCAGCCTGCTCAGGGGTGTGTCAAGTGGGACTGTGTGTTGAATTATTGGAGTGACTTGTGATCTGTCAGGACGCAGGGTGGAAAGGTAGCCCCTTCCAGGCAACAGCACCATTTCTCAATGCAGTGCACAATTGCTGCTAATTCTTTATCATGTATGGGATGATGTTGTTCTAGGTTGGTGAGCTTCCTGGATTCATACACCACAGGGAGGAAGACGCCCTTGTCTGTTTCTACCTGTAGCACAACCCCTATAGCCCTGTCAGAGGCATCAGTTTCAAGTCTGTACTGGCAGTTCTGATTGGGGAATTGCAATACAAGCACAGTTGTAAGTCTTTGCTTCAACGTTTTGAAGGCTTGACCTCTGACAGGGGTCCAATGGAAGCGATGTTTAGTATTCAGGAGGGCAACCACCAGAATTAACTCATTCCGCAAGTCAACTTACTATATGTTGATAATCAGAATTAAAAATACTTTAATGTCAACAGCATTGAAAAGTCAGAATTAAGTTTTAACTCATGCAGACTACTAAATGTCAACACTTTTTTAATAAGCAGAAACCTGTTTCCTGAACATTTTACTAAATAAAAATTAAGCTTAAAGAAACTTTTTAGGGTAATGTGACAACATAGCTTTTAAAAGGTCCATAAAAAATTATACATGAATATTAAAAAATTTCATAAAAATACACTTTTATTTTATTTTACTATGAAATTAGCTATATTTATTATAATAAATTTTTTCCCACTTATAAAAACAAAAAAATCCAATATAAAAAAGTACTACATAAAATTTCACGTATTATAGCAAAATATAGCAATCAGAAACAGTAATATAACGTTTTTTATATTGAAAACTACAAAAAACATATAATTTACTAGTAAAATACCAATATAGGCCATGTAATACAGTCTAAAGCATCAAACTATCAATAGAAAATTAATGATTTTATAAAAATAGTATCATAAATTATTAATGATTTATTTAGAATAACTATTTATTTAAAAATATTATACTTAATATATAAGAACTATATAAAAAATTAGGCAATACTCAATAAATTTAATGAAAAGCTAGACTGTAATAACCTGGTTGCCATTAAGAACTGTGGCAATCTTCTTGATGTATTCCCCGATCTCTGAAAGCTTATATTTGGTCTTGACAACGTCCTTGATTTTCTCTTGATACTGTTTCTCTTTGGTGGTTCTCTTCTTCTTAGATGGGCGGTTCTCAATATCTCTGATGGATGCAGCAGTCTTACCCTGTTGGACTTTGAGGTGCTCATAGAAGGTGTTGTATCTGGGCTTGATTCTAAAGGAGGACTTGATATGCTTATGCCAGCCCTCCAAAGATTAAGTAGTTTTCATCTCATCCTTAAGAACTGCCTGGTAGCAGTTCCAGTTGGCTTTGGCTCTGGGTTTGCTCCAGCGCTTAGTAACCTTACGTCCAATCCACTGTGGTTCATAATATTCAATGAAAGGGTAGAAGGCACCATCATGTTTCTTGGAATATGGATCCTGGCATAGGAGCTCAAAGGCTTGTCCAGCATGCTCTGGCTTTACAAAGGCTAGTGCTACAAACTGCTGAATTAAGAACCTGCACTTTCCTGATGTATCTAGACGGTGGAGCTTGCTGAGCTCAGGTAGACCCTTTAGTTGCCTGTTGACAGCCTGTTGATAATGGAAAATACACCCCTGGACCTCTCCATCAAAGGTATTTACAAAAGTGTTATACTGGGAAGTTTCATAGTCCATGATTATAGTTGAGGGGCCAAGTGCTTTATCTTGAGCTTCTTTTTCTGCATCAAGGGTGGCTTCATCCTTTTCATCAGCATCTGGATTGGCTCTAATATTATGGCCAGGGGGACTCTTTCTATTACTGGGTAGGGCTTTGATGCCCTCCTGAAGGATTTTAAAGACCCTTGTGTAGATCTCTTCTGTTGCCCCAGGAAGCAGAAAGTAGGAAAATGGGAGCACCTTGCCTTCAATAAGGGAATGTACAGCCCATAGTTGGTAAAAAAGGCAGGGGCATACTGCAAAGGTACTGTCACATAACCAGGTCTCTGAATCCCTCAACTGCTCCAGGTTCTGTTGTGTAGCATAGCATATAATTCTTGCCTCTGCTGTAGGACCATCATCATGTAAAAGGAATACCTCATCACCATTGAACATATTTAACTCCTCTGTCAAGACTAACTCTCCTTGAACCATGGCTGATTTCTTATGGGGGACTAGGTCACGGCGTTTGTCACATATGTACTTCACTAACTGGTCGCGGTCAGGGATGAGCTTCAGGTTCTCATTACTTAGGTGTGTGGTGGCCTTAACTGCCAGATCAGAAGCCTTGACATCTTTGGAGACTGGGATCATTTGGTAGAGGTACCACTTTAGAAGCTTTTCAATAAGATTTATTGGAGCATTGTATGTGTGCTCTCCTTTTTCACTAGTGACTTTATCCCATCCTTCTGTATTGATCCTGGCAGCGCAGCTTCTATCTTCACATACATAATGATTGCTTCTTCCTGCTCTCTTCTGATTGTTGCAATTGAAAGCATATCCATCACAGACTAAACTTACACCTCCTTTGACAGACATTAGAGGGAAAACCTGAGGGAACTTCTTTGGGAGCTTAAACTCTCCTTTGATGTCACATATATTGTGAACCTTTAGGGGATTCTATGGGCCAATTGGTGCTTGATGATAGTCAGACAGGTAATAATCAGGATCTTCTTTATTGATACTTGATGAAGAGGATGGAGGTGCAGATTTGTTGGGCGGTGGAGGGGAATTATCTGGAGTTGGATTTTTCCGTCTTCTGGACTGGGATGAGCTTGATTCCTTGGGACTTGATTCCTTTGAGCTTGATTAATCTGGGCTTGGCTGGAGTTCTGGACTCTTGGGTATCTTCTTTCTTCCTTATTTGTTTAGTGGAACATCATCTCCTTCTGATTGGTAATAGCTTGGAGAAGAGGAGGGGTCAGGGGAGGGCTCTTTGCTTTCAGGGTCTGGGGTCTTCTCCTTTGTCTTCTGTTTTGTTGAGGGCTCTTTGGCTGGTTTTTTGTTGGGGTAGGGACTTTGGGCCTTTCCAGAGGCTTTGGGTACTTTCTTGGTTGACTTGGGGTTATTTCGTGGCTTCTTGGAAGATTTGTCCTACAATAATTAGAGTAGAGTTCATAAAGTAAGAATAATTTTGTGAGACATGAATAAAATTAAATAATAATCACTTTTTTATTTTTTATTATTAAGTAAATAGTTTATAGAAGTATGGAAATTAATTTTAGAGCTAGTTTATTAGTAAAGAATAGGAAAAAACCCATGTTTAAATAAAAAGTCAACATTCTGGTAGTCACAGTAGTCAAAAATATTTAATTTAGTTTTTCAGCATAAAAAACACTTTAATTTTGACGTCAAAATACTGACAGTCAGCATTAAAGTGGAAAAACACTATGTAAATCACTTATAAAGCTTGGTTAATATTTTCTGGAGTTGGTTTTTTAAGGCCAAAATTGATTATTTTTAAATTTAAAAAAAGTTAAAGAGTTGCATATGTAACTTATGAAAACTAAATAATAGGGATTGTAGAGGGAAGAATAAAGTACAGCCCTGGGTACTTTGGCCTGAATTACCATACCATTGTATGTGTGCTTTTTGTTAAGCGGTAGTGTTTTACTAATAAATAAGTGAAGGTGTTGACATTCAGGCAGTCAGCGTTCTTTTATAGCAACTCTCCTATTAAATCTTGCTTAAATTATGTCACTTTATTTGCTTAGCCAAACCCCTTTGTTGCAATTTAGGCAACATGTCAATTTGATACAAAGTTGACATTATAATTACATATATAAATTCTAGTTTTCACATATGTGTTTTGGCTTAAGTGGACTTCCGGAAATAAGCTATAGTTTATCCAGTGAGTTTAAAATAAAAGTAAATATCTAAATAATACAAAGAATGCTATGAAAGTTGGTGTATGTCTTTATTTCAATGCTTATCTTAATACATATTTAATAAAAACAGTAGTATAAAATATAAAAAGTAGTTATTTTTAGAATATTGTGTATTTTATTAAGAAATTTATGGATTCTTATTTGGGGTCAACATCCAGATATTACTTACTGTAGTCAACCTTAAATGTAGAAGTACAAAGAAACTTACCTTTTCATAGTAAATTATATTAGTTTTTTGGCTTAAAATTAAGCCTTTGTTTAAATGGTGTTGACATTACGTCTGTTCCTTTTTAATTTTGCAATTCTGACTTAATAATTCACTATGAAAAATTAGCTTAGTTTTGGAAATGCCCAATTCCGGCGGATAAATACCAAAATTAATGTTGACTTACTGAATGTCAACAAATTGTCAACATTCAGTAAGTCAACTTGCAGAATGAGTTAATCTGGCGGTTGCCTTCAGGAGCTGAGCAAAGGGTGAAATTAGTTCTCCACAATTGGGAATAAACTTGTGCACGTAAGCAACCATGCCTGAGAAGGTACACACCTGTCCCACATTGGTGGGAGGCAGCATGCTGGCAATTGCCTTGATTTTGGCAGGGTCAGGCTTTATCTCTTAGTCAGAGATGGTGTGCCCAAGGAATAGGTGCTCTGACTTGAGGAATTCACATTCAGAAGGTTTAGCTTTTAGCTGGTTTTTCTAAAGGGTGTTGAGACAGCACGGAGGTGTTAGAAGTGTGTGGTTTAATCTTGACTGAAGACAATAATTTTGTCAAGGTACACAACCACACACTTTCCAATCAGTTCCTCAGATGCCTTATTCATCAACATGGCAAAGGTGGAGGGAGTGTTAGTCATTCCAAAGTTCATGACCCAACACTCAAACAACCTGTAGTGTGTGCAGAAGGCAGTTTTTGCCTCATCCCCTGGTGCAATGTGGACCTGGTTGTACCACACAGTGAGATCAATCTTGCTAAAGACCTTCACACCTGCAAGTGTATCAAACAGGTTGTCAATCAACAGCAGGGGGTACTTATTCTTAACAGTCACCTCATTTAGGGCGCATTAGTCTATGACCAAGCAAAGGGACTTGTCTTTCTTGGCTACAAAGAAGACAGCAGCCCTATATGGTGAGAGCAAGGGGCAGATGAAGCTCTTATTGAGTGCAGCTACAAGGTGCTGGCGGAGGGTCTCATCTTCTTTTGGTGTCAGGCAATAGAGAGGCTGTGCTTTTGGAGCAACCCTTGAAGTTGTACAGCATGCTGGATCTCCTGGGGAGGAGATAGTTGGTCCAGTGTTTTACTGAAAATGTCCTTATATTTCTCAAAGAGTGCAGCAAGTGCTGGTGGAGGTGAAGTGGTCAAGGGGGGGGCCGCTGATGGTTCAGCACAGATAACTTTGACTGAGCATTGGTTAAAGTCTAGTTCCCCCTTGAAGTCATACAAGCCTGTCTCTGTTATTCTGACAAACACAGTATTGTGAAGTAACTTGCTCATTTCAACAGGATATATATGAAAGCCCACCCCATTCCTATTGAGGGTGATTACAGACGTTTCCCAGTTAATGTAGGGACAATTTTGCCAAAGCCAGTCAAGAACAGCAATGACATTGTGGCTGAGCCCTGCCATTATTGGCCCAGAGAGCTTAACCTGGACCTTCCCCATCTTCACAGAGAAGGGTACTGTCTCATGGATAATTGCCACTCTATGGGAATCAGCTACTTGTACTGCCTTGAATCTGCTTGGCACTTGGTCTAATTGTTGAGATTCAGCAAACGTCTGGTCAACTATAGTGTGGTTGGCCCCAGTATATACCAATAGTTTGTGGGTGTTCCCACAAAAACAGAAGGAATAGGCCAAGTGGGTTACTTTATTTGAAGAGTGGCTTGCTTGGAGAACAGGGTTGCTGCTATGAACTTGGAAGAAGTCAAGGTTTTCAACTTCATGTACACTGTAGTTGCAGGGATTCTTTGCAAGGAGGGATTGAGAGTGAGGGTCAAGTGGGGTTGTAGAACCTCTTGTAGCTACAACCCCAGGCTTTTCCCTGGCCCTCAATCTGTGCTAGTTGGAGTTCCCCCTCTCAGGGGCGCTTAACCCCATTTTCCTGCTGGCAGGGCTGGTGATGGCCTACTTGGTTGTGGGCACTGCCAGGTGTGGGACAAGGTTGGTGTGGAGCATTATTTGACCTGTGGGAGCCCATTGAATCCTGGTTGTTGGCCTCCATAATGATCTTATAACAATCATCAATGGAGGTGCAGCAACCTACAGGGACCCATTTGCAGATATGGGGCTTGAGCCCATTGACTATCAAGGTAAGAAGCATAGCATTTCCATCAATCACAGCTTCTGGGGCGGCAGCAAGAGCTTGTTTCCAGGTGGCAAGGTATTTAGGGACAGACCCGGTTTGTTTAATGGCCAGGAGGGGAGTTCTTACCACAATAGTAGAGAAGGTTTTTCTGTAGTGGGACTTTGTGGTGTCCCTGAACAACGCCCAAGTGACATTTATTTCTTGGCTGGCCCAGGTGGTGAACCACACAGCGGCAGGTCCTGTGAGGCGCCCAGACACAGTAGCAACCCACATGAGCTCAGGTACTTGACAGATATGGAGGAGGGTCTTGGTGGATTGGAGCCAACTGAAAATGTCAGCCCCTTTGACGTCACCCACAAAGGATTCCAACTGGAGGTTGAGCATGTGTTGTAAAAGGTCTGACTGGGGCGGGGTGACACTTGCATTGCGCTGCCCAAGGCAGAGTTGATTATAACCACTTGTAAGAACCAGCTGATCTTGGTAAATGCCATACCCGTCAGGGATGTCACCCTTGGGGATTGGCAGGAAGGTCTCTTGATGGGGAGTAGCCATACAGCCCGTACTCTTTCCTTTCTTGGGGGAATTTTTCTTTTAGGTAGGTTGTGAACCTACCGCTGCTACCACTGTTGCAATTGAACCTATGAGAGTTCAGTACTTGGAATTGGGGAAGACAACAGTCCAATAGAAAGGACAGAATAATAAGAATAAGGTATCATTTATTGTAGAATATTGTGATTAATATACCATATAGGGAAAGCCACCAGGCCACACAGGAGTGGCCTGGTGGGAAGTTCCATGTAAGGTTTGAAGTCAAGGAATAACTTGCGCAGGGATCATCAAGTCAAATTGGCAGCGCTACTAATTAGGATGAAGTACCTGTCATTTGATATTGCCATCAGATTAATCCATGTCAAAAGATACGTCAAGGGGCGACTCATCAAGCACCCCCTGTGTATTGTAAGATATGTTAGCAGGCAAGTCTGGAAACTTGGTTGCAGCAAATTAAATAAGACCTCTGGTCCAGATGTTGTCCCCCACTCAACAACTTGCTTGAGCCACCCAAAGACTTCCTTGATTGGGTTCAGAAATGGGGAATAGGTGGGGAGAAATAATAGACATATAGGTGCTGTGGCCAATTGCTGCAAGCCAATTTCTTTGCCTATCTCAATCATTTGAAACTCTTTGAGAACACCAGCCACCTTGTGGAGCCCAAAATCATCCATCACAATAATATTAGTTAACCCAAAGCTAGTAAGTCTGAGATGCTCCTGAACCAATCAGAGAAATTGGAGAAATTTATTGCTGTTGTTGGATCCCTTGATCATTTGATACAGCTCAATACTGAGGGGACCCAGAAGAGCTACTATTGAGAAGGCTACCAAACAAACAGCCACATACCAGTTTATGTCATTCTTGGAACCTTTGGGCACATAGCCGTAGGCATTGCACATGGATGACGGAAAGGAAAATTCATCAATATAGTAAAACTTTACCATACCCTTCTCCCTTAGTGCAGAATATGTCTTGGCGTATTTTTGACAGTACTCAATATTCATTGGGCTGTTCCAATTGTACAGAGAAATCCTGGGATTTTCCCATGAGAATCTTAAACTCATCACAGTGTAATAGCAAGTGGAAACTGAGGCCTGATGCCAAAAACATACTCAGCCATTGACTGAATATTTTCTAGTTCAAGATGGTAGTTTTGGTTGATTTACTTACAGATGGCTCATTTGTGCTCCTTGCCCAATAGGGTTGGCTTGCGCAGGGATTTCTATGAAAGGAGAACAGTACCCATTTTCAGGTATGTACTATAGAGCCTATGGGCAGATTATGCCAAATACTGACAATTGCTGAAGTCTTCTTGCAGTCCTGCATCTCCTTGACAAGCCTGATAAATGTATTGTGGGTGGAGTGTGGTATGTCAGTGTACTTGGGCTTTTTGGTGTTGAGCAACAACTCATTGGGTTCTTTTAACTCATATCATAAACATTTGGCCATAAAACACAGTGATCTTTTTGAGCACCTGCTGCTCATTCACAGTTTAATAATGCTACAGCTTCTTTTTGTTGTCTTATAATTCACCACCACTCACATAAGACTCATATGTGATATTCATGATAGGCTTTAAACTCTCTATAAGACTGGCAGGAATATCATCTTGGCAGTATACAGGGTTATATACAAATAGTACCCTTTCAGTTGTGATGTCATTTACTGTTCTGGTGGTAGTGACCTTGATGTGTGTTCTAGTTAGCTTTGGGACTTTGGGGTTGATGCTAGCTGCTCTTTCAGTATGACTGCCTTGGTTTTGTTGTGGTGTCTGCATAGCTTGAATTTAACCACCTGCTTCAAAACAACTCCCACTGTCTACCTCATGGACTACAGCCACTCTGTTTTTTGACCCATGGGGGTGTCCACGTCTGTGGTGTACTCCTCTGGCTCCTTGGCTCTGTTGTGGTGATATGTCTATTTTGGTATAAAAATTAAATAAAATTAAATCAGTATATCTATATAATTTGTTTATTCTAATTTTTATCTGTACATATATATTAGCATGAAAGCTTGTAGTCACTACTGTTTATTTTAAATTGGGTTATAAAGTTTCTATATAATTTTTTTGTTTGTAAATGTGCACTTTTAACTGTATGTATTGATAAATCTGATTTTTTTATATATTTCAATCCCAAAACAGACACTTAGAACATTTATTTCCATTTCATACTCTAAATTGTATGTCTTAATTAGGATGAGCTGGTAAAGTTATTTTAGATTCACTGATTTTTTTTGATACTTGATATTTTTGTTGTCTGTTTTCAATTGCTATTAGGGTTTGTTGTTGAATCAAATTTGTAACTTTTGTGACTGAGTTTCATGCGCTCACAAAAAACATATTAAACTTCGTAGATGTGTTCTGTGACTGAAACTCATGAGTTCTATTGTTTGGTACACTTGTTGTTGAATCATTATACATTCATCCCAAATTTGAGTAGGTTGTTGTATGACTGGACACTTTTGCTAAATAGCACACATTTTCTGTGAAATTAGCTTCTATTTCTATCTAAAAAGTTAAAAATTGTTGTATGACTGAACCTACGTGATCTAAACTGAATAATATTTGTTTATATCAACAGATTTGAATACTAATGTATGAAGTTTAAATATATTTAACTGATAAAAACATCTATTATCATGTCCTTCCTTTATGAATTCAAGTGAGTGAAATTTATTATAAATTGAATAAAGTAGGATTTAGTCATATATATCTATAAAATCTTGAATCCAACTTTTGTGGTTATATTTATTGGAAGCATAAAATAAAAAATAAAGGGGATTTTTTAAAGAAGATAATGATATCTTTATTTGATAGAAGAAGTGTGTAATATGGTAAAAAAGTAAGCCATATACTGTTCATGTAGATGATGGCAGCCATGAGCTTTTGAGATATCCAGACTTCCTTGTAATACAAATGTTTTATTCTAGTATGGCATAATTATTAGAGTTGCCTTATTGTCAATTGAGTCATTTGTTGGTGGAACTATATCTCAAAAGAGAGCAATCAAAGATGTTGCAACATCTCTCTTGGAGTCTTAGAAGGTGAATACTTGGGTATTTTATTGAGGGTATCCAGGAGGTAAGTTCAGTATTTTTCATTGTGCAATTGGATGCTGGTAAGTGTGAGTCTCTGGGTGGCTGTGGCTTTGAAAAGTCTTAGTCTGTTGTGATGTATTGACTTGAGAGTGATCTGGGTGCCAGTTTATTTGATGAGATAGGCATTGTTGTGTTTGGCTTCCATGATGATATCTTTTCCTCTTAAACCAGGGTACAGTTTATGTTAGTTGTGGTTAAACTACCTATATTTCATCTCCTACTTGGAATCTCTCAACTTGGAGTGGGATGACTTCTCTTTTAGCCCTTTCCTTCTTCTTGCTTATTTGTTTCTCTCTTGCTTTCTGGAAATTTGGATCACTTTCCTTTGATATCTTATTTTTGAAGTGATAGGTGTGGCCTCATTTCAATGCTTATTATGGCTATTTATGTCTGTATACCAGTTCATAAGGGATTTTGCCAATGTTTTATTGATTTAATCACTGCAGATTATGAGAACTTTTGGGAGCAAGTCTGTCCAAAGGTGGGTTTTGTTGGTAGACAGCTTTCTGAGTGCCTCTACTGAGGATTAGTTTAGTTCTGTGACACTATCATTTTCCTGTGGGTGGTAGGGACTACTGATATATATTTTATGTATTTCTTGATGAGTTAAAAGCTGATGTTGCCTGAGGTAAGTTCTGTTTCTCTGTGTGATGTGGAGATCAGGTTTACCAAATGTGGCAACAATTTTCTTGCCTGTGAACTGTCTCACATCACTGCCTTTGCTTTCTTTGGTGACTTATACCATGGTCCATCTGTTTGAATAATTGAAATGGCTGTGATTATGCAATCCTTGCCCTTTTTTTCAACAGTTATGGGTCCTAAAATATCCAACATCCACACTTTAAAAGGCTGTGCCATGGATATCAGGACTACCAATTTTGGGGGTGCTTTGATCAAGCATACTTTTCACAAGCTTCACATCTCTTGAGGGACTCTTTTATGTTGTCCAGATTGTTTAGCCACCAATAATAGTTCTTGGAGTATTCATACAAGCTCCTGATATGGGTGTGACCTAAGTCTCTGTGATAACAAAGGACGCCAACAATATCCTGTGCTGATGGAGAGTGGGTGGGATGGACATGGTTGGAGGAGCTTTGCCAGTGAGAGCTGATGTTGGCTGAATAGAGGCTAGTTTTCTAATCAAGGTAGATTAGTGTTGTTATTCTTTTCTCAGCTACAATGACAGGTGTTTTACTGATCTATAATGGCTGATACCTGCTTGTTAAGCCTGCTGGATGCTAACAGGAGAGATACTGTTGATACCATACAAGGGTAATTATATGCCCTCTGATGGATATGTTGTGTGGCATTGTAATCATAATACCAACTGGGTTATAATACAGCTAGTTACACAACCAAAATACCTGATGTTTCTCTGCCCATGTTTTTTGGTATCTTTTAGGGGGAAAATTGAAGCTTACAATGAAAGAATTGGGACCTTAATATCATCACTAGGCTATCTATCCAGAGAAGTAGTTGCTGAACCTAATGACTTGTGGTGCTCAGAAAGTAGAGCTGTTTACTCTGAAAATAAATCCCATTATAACCACTGGTTGTAAGGGCAAAGCCATACCACATGGTATTAGCCTAACATAAGGAATAGTTAAAGGAACACAGCTACTGCCTTATTTATTAGATGGGTATCCCATGCAAGGTCATCCCTACAAAGCTTTTGGTGTCCCAGAAAAGTGTCAAAAGACACCTTTAAACATTTATCTGAGGCAGTCTGCCACAAGGGCAAACAAGGAACAATCTTCAGGGAGACTTCCAAGTGCTTTGCTACAAGGACACAGTGCTATAGAAAGCTCAGAAAAGTGCTTTCTGGGGCACTTTGTTAAGGGGCAAAGCGTAAGCTAACCACAGGGAAATACTTACAGTAGTTTTAAAATCTATGGCAACAAATGAAATGAACTCAGATTTAAACAAAATGAATTCAGATTTAAGCTAAATTGAAATGAACCCAAATCTATTGTAAATCAATATAAATTCATTTATTTTTAATTTTGTTTAAATCTGAGTTCATTTTGTTTAAATCTGGATTGTTTTTGCTTGTTTCCACGGCTTTTAAAACTACTTTACAGGCCAGGGATGTGTTAATGCTTCAGATGTAAAACATTTGTGCTTCATTGATGGGACATTAGCCTGCTTAACAGGAACCACAAAATACGTAAAGATGGCAGCAAAGCGCTTCAACGTGGTCAGCAATAGGATCATTCATTGAGGTTTGTCTTACAGATGCCAATCATTGATAAAAAAAGTCTGAAGCTTAATAGGACAATACAGAAAACATTAGGGAAATGATTTAGAATTTTATTAAGCTAAGACTGAAATCCAATTCTCAAACAGATATTAGTATGCAAAGAACCACTTAAGCTTTTCACATGAACACCTGAAGGAAAAACAATGGAAACATGGGGCTACATATCATCAAATCAACCAGGGAGCTTCTGGGACAGGAAGAGCTGATGGTTAAGATATCTGTGTTGAGATCTAGAAGAGCTTCCCATTGGACATCCCAGTTAGATTGATACAAACTTATAGAAGGTGTGAGGCTGCAGAGACATATCTTGGTGGGACTGTGACAGAATTAGTACAGCTGTACAATTGGAAAAACCTTAGAAGGTTTCTAGGGGAGCTTCCTCCTAGGAACAATAAAGACATCCATGAGCCCTAAAGATTGATCCCTTTAAACATGTGGATGATTTATTTGGTATCTATTATCCCAGTGTGGGTCAAGAGAATCAGTACAGGCAGATGTTCAGATAGCTCACATGTAACCAGACTTCAGCCAAGGAACAGTTGAGATCAATCAAAGGTTGAAGCTTCTGCAAAGAGGGCAAGAGCCTCATTAAAGTGAATTCACATAGCTGTTTCAAGAATTTTATCAACTCTAGAGTGGCCTTCCCCAGAAAGATGTGATGATATATGATGCAGATGCAAGGATGATAGTGGGAAAGGTTCTGAAAGGGATTAAAGGTTTACAGGCTCACCTTGATATCCTTTCTGAAGAGCTAGTGTAACTGAAGTATGGCACCCCAACCCAGCTGGACCCTGGGCACACTTTGGTAGCCTTGGGAGAGCATGTTCACCCCACTGCTGCAGGTGACAATGAGGTAACTTTTGAAGAGAAGCCAATGAGGGGAAAGCCAGGGACTTAAGTTTATTGGTATAGAGCATCTGAGCTATAAGTCAATCTTCATCCATTCTCAATCCTGATACAGGTTTTGGATCAAGCTGCTTTAAGAGGATTATAAAGATGGTTGTCATCATGTCTTTGATTTTACAAGGTTAAGAGATTATTCAGAGCATGTCAAAGGGAGATTTAGGTGGTTCAGATATGCTAATCAAAAGGTTGTGGCAATACCATATAATAGTTGGAAGGGTATTCTCTTTAGTTCTGCTTATTGGATGTTATAGCTTTGCGCTACAGATACCTGCCTTGAAATATTGCTGGGAGAGCTCAGACCTAGCATCTGCTAGGTAAATATAGTATTCTTGGCTACAGTGTATAACAGTATTTGGTAGACTAAGCCAAAAGAAGGCATGCCATGAGCTAAATGAATCTTACAGGGCAGGTTGAGGCGCTATCCTAGGGGCAGGAAGATATTATGTCAATTATTTTTCTGTTGACTGATTTTCAGGCAAATATGATCCAACTATAATTTTCTCCATATGTAAAATTTGGAACTTATCAATAAACCAAAAATTTAAATATATCTATATAACATATTTACTAATTAAAACTATGCCTCACACATATATTTTTAATTCTATTTATTTTTTATTTAAGAGGCTTAATTTTAAATACTTACCTTTTTAAAAGCTAATTAAATTAAATTTCACTACTGAAAAACAAATTAAAAATTAAAAATTTCACAGAATAACTTTTATGGGAAATAACTTGTTTATTTTATATTTTATACTTTTTATTTTTGTAAAGTAAAGAATCTACACATGATGAGAGTTATAGCTGGATCAGATTTGACTGAAAATCAGTCAACAGAAAAATAATTGACTGAATGTGTTCCTGCCCCCTATCCTAAGGTCAGGAAATATGTTTTTATAAAGTACTGTAAATTCAGAACCTGAACGTAAAAATGCGGGATTGTCAAATCCTTGGTCCAAATTTCAAATCACTTTTGCGGGCAACTCAGCTGAGTGATAATTAAAATATTTAATAAAATCAAACATTTAATTTGACTTTTTTTGATTTATTTAAATTGGGAAATTCTGAATCTCTTGAGCATATAACTCAACTAACAAAAGACAAAACACAGCAAACAAATGCGGTATACATGAATCAGAAATGTGGGATTCTGATGTACAATTTGAGATTTCCTGTATTTCAAACAAATCATAGATATCAGGTAAAAATTAACGAATCTGAAATTGTGGGATTGTCAAATCCAAGAACCAAATTTTGAATCATTATTGCGAGGAATTTGAAATAAATATAATTTATTGGTGTCTCAAAAAGGATGCTAAAGGATATAGGGTAGATTTGTGCTAATTCTTTTAGGAATTATAGGCATTCTCAAAATCACCCTATTCCATTTTAGGACAGCTAAAATTTAGATGCTTGATTACAATAGATTTCAGAAAATACTAATAATAAACTAGAATTATATATTACAATCTATTTTTACCATGTTGCCTTTTCCTTGGTGTATTGATAGTTCATTTGCTGTTGATAAGGTGTTTGTATTTAATTGGATGGTTTCACCTCCAGTTGCCTTGGCGATAGGAAATCAAGTCACCGCCGCGACCACAGTTGGTCTTGGGAAAGCAACTTGATTTCCTTTTGCCAAGGTGACTGGGAGTGAAGCCATCCAATTAAATGCAAACACCTTATCAACAGCAAATGAACTATCAACACACCAAGGAAAAGGCAACATGGTAAAAACAGATTATAATATATAATTCTATTTTATTATTAGTATTTTCTGAAATCTACTGTAATCAAGTATCCTTAATAGCAGTACATGAATATATAGTGTAGTAAACTGATGGTTTATCTTTCCCCCTCCTTTCTTCCTTGAAAAGAAGTTTTGTTGGCCCCTTGGCTACGCCGGGGGCCAAAAAACTTTTAAAAAAATTCTGTGTCACCAGGAGAGTAGCTCATAAATCATTATATGGTTTTATGGTTGCTATATTAGTGATTTAGAGTGCAGAATATTGCATCATTTCCAGTTTAGAAAATTTTACATTTCATTTAATTCTATGTCTAAACATGGTTGTTGAGATTGGATTTTCCATTTGATTTTATCCAGAGTGGAGCTTCTTGATTTGGGTTGATTTGTCCTAGTTACTTACTTTACATTCAATTTGGATTCCGGCTCCCGCATTAATATCTGGGTTTACTAGTGGCATTCAAAAGTGATTTGAAATTTGGTTCTTGGATTTGACAATCCTGCAATTTCAAAAAACATAGTAAACTTAATGAAAATGGTTGATGGATTTGAACGCTTCAAATCTGATTCCAGGTAATTCATTTTGTCCATTGGAAATATGCAGTTTGCCTGAACTTTGCAAAGTGTCTATGAGTTCCCGCATTTTTAAAAATTCAAATAAAAATACAAAGAATTCAAATTAATTAAAAAAGGCTATCCCAAAAAAGTGATTCAAAAATTGGACCAAGGATTTGACAATCCCGCATTTTTACATTTAGGTTCTGAATTTACAGTATACAATTCATATAACCTTCTAGATGGTAGTGGAAGAGCTGAAAAACAGTCAACAGAAAAAAATTGATGGAATATCCTCCTGCCCCAAAAATAGTATATCCTCATTTTCTCTGTGGGTGGTAACTTGAGCGCATCCAGAGTGATAGTGCTGTTACAGGGCTAGATCTAGCTTGGGGAGCACCAAGTACTGGAAACTTGGCTTATAGCTGTAAAGACTACAGTTACCCAACTATGAAGTTTGTATCATGTCTTAAATAATTGTAATCCTTGACCTTAAGTAGGTCACCAACTTTAGTTTTATGAAAGGATGGAATGGGAGGTTTATAGGAAAAGGTATTTTGATTGCATATTTGCTTGAGGCTAAAGTGCAGCAATTTGAACTCATGTTATGGTCCTATAGCATATTAGGCTGATACTTGGACTCAAATCTATGCATCATAGTGTACTAAAAGTGCCAGTATACTGGTTCCTCTGAAGTTAATCAACCGATAGCAGAGCCTAGATGATTAAGGGAATTGGTTACCAGCTCAATTGATCTGTTCAACCAATCAACAATATAGTTTGGATGATAACTTGCCTCTTTCAAGTTGACTATAGGTGGGTTTGGCTGAAATGGGCTATCTACTGGTACAAGTTTAAATTTTTCTTAAAAAATCAACCTAGTGGGGATTGATACTCTTTTTGTTGTTAGACCAGCAAGAAAAACTATTGGTTGCTGGAAAGGGAAGTTGGATGAGTTGATAAAGAACAAAGTAAAAGATAAATCAGTCAGAGTTGGAAGTAATTATAAAGATGGATTGATAAAGGCTATGGAATTGGAGAAGGAAAGACATTTTCACGGGAAGGTTGGAGCTCTTCTTGCTGTAAAAGAAGAATAGCAATTGATTTGAGCTTCTTGAGAAGCCGAGGAAGATCGTTATAGGTGCCAGTAGCAGTTGGCCTCTGCATGATTTCTTTGTAAATGCCCAGGGTCTCATTGGCGATGAGTTCACTTAAACCAAAAGCCTTGTGGACGTTTCTAAATGTAAGCTGATACTTGAAATATTCATTACCCTGGAAGAATATCTCGTGTTTCCATCAAAACATCAAATAGTGAGTTTATCATCTCTGGGATGTAAATCTGGCGCAGATACCCAATCTGCCTCTGAATCTCAGCAGCTATATGTGAGTTATGAAAATAATAAATCTTACTTGACAAGTCTTCAGGGGTAGGCCCATCTGAGAAGCAGTTGAGCAACCAATTGGAATTGAGAGCATAGCGCAGGGCCTGCTCTGTCTTGTGGGTGATCTCTTTAATATCTTGCTCCCATACACAGAAAGCACCTCTAAAGCTGATTAGCTGCAAGAAACTTTTTTACTCATTAATGGATGGTTTAGCCTGCATGGTCTGGCGCCACTGGTCTAATAGCGTAAAAGCCTCTACGATGATGACGTAGTTCATATGTTCCCGGGCAGCATGAACTAGGTAAGAAGGATAAGATTTTCCTTTTTCATCTTTCTCCATTAGCTTATCCTGTGGTGCTAGGCTAGATGGTATAACTGCAAGCAAACATGCAACAGCCCAGAGACGGCCTGTTTCTACACTGTAAGTTGGAATAAAGGGACCCTTACTGAGAAACCGGCGACAAGTCTTGTTGAACATCAGCAGTGTATCTGAGTGAAAGGAGTTATCATGATCAATCCACTCAAAAGCCCGTATTTGAAGGAGTATGCTTTCAGGGACATCGGGGCACTCCACTGTAATTTTGAATTGCTGTGGGTCGATATCAATGTTAGGCTCACAACTGGCTGCTGCTGCTAGCGACTTTTCTGCGGCATCGAGAAGTACCCGGTCATAGTTCAGGCCATACATACATCCATATCGGAGGCATTCCTTGCGCACCTGGAGTGGTTCATTGATGCCTTGGATGTTATTGGACATCAACTCTATGTTTACCTGATAGAAGACTAGCATATACATCTACTTGCTGGTCGCGGGGGAGCTTAGAGCAATACAATATTGCAAGGCGATACTGATGATTAGTCTAGCTTAGAGATCAAGCTTACTTGGCCTAGTCCAGACAGAAGAAAAACATAGTGCTGCAGAATAGCATCCGCATCACTGTGCTTGGATATAAAGCCAATTGATCGAAGATAAAGAATAAGAAGTGCAAGAAACCTAATGACTTGGAAATCTATGCCACTGACTATTAGCCAGCTGGTTTATGCCATACCTTTGATCTGAGCCTGGTGGACCGATGGCCAATACTAAATCTTGGAAAAGCGTATCCAGTGAGTTTAAAATGATATGCTTCTTGATCCGGGAATATATCTCTTGTGACCGATGGAAGACCTTGGGGTTTGTGGAATTTTCAAGCTTTTCAAAGATTTCTGGCTCCTCGAGTTCAAGAAGAGGAGGAGCTGGCAGCTCTCCAATGTCGCTGGTACGCCCACACTCTTGAAAAAACTAAAATCAATTTAAAGATGTTTTAAACCAAACCTTTTCTATTTTAGAGTCCATCAGGCAGGTGTAATATGCCCAAAGATAATCTTCCCATGTATCACATGCCTTTAAGAGCTACATAGATTTAGCACGGTACATAAAACTACTACATTTTCAATATCACCACATAAAACAGCATAGAGAGCACGCTCGTATTTGCAGCTTACAATCTATAGTATAAGTCACAAGCTCAACTGAATTCAAACCTCTTTGGAGATCATATAGCAGGAACACTTCCAAAGAAAGCGATTGGGGTTTCCTGCCGGCATGTCTGATCCATCATCTCCGCGGATGGTGTTGGAGTCTTCGATCTCAAAATCAGAGCTCATTCCATCATCTTCTTGGATCTCTTTTGAGGTTAGTCTCGAATGTTTTTATAACATACCCAACTGAGGATCCCTGAAGTATAACCCGCCTCTAATGCTAGCTGCTCTCCAGGATTGTTCTGAAGAAACTGCCAAAGAGATCGCTTCCTCAATTTTACCGCGTCGAATGAAGCAAAAGAGAGACCTGAGAAGCGCCTTATCATAATTCTATTGAGTGGTATGAGAAATTAACCAGAGATAAATATATACCTCATCGTCAGGCTCAAGCCTTTTCCCTTGCCGCATGGGGGCATCGGGGTCAAGCTCAGTGAGGATCTTTCCAGAAGTATGATAAAGCTGGTCAGAAGAAGAAATGGCAGCCATCTTGGTAAAAACCCAGCCTCCTTTCCGAGGGGTGACGGGCTTGAAATCTGGCGCAGTAGATTCAAGCCAAGATCTAACAATCAAGTTCAGCTGTTAGACTAGATTTTGATTATTTGTTTTACTGTTGCATCGGACATCCTTCCTGAACTCTGTAAAAGTTTTTGAACCACCTGATAATCCGTCACTTGAAAAAAGTCAGTCTTGTCAAACTCCACTACTCCCAAATCAGCCTCCCTTTGAACCCGGTCGGTATAAATCACACTCACTAAGTTCCACAAATTCTTTTCTTCCTTGATGATATTGGAGAACTTCTGAAAGATCGGAAGGGGTTCAAGAGAAGCTTCCTTCAACCTGGATACAAATTAACATTTAAACCAAGTTAAAAATAAGATTCGAACGAACATGAGACTATTTACCTGGCCTCACAATATTCTTCGAACTGCTTGGCAAGGTCAGCCTCGGGATTCAAAAGAAACGGCTCAAGCGCAACATCACCCTCTAGCATGATATCCGCCAGGGATGTCTTGGGGTTATACTGTTTGGGAGAAGCAGGATCTATCTGTGCATTCTGATTGAAGTTGGATCGCCGGAGCCAATTGTCAATTATACCCCCACGAGGATCTATTTCACCTTCGAGCTCTTCATAATAATTGTCCATCCTTTACAGACTTTCTTCGATTCCTACTTAAAAGGATTCGCTAGGTCTATTTCAAGTGTAAAAGAAGGTTGGATGTAGAGCTATCGATGTTTAATACGGCAAGCCTTTTCAATACGATATTGATATTCAAAGGAACTATGCTTCAAAAGTAAGGGTATCTAGATTTACTCCAATATATGCTTATTGCTCGATGGTAACACACGATCCCTTGCTTTTACACGCACTTTTTCAGACTCTGAATTAATTTCCACATACAAGTGTTTTGATTGGTCATCACTCACGAAGCAACCCCAATTAATCGCTCTTATCTCCACCCACCCTAATTGTTCAGAGGGAAGCGTAAAGAGAGAATAAAAGTATACGAAACTAAAAATGAAAGTGCTTTTTAAAACCCTGCCGCCTTAATTTCTACTTGAGGAGATAAGCAATTCTTTACAGTCCTCTACTTGGCACATACTACATTACCCACAACTTGGCCCGAGTTGACTTGGCTGCACTTGTACCCTGACATGTTTGATACACACCTAAGGCACCTCTAAAGATGCTGTCCATTTTGTCTATTGGCCAGTTATACTAGTACCATCAGAATTCAAATAAAGGATACATATCTCCCAATAGAATATACTCACCAGCCATTTCTGAGTTTCTTTTATCAGTTCCTCATTACTGCAATGGCAAATTATATGCAGAGCTTAGCATAGTCAATACAAATGAGGATAATATTGAACACAATATAGTATAAAGAGTATTTCAATAAAGCGAGAAGCTCAGAAATCGGAATAAGATCATTCCCAAAAAATAATAATGAACCCAATGATCAGATTTAGCTGGATTATGGGAATGTGATAGAGCCTGGAGTGAAAAGTGATCCCCATTACAATTCAAAAAATCAAAAAACTACTCCTCCAGCAAAGAGAATATTGAGTATATACTTGTGAGAAGTACATAAAACAGGATAAGATGGAGAGTTTAAGAACATTGATATGTTTATTAAATATCAAAGAAGTGTACCATATGGCTAGAAGATCAGCCACATAGTGTCCATGTAGCTTGTAGGTGCCATGCGGTTAGGAAGATCCTAGTTTCCTTGGGATTCAAGGGGTTGATCCTGGTGAAATATACATATTTTGTTTTAGGGTCACCTTTACTCGTTCATCAAGCCATTTATCTAAAAAATGATCTCCAAAGAGATAGCAATTGATAATAAAGCCTCTCTATCATGGTAGACTCCCTTCAAAACTCAGAAGTGCTATTAAAATATGAGATAGAAACCAAATGACAAAAGCATTGGTAGTCAACAGCATTCTCAAAGTTAAAATCCCAAGATGATACACTCCAAACAGGACATTGAAAGATTATAGCCAGAGAAACCAAGGAGAAGAAATAAAAAATAGTGATTGATAAACTCTAACTGGGAATTGTAAATGAAATTTTCATAAGCTGGTCCCATTATTCATTCAAAGTTGGCCTTGGAGGCTGCAGAGGCTGTAAAATCAATGGCACACTGCAATATACCTTAAGGGGTATATGCAGACAGGAGCTTCATTTTCATCAAATAAAATATGTAAAAACTTCAAAACTTCTCTTTGCATAATATATATTGTTTATTGAACTACTGATGTAGTTCTGGGGATATTTTCAGCTGTTATGGAGCTTAGAATTAATGCTGACATTTACAGGGCCATTTTTTACCAAGCCTCTAAAACTGTTACAAAAGTAACAGTTTCGAGGCCCCAGGCAGGAATCAAACCCGCTCCTAGCCACCAGGTGGGGCTAGCGGGCAGGGGAGATTCACCTGCACCTGGATTTTTGCTTTTCAAAGAAAATCCAGGTGCAGGAACTATTCCTGCCCTGGTGGTAGCTGAGGGTCCCGCTTTGGGTCCCAAAAGCTACGCCCAAGCCTTGGTGGGTTTGGCTGGGCCTGGGCAGGCTATTTTTAGCTGCCCAGTAAACCCAGATCAAGCCCACCCTCCATTAAGTAATTTGGGGCCCCCAATTGGGGACCCCCTTTTTTAATCAAGTTCCTTGGCCTCAGGAAAGCCTGTCAATCCAGTCCAAAAATGGTGATCAAATTGGAAAAAACCTCAAAACCCCAGAAGCCAAACCTGCCAAAATCAATGACCAGCCAAGCCAAGATGGGCCATCAAAAAGCCAAACAACTGTTCCTGAAAACCCCAAAAATAACCATGAAGCAGCCAATCAAACAGCAGAACTTGAGATACCAAGCCTTGCCACACAGATAGCATCAGAAGAATACCCAGAGGCACCTGCATGTGAGTAAGTATATAAATCAGAAGCACTTGAAAAAGTTCTGCATCATCATCCTTACCAAATAAAGTTGTTATGAACCTTTGGTTCACCAATCTTTTTCCATACCTATTTTTGATACTCTTCCATCTGCATACACCCAAGGGTCAGTACCCATCTACTGGGATAGATAGTCAGACTCCAGTTGATAAACCTGAAGCCTTTGACTACTACCACCCAACGCTCCATTTGGCCCTGTGCATTTCACTGAGTATCCCGTCAATCCTGACCACAAACCCTGGACATTGGAAGACTTGCAGTGGTACACCTGCTCAAACGCTCCCAAGGAACACTACCAAACTGTCTGTAACGGCAAAGCAATCAACATCTACCCTTTGATCTTCAACGGGAAGTACAACAATCCTGCTGCCTACTTGGTCCCCATGGAACCGCCCCCGACACCCAAACCAACCATTTCAACCCCCCACTTCTGATGCCACTGGTCAGAGTAGTAAATTCCTGGGAGTGCCTTACCTGGCACTCACAGGATTGATTGACTCTGCCTTGCCAGCAGCTGGACCTTGGGCTGTGGCTGGGAAGGCCCTTTCCTACCTGGTAAAGTTAGGTCCCATCATCTGGTGGGCCATGCCAGTACTTGCTTTGACTCCTCCCTCACCTGCTGGAGCTCCACGTTACTCCTGGTATCCTGACAAAAACAAGTGAAAATCAAGCAGCATTCTAAGTCAACTTTGGAGCTAAAAACACCAAATTTCCTGAATTTTGGGCTTTTGGGGCCCTGTTTGAAGATACTTAAAGAATCTTTGCATGTTTACACACCATTCTTGCTATTGGTGGCCCAATTTAAATCAGTCAGCTCCTTCAATAGCCTCTTTTGAACCTGTGCTTGTGATTCTTGCTTTTCTGGTGACAAATATTCCTATCAAGCGGACTTTATCTGTGACATTAACTTTCACTTTTTTTCATGGCCGGGGGCTGTCATGTACCAAGGCATTGAAGGAGAGCTTAACCCATCCAGATAACGGGTAACAAGGGCCCAGTAGAGGAATGGAGCTGATTGGGTTAGGTAAAGCAAACCAGCGGCTATAGGGCGGTAGGCACCAAGGTTGGGAATGACGACTTCAGCCAGACTGAGGATGGTCAGGATGACCATCCCAGCTCTACTGTGGTCATAGGGCTTAGGGATGGGGGGAGCAGGAGCGTCATAGGAAATGCCAGCCATTCCAGGATCTGACCTGGCTGATAGTTCATGGGTGTAGGTCTAGGGTGGTACTCTAGTCTTTGGGTTTGACTTCTGCTCAAGTGGTGTATAAATTGAAATCCTAATAAAGCAAACAAAACTGAAAGATTCATTCACTTTATTTGATGTTGTCTTCACTTGATTTAAGTGGGGGAAAGTGGGTTTTATAACATTTGTCTGGTCTACCTTGTAATACATTACTGCTTAATCCTTGGGGGTTTTGGAGTCCCAAATCTTGGGTACTGGCTTCTGGGAAGTAAGGTGAGGCAGCTTGGGAAGTGAGGATTGGGATCTGAGTGACTTGGTCTGGTCAGGGAAATTCTTCTGGTGGCTGGCAGATAATTGGCTGATATCATCAATCTGTGGCTTCACTTGGTTGGGGCAAGGAGCCGGAACACTGCTAATAAATTCTGTATGACTGGATCCATTAACTGGTGATTGGTGTTTATAATTATCTTGGCCACAATCTGCAATGGTATCTGACCTTGCAGCAAAATTGAGGTGCTGTGTGGAGCTAATTTATTAGCTGCATCATCAACACCCTCAATTTCTGCAAGGTTAATGAGCAGCACATCTGTGCAGCTGGGTACAGCAACAGCATTGGGGAATTTGATTTTCCTAGATCTGCTGGTTGAATTTTGCAGCAGATCTGGTTTAGTTTAGCATTGGGTGCACCCAGCCCAATTGTAACATTGGGACTGGGTGGCCCAATGCCGTTGGGAGCCGCAAGCTGGCCCCAGGACGAGACCCGGCTTTGGGTTGCTTTGAACTGCCCAAATAGGCCAGGGCAGTTTGAAGCGGCCCTCAGCCGCCCTGGTGGGTGGCTGGGGGTTTGAATCCCCCAGCAGGCTTTCTCAGCCGCCCTCACTTTTGCTTGGCGGCCAAGTGCAGGGGTTTGAACCCCGTTCCTGGCTTTGGGTTGGCCCTCACACTTTTGGAAATGAAAATACATCATCATTATCTACAACAGGCAGAAAATAGCTCTTGTGAGCTGGGGTCACCTTCACACCAGATATATTTGTGTAAATTTACTCCACTTTGGCCTTAGATGGAGCCATTTTTGCACACTGTAAAAAATTATCTTTTGTGAAAGCTAAACCTTTATCTACTCTTAAGAACTTAGCCTACACAATAGAAAAATATAGGTACTGGTTTACCTCTTCAACCTACCACATTCTCACTCTTGCACACACACTCACACTGGAAGTAACACTAATCAAGTTTGACTGCTTATTATTCTGGCGTCACCCACAATTGATATCAATTTGATACAGCCAGTTAAATTCCGCCACATTAGGGGCCCAAGTTTGCCCTAACTAAGATAATTTTCAGCAAGGCAATTTGTTTAAAAGCCTATGCTTGACTAAGTTCCTCAGATTTAGCTCAAGTGAATCCTTTCAGCACCCCTGGCCTAAACCCCAAAAGTTTCTCTCCCCCAATCAAACCCTCCCATGATTTGTGCCCCCAAACCAGGCACTTGTTCCCAAAGAATTCCATATTTAAAGAGAACATGAACTCCTGGCCTCTTGCTTTCCTAATTTTCTTAAAATTGAGATCTTGATCTCCAAAGTGTCTCTTTGATGTCCTTTTCTCACCACTTTATTTTTTTTGAAACCCCTTCTCCTTAGTTTTCTTCACCTGTACAGCCTCTACTGTTATGCTTTTCCTGCCCCTAGGTGCTGTTAGTATGAAAAACAATTGAAATTACCTTTTTAGGTCATTCTCATCTCAAAAAACCTAAAATTAAGTTAGAATCTATATTGTATTGACCTATTTTGCATTTGATTTTTCTTCTTTTAATCAACCTGAGCCATCAAGGCTTGTTTTTCCTGTCTGGTTTGGTTCTTTTGTTTAGATCTGAGCCAATGAGTTCAACTGCAATGGCATGGATTTTAAGGATCCAAGAATTCAGTTCTGGTCTGCTCTTGTCTTATGGCTCTCCATTTTGGTATACCCCTGAAGTTGCAGGGGCCCAGAGCCATGTTGATACTGGTTCTTGCATCCCTGACTCTGACCTCAACCCCTGGGCTCCTGCTTTCTGGGCCATCTTTTCAGAATTGCAAGGATATTTGATTTTTTCAATACGCCTTTTGGGATCTATTTGCAATTTACTTTCTCTTCCATTTGATGGCCTGTCTGATCAGAATCATCAGTTGTATCCTTTACCAAGCTCCTGTGGTTTTAGCACTGCTCCTGTTAAGAAACCTAAGAAGTCTAGTACTCTCATAAATAGACACCTTAGACTAGTTTTAGATATTATTATCATGAGATTAAATATCTGCTTTCCTATTTTCTGCTTATGCTTCTCTCAGAAGGCCCCTTAGAGCAGCCATCAAAGTCTTGCACTGGATGGCATTCTATTGACTCATTTTCCCAGGATGGGAACCATACTCTATAAGTTTAGCCCCTCTCTCATAATGACAGTCATGAAGACTTTTCAGGTATTTTTCTCATAGGACTCAAAAATTTTGAGCCCTTTACAGCATGAGAATGTGGAGAAAGCACTTGTGACAATCTACATGAAAGCGGTGTTGCAGGCAAGGGTTGATTTGGTTTCAAATAAAGATGCAATGCTGAGAAAGAATGATGTGATGTGGTTTCAAGACAGGTATAGGCCTAGTAGGGAGCATTGGCTCCTTGGGGTGGGGAGTGAGTGACCCTGGCGGGTAACACGGGCTTCCAGGGAAAGGGGTGGAGCTAAGATAGCTCTATGTGCCCTTGTGCGCTTACAGGAGTTCTGTGAGAAAGCACTCTACTTAACAGACTGGTAGGGTGTCCTTGTCTATGTTTCCATGGGAGCTTTGGAAAGGTCCCAAAGTGATCATTGGAGGACATAGATATGCTCAGAGGTGTCATCAGGGTAGTTGCTTGGGGAAGCAGCTGCAGAACTTGGTGTGATCAGGCCTCTGGGGAGTAAAGTTGATTACTTTGCAACTGAAAGCTCAGACTTAATCACCCAAGTTAGTAAAGACAACTGCAAAGACATGAGTATTGTTGTAAATTAGACAGCATGTGTATAATGGTCAAGGCTATCAGTGGAATTAATCCTGATAGTCAATACTAAACTGGTTCACACTCAAATCTGTTGGATCTGACAGATTTGTAGTTCTAAGCATATCTTGGACGTTACAATAGGATGGCTGTACTATTACATCCAGGTTAGATTGGGTTCAGGAATTACAAGCAGCTTCTGTAATGAGCAGCTGCAAGCTGCAGCCACTCCAGGGTAATGCACAACCACTCTTCTCCATCAGATTGTCCAGATCATCCCAAGATGGAAGAAACACAGATGCAAGAGCCTGGTGGACACCAGAAGATCCTGTAATATTCCTGACAATGGTGCAGGTGTTAATAACACTTCTGCGTCCATTGTGCAGCCAGGATGGTATATAAAATTCCCTTTTTTCTAAATAAAAAACATACTTTCACATATTAAATCTTGCCTTTTACTCAACTTAGTTGTTACCTAATATTAAAAGGTAAAGACTACAAAGTCATTGGACCTGTACTAATTTGTGTTTAGGCCTATTACTATACTCTACCAAACAACCAGAAAAGTCACATCTAAAGACGTCTACAAGGCCCAATTCACAACATTGGTGCTCACTCCTAGAATGTAGTCATCCAAACACACCAAACCTGCAGGACACCCCCCACTGTGGTCCTGTTTCAGCCCAGGGAGGGAATGGTCCACTCTCTGCTTCTGCTTTAGCATACCTGCAAAGCATACTCCAGCAGATGCCAGAAATGTCCTTCCTGGAGACCACCAACCAGGATGTTTCTCCCCAAAATCCCCAGGAGCTTCCTGTACTGAGCCAATTCATGGGAGATGTGCAGAGACCTCCTTCCATTCAATGTTATCAAACCTTAAATTTGAATGTGGCAATTCCTAACCCTGTGAACGCCAATATTGTACCCTCCTCCCAAACTTTGTACTCTACTATCCAAGGAATGGATGAAGGAGCAGTATAAGATGGGGAAAACTTGGCTCACCTGGCAATCCTGCCAGCATATGGACCTTCCATCAGGGAGAGATTTCAAACCTTGAGCCATATCACTCTAAACTAGCTCAAGAAGGACATGAAGACTATTGACCAAATGAATTAGTACCTATACTACTTTGTACGTCCTGCTATCTGTCATAATTGTGTCCACCTTGTATGTCAAGAGAATGTTCTTCTGCATCAAGGGCAATTGATTGCAGCCCAACAGAACTTCTTACAGACCCTGTACTCTGATCTCAGTTCAAACTTTGTCTTGGTTAACCAATAGATTGCTGAGCTGGTCAGAAACCAGATGTCTTCCATCCAGTTCATGGAGACTATGGAACAATCCTTCCACAACTACATCCCCCAGGGGCAACTGTGGGAAGGTTGACTCCCTTAAACTCAACTCCCTGGTACTTGACACTTTGTCAAGTACCAGGGAGTTGAGTGCCGCATATGTGAATCTATTAGTATTTTTGGCTTAACCAATTTTAAGCTAATTTTTACTAGTAATTTAGTGGTTTGTGTCATGAATAACGACATTCACCATGTTTTGATTTCGCCTTTGTTGGGCCATTTTAAGGACAAATCTCTCGCTTTTGCGTTTGACTCTCGAAATGAATTGGCTTCCGCTTCAGGAAATATGATTGTTTGGTTTCCTGACTCTGCGCAACTCACTCGCCCCACTCATGCTTGTGGCAAGTGATCCTACCGTCCTGGTAGTGTTTTGTGGTATTCCTAACCACTATATATTCCATTTCATATTCACCAATAAAAATTAAGTTCTATTCAAATTTTTGTATTTGTGTCTTCTGTACTTCTGCGCCTGTCTCTAGCCACAACTAGTAGAGATTATTCTTCCAGGGCCGCAAGGTAAACGTTATTGCCTTCCCTGTCATCTAACTGAGACTTAGTACAAATCCAATCCTAAGGTTAGGATTCCCCATTGTGTGTCTGTGCTGTGCCTCAGAACACGCCAGTTTGAAACCAAAAACTAAGGTTAAATTTACTTGAACTTGACTCTGTTTAATAAATTGGTTAGCTAAAATACTGATTTAAGGGGTAATTTATAAGTAAATTTACTAATAGAAATGAAAAAACCTGTGTTTGACACTCTAAACCCAAAAGTGACCTGTTTGACACTTTTTAAGCCAAATTTTAATTTTATTAATAAAATACATATGCACTTATATAAAATTTGTTATTTAATATTATATTTTTATTATTAGTGTCCATAGTTGTTGATTAGGCTCCCAAGCACTACTATACTGGATTTTGTGGCATAGACATTAATCAAATACCCCACTTGTTTTACATTATGTCATTCCTGGGTTTTTGGATTAAGTGGTGCCACATAAATTAAGCCCAATTTATTAAGAGATTTCATATGTAATTTATAAAAAACTGAAACTTGACACTTTCTTTGTTTGACTCTATCCACTTTACACCTGATTGGTTTTGGATTTAACTAATCAAAGGCTCGGAATTAAGGCTAAATTAATATGTGACACACTATGAGCGCCACTTGACACTCACCCACTCAACACTTTAACTTGGGGATTAGTACAGAGAGCTTCTTAACGTTTTAACCAACACTATGGTAAATAATTCACTCCCAGCTCCTCACAGCATACCCTAATCACTAATAAACACATTCCCATACATTTACTTTTTTAACTTATGTTGTATTTTTTATTTTTTGAGCATACAAAACTGCCTTGCTTTTGGGTTAACTTTCAAACCCGGTTTAAATTTAAGCAAGTTTTATATGTAAAAAACATAGTAAATTTGATGTTTCTGCTTGACTCTGGCATACTTGACAGTGAGAATTCAGCTTTTTCCGGCTGATCAACAATGTTGAACTTGACACTTTACTATATTTTGAATTTTCAACTCTCAATAAAAAAATTCCACATAATATTTTTTTGCTATTATAATCTACTACTTTTTCTGCTGCTTTCCATATAATTTTCATATTTTTTTTGATTTTCAATCAAACTTTTACATTGATTTAACACTAAGATGTTATGCTGAACCTAACATATTTGATGCTTTATCATAAATTCACTTATTTTCTATGTTTTAACCTTTATATCTACACTTTGAGTTTCTATTTTGCTTCTATTTACCTTTTTATTTTTTTATAAATAAAACTTTATTTGCATCCTTTTCATTTAACTTTTGCTTTGTTTTACCTCTGTGTTTTATATCTTTCATACTTCTATTATTTACAATGCTAAAATTTTCTTTAGACAAAATCAAACAAGAGCAGCCAACAGCCTAAGCGCCAAGCCTCCAAAGGCTCCAAAGAAACTGTCTTCACTCCCAAACAGGCCAAGAAGCCTTCAAAGGCAAAGTCTCCAACCCCATCTCCTCCCACTCCATCTCCTCCTACTCCCCCCCTCCACCCTCATCTTCTACATCCCCTTCACCTTCTCCCCAAAAATCCTCCCCCAATAAATCTGATGGTGATCTTACCAACCACTCATTTTATCACTCAGAGGCCGACTCTAAGCCCACCAAGGAGTGGCATACCAAGAAGTCAAAGGCTGCCAAGGAGCCCACCTCTTCTTCTGATAAGAAAAAGGAGGTATCCAAGCAGGCCTCAAAGAACCCATCCCCTCCCCCTCCCAATGGCTCTTCCCCTCCTTCTTCATCTGACCCCCAAGATGAGCCGGAGGATTACTCCAAGAAGTTTAAAGCTTCTGGTCATGTGGCTTGGGAACCACTGGCCATCCACAACATTTGAAACATGGATAGAGAGTTTAAAGTTCCCAAGCGCTTCCCCCAGTACTTTCTGATCATGTCCGTAAAGGGTGGCCCTGGTTACGTTGCCAACAATTATATCTTTAATTGCAACAACCAAAAGCGGCAGACCAAAAGCAAGCACTTTGTCTGCAAGGATAAGACTTGTGGGGCCCGGTTGAACACCAAGGGCTGGGAGCAAGTAACGTTGGAGAAGGGGGAGCACACTTGTGAGCCCCCCAATCATCTAATCACTCGGATGTTAAAGTGATACCTTGTGCAAGTAATACCCAAATCCTCTCATCTTTGCGCATCAGATCTGGCCATCAAGGCCCTCCAACATCTCAAACCCAACAATCTCAAGTTGGTACCAACACAGGAGCAGTTGGTCAAATTCATCAGCAATAAGCGTATTGCTGCCAATCCCCCTCCCCCCAAGGCTTCTGACATCCTCTCTGAGCTCACGCTCACTCATGAGCTTAAGCAGCTTCTGAGTGGGAAGCGCTTCCTGCTTCATGATGATGGGCCTGCAGCCAAGGACCGTATAATCTGCTACTCAACTCAGCAGAACCTGATGGAGTTGAAAAGGGCGTCAACCTGGCTAGTTGATGGTACCTTTGCTACTTGCCCCTGGATGTTCAAGCAGCTCTGGATGATCCATGCCCAGATTGACATCCGGGTGATTCCACTTGCGTTTTTTCTTCTTCCTGGGGCCACTGAGGCCATCTATACCCGCGTGTTCTCCATCCTCTGCCAAGAAATTGCCCTCCTTCCTCCCGCCAATGATGATGAATTCAAGAAGACTCCCCCCACACCCGCGCCAACCCACCTGCCTCTGACAAGGACCAGGCCACCCTGGACTCGGAGGAAAAGGCGAGGCTAAGAGCTCTTGGGCCTCATGTGTGCATTATGGACTTTGAGCCTGCTCAGTTCAATGCATTCAAGCAGCTGTTTAGCAGGGAGGTGCAGGGATGCCACTTCCACTTCTGCCAAGCAGTTGCTTGTAACGTGCAGGCCCACACAGAGCTTAGTAGGTTGAGCCAGAGGGATACTTTGGACACCTGCAGATTTGTGCTGGCACAATTTAGTGCTTTGGCTTTTTATATCCAGAGTACACTGCAATGGGGTTTGAGGTGCTCTCAAAGGATCCCTACATAGTGAAGCACCCGGAGTTCAAGTCTTTCCTTGAGTACTTTGAGCCCCAGTGGATTGGGAAGGTCATCACGCAGAGGTGAGGCAAGGCCCGTGCCAAGGCCAGCTGGAATGTGTACCGGGCGGCAGTGAATGGTGAGCTCAAGACCACCTCAGCGCTAGAGGCTTACCACAAACACCTCAAGGCCAACTTTGGGCTCCATCCCAAATTCAATAAGTTCTTTTCCCTCTTGCAGCATAATCAGGAGAAAACCATCTCCAAGCTGTGTGATCTCTCCAACCGCGTCCCCCCCACCAAGCCAACAACCCGCTGTACCCTCTTCACCAAGGCCATCCAGGGTGCAGCCAGGCACAAATACAAGGCCTTTGAGCTTAAGCAGCAGCTTGAGCTTATTGCCACTGCCCTCCTGGAAGGGGCCAAAATGAAACAGGGAAAGAATAACAAGGAATAAACTTGCTTGCTTGCTCAATTATATGATTTTTACTTTTAACTTTTAACTTTTTAACTTTAATTTTTACTTATTAGCTTTGATCATTTAGTTTTTAGTTTTAATTTTAAGTTTTTTAACTTAATTAGATAGCAGTGATTGTTCTATGTATGCATGGTAAGTTTGAAATGAATATTTATAGTTAAAGTGAGTGAAATATCTTAATTTTTGTTAATTTCCAAATAAAACATATGATATTCACAGTTGTGCTTATATGAACTATATCAAATAAACATTAATATTTCTTCATATTTTACAAAATTTAATTTTTTGTGTTTTTTGTTTATTTTTGTCTCATTGGAATTTTAATTTTTATAATGAAGAGTGTAAATTACATAGTAAAATGAGAACTAATTGCTTATTTCTCCTTATTTCTATTAAGTAAAGTACTGTTTTTTTGCTTTTCTGAGCTTTCTGGGGTCACTTTAGTATACCATAGCTGTATAGATTAAGTTTTTATATTAAAAGCTTTAAGTACATCAAGATCTGTTAATTTAAAAAGTGTCAATTTCCAGTTGTCAATCAGGGCAAAAGCTGAATTCTCACTTTAATATAGTGTCAACTACCAAGGAGTTGAGTTTAAGGGAGTCAATCACCAGGGAGTTGATCACCAGGGAGTTGAACTTACCACAGTTGCCCCCCAGGTGGTTCAACAAATCCTTAGCAATTATGGATTGGATCCACATTGGATCTCTGTAGTAACTGGACACGTCAAAAGCTCTAGAGACCTCTTCCAGGTCATTTTACAGGAACTGAAAAAGATAACCACTGGTACTACAACAGATGAGACCACCGGGAATGACAACAACATGCTTCATAAAGAGGTGATGGAACTCTTTGGTCATTTTCGCTCCTTGGAGAAGGATGTGTAGGAACCCCAACAGGATAATACCTTCTTGTATGGGAACCTACACACTTTACAGGCTCAATTAGCCAAAGGGCTCAAGGATCTTAAGGCCATTCATGCTGGTCCCAAGCATGACCAACAGAGACAGGCCGCCTTAGAACAGGTCAACCAGACCTTTGCTGAGACCACCTGTCAACAGATCCAAGGCTTAGAAGATGAAGTGGATGGACTGGTAAAAGAAAGCCAGGTCATCAGAGAAGAGCTCAAGGACACCAGAGCCACTCCCTTCACTCTCCAAGATCAAATTGACTGCCTTACTGCTTGTCTACCAGCCTCCCCTCCCAGAGGAAGGACTGTACACTTTGAGGAACCTAGGTCAATTAGTAGACTTTCCTTGGGTAGCCAGGCACACTCCTCTGGCAATGAATCTTACCATAGCTATGATGAAGACAATATTGCCCAGAGAAACATCCCTAGGAATATCATGATGACTGAAGCAGTACTAGAGAGTAGTGAGAACCCCCTGGCTACTCCTGAGCAAACCAGATTGCAGGAACGTCAGGCTGTCTCAGAAACTAGGGGTATCAAGCTTCCAGAAGCAACCACTCTCCTATCAGACAATTTTTCAACACAAGCAAAGTGATCCCTAACTTTCAAACCTGTCAACTTGTCGAAATTTGATAGGAAGAGTAATGTCACCATGTTTTTGAGATTGTATGAGAACACAATGTATGGGGCTGATGGGGCAATGAAGAACTCTGTCATCTTTAACTGCCTAGATTCTGATACCCAAATAATCATCATGCCTAGACTCCCTGAACGTGGATGGACCTTTGCCAAAGTTTCAAAAGTGTAAATGGATGAGTTTGGCAGCAAAGAAGCCCTCAACAACTGGAAAATGGACTTTGTGGAGGGAGGCATCAGAAAAGGAGAAGCCATGCAGGAGTTTGCTGATAGGTTTTATCTAGAGGCCCAGACTTTGATCTCCCTGAAGGCTGCTTCCTTCATTGATGTTAAGTCTGCTCTACTCAATGCAGTACAACCTAACAAGAACCTCTCTCTTGCTCTGAAGTCTGGAATCTATGGAGCCCACAATGTCTCTGAACTGATTTGCTACCTGCTCACATTCAAGGATGACTTTAAAGTACCCATGCGCTCTGGACCAAGAGAATTCCAGGAGAATAGAAACAAACCATCTTTCTCTGACAAGCCTAAAACTGGTAAAAGCTCTACCATTCAAGGAACAGCTGGTACCAATAGAAATCACACTTGCTATAAGTGTGGGAAGCTAGGACACATGTCTAGAAAATGCAAGCAAACAGCACCCAAGGTACACCATTTAGGAGCAGAGGAGTATGACTCAGAAGGAGATCAAGAGGATGAGGAGGCCTCTCAAGACAAGGAGCCAAAAAGCTGCTAAGCAATCAGGATGAGGAGAAATCCCTGTTTGCCCATGTACATGTACCTTCCCTCTCTTCACCCTCTCCCCTCCCACCTGAAGACCCAGGCGCTCCTGGCTGTGTCCCCCCACCTGACACAGCTCTGATTTTGGAACCCACAGACTCCAAAGTCCTCACACCAGCAAGCCCTAGCCTAGGCTCTACTGACCCTGACGCCAGCCCCTTGCTCTGCTATTCTGACTCCCAGGAGATAGAAGAAGACCAGCTGCATAGAATTCTTGCTATCAACGCCCTCAACAGAGGCAGGATAATAAGGAAGGAACCCTTGATCACCCCTGAAGCCCGGGAAACGGTTGCACTCTCTTACGCTGAGCAGCTGATCTTCCCTACTACTGAATTCACGCATGAGAGTGATAGTGCCAAGAAAATGGCACATTTCCTCAAGTCTGTTAATGTCTCTGCTTCTCTGGATGCCCTGAAAGGATTCAGTCCTACCTTGTGTACTCTTTGGAGGAATTCCTTAGTAAATACAAGGATATGGATGTCTATTGAGTAACATCTCTAAGCAATGGAACTGATAGAACAGACTGCACCTAAATCAATATGATGGTCCACAAGATTAAGGTACAAGCCATTATTGACTCTGGTGCACCAGGAAATATCATCTCCTTGCGACTAGTCAAGAAATTGAAGTTGCCCCCAGACTTTGACTACCAAGAGGTATTTGGGATGGCAGGCCCACTTACCACTAAAGCCATGGGCGCTTACTCATAATTGCCCCTGCGGTTTGGGAAGTTGATTGTAACCGCCCCTGATATAGTTCTGGACAACCACAGTTATGATGTCCTTGTTGACACAGGGTTCATGACAAGGTATGGGACTATTACCAACCATGGTGATAATACCTTCAAAATCCTAGGTCAAACCATCCCCATGTACTAAGATGGTGCTAAGGTAATTGACCTTCCCAAGAAGAAGCTTCACTTCATCAATATGGAGTATGCTGACGGTGATATTCCTGTGGCCTATACCTTACGGCACAGGAAGCTTAGGATGCTTCCCCTGTCAACCAAGAAGTACAAAGGGATTCCCTTGTACGCTTCCTCCATGTTCACCATTCCTTCTGGGTCTCAAGTAATTCACCATACTGGTCTGTCCTTGGAGATTCCTTCTGGGTTACATGGTGAAGACTTTGACCATCATGGTGCCTCTTGCATGGAACCATGTATCTGTCCTGGACTAGTCATGCCTGAACCAGAAGAGCTCCAGATCCTGCCAGCCAACCTTGGTCCTGTCCCCTTGACTGTTCAGAAAAATCAGTTATTGGGATACATCAGACTAGAAGAACATGCCAACTTGCTCCAAGCGTCACCTTTTGCTGGACTTGATGAGCTAGGACTTCCTGTGAACCAGCCCTTGGTCTTGCCTGTGATTCCTTGTGACTCTCTGGTTGGTCTCACTGAACCAGAAAAGGACCAGGCACTGGCTCTCTTTGAAAAATACAAGGGAGACTTTGCCAAAGATGACTTGGACCTTGGGAAAGCCATTGGGGTAGAGCATACCATTGACACCCAAGGACAACCTCCAATCTGGTCTCGCCCTATTTGCCGTAGCCAAGCAAACCAAGCTATAGCTAACAAAGAGCTTCAGAAGTTACTAAGCTCTGGGTTGTTAGTACACAATAAAAGCCCTTGGTCCTCTCCCCTCCATATTGTTAAAAAGAAGTATGGCTCTAATAGAGTGTTCATTGACTATAGAAGACTGAACTCCATCACTAAGAAGGACTCTTACCCCCTTCTACATATTGATGATACTTTGGCTTGGTTGGGATGAGCTAAGTTTTTTAGTGCCATGGACCTAATCAGTGGCTACTGGCAGATTGATCTTCCACCTGAGGATCAGGAAAATGTGCCATCATCACTGAGAAAGGTCTTTTCTAGCCAACATGGATGCCCCAGGGACTAACAAACGCCCCTGCCACTTTCCAGAGAGCTATGGATGCATTTATGGGTGACTTAAAGCTCACATTGGTGCTTGTATACTTGGATGACATTAATGTCTTTTCCAAAATCTTCACTGAGCATTTACAACACCTAGAAGAGGTCTTCAAACAGTTACTCAAAGCCAATCTGAAGCTGAAGCCACGGAAATGTAGTTTCTTCAAGGAACATTTAGAGTTCCTAGGGTTTGTGATAAGAAAGGATGGTCTACGCCCTGTACCTGCTAAGGTGGAAGCAATTGCCAAGATGCAGGTACCAGCCAACAAGCGTAATATCCAAGTCTTTCTGGGAATGATTGGTTATTACCGCAGGTTTATCCCAAACTTTGCTACACTTGGGGACTCCTTGTTCAACCTTCTACATGCTGATGTGGACTTCTTTTGGAGCTCTGCCTTTCAAAAGGTCTTTGACGCTCTGAAACAGACTCTGATGTGTGCCCCTGTACTAGCCTATCCTAACTTTGAGAAACCTTTTGTGGTACACACAGATGCTAGTCTTACTGCCATTGATGGTGTCCTTTCACAACTAGATGACAATGGACTAGAACACCCTGTTGGCTACTGTTCTTGCACCCTGAACTGTCATGAACACAACTACACAGTGACTGAAAGGGAATGCCTGGCAGTAATTTACTCTTACCAGCAGTTTAGGGTATACTTACATGGTGTACACTTTACTGTGGTTACCAACCACGCCTTCCTCCAATGGCTGAAAACATTGATGGACCCTGAAGGAAGACTTGCTTTCTGGGCCATCAAACTTCAAGCCTTTAATTATGACATAGTGCACTGTGATGGGACAGTCCATCAGAATGCAGATTGCCTCTCAAGGTTGCCTACCATTGCCCTTGTGTCCTCTATTGCCAATGAGCTTTATGACAAACTACTGGTTGACCAATCTTTGTGGGGGGAAGAGCCCACTGAAATTCAAAATGTTCTTAAGAAGCTTTCAGTGGACACCAAGGTTAAAGATGGTCAACTCTTTAAGATTTACAAGGATAACTGGTTGCCATATGTACGCCCCTCACTCAGAAAAGACTCTGTAGTTGCCTCACACAAAGTACAGGACATGGAGGAGTATAAAAGACCCTTGCTCAGTTACAGCAACATTGCTACTGGGAAAGAATGCCCTCTGATGTCGCTGAGATTCTGGCTGCTTGCCATGACTGCAATGTTGAATGGCCAAAGGTTGCAAGATTCCAGCACAAGCTGATCCGCCCAGGATCTGCCTTCCATAATGTGGCCATTGATGTGGTGGGACCCTTAAAAGTCTCAAAAGGGAAAAAAAGTACATTATAGTGGCTGTGAACCAGTTGACCAAGTGGGTTGAGGCTAAGGCTATCCCAAATCAGTCTGCACTCACTACAGCCATGTTCATCTTGGAACACATCATCTACCGCCACAGATGTCCTCAGATGCTGTTAACTGACAATGGAACCAACTTCACCAGCTATATGATACCCAGACTAAATCAACTCATAGGTATCAGAGGCACATTATCCACTCCATACCATCCCCAAACTAATGGATTGGTCAAAAAAACTAATGGAAGTTTGGTGCAGATCCTCAGGAAACTAGCGCACTAACATGAGTCAGAATGGGACACTTACCTGCCTGAAGCCAACTTTGCTTACAACATTGGCTATCATAGAGCAACAGGCAAAACCCCCTTCCAACTCCTGTATAGACGTCAGCCTGGTTTACCTCCTCATCTGTACTCCTTGGTGAAACCTAATCTGGCTGTCATCCCAGAGGCCTACCTTCATAAGCTGGCTCAGACTTTGATCAGAATACAGGCCAAAGCCTACACCATCAATCTGAGCACCAAGCAAAAGGATGTAGAGCTTGCCCAGGCTAAACGCCCTGCCTTCTCCAGCTATCAGATTGGAGACCTAGTCTACTTTTATAGCAACAGAGGCTATGAACGTGAAAGCAAACTTTCCTCCCTATGGCAAGGACCTGTTAAGGTCATCCAGAAAGTAGGTCCTGATAGTTATACATTGAAAGAACCTATCACTGGACAACTGGCCACTAGAGTCCATGCGCAATACATGTGTATGGCTCCTAGTAATCAGGAGTAATTACCCTTTAGGACAACAATTTGGAAAAAGAAAAGCCTAATAAAAATGCCATGGGTTGTTGTCCACATTGTAAAAAGAAAGGAATAAGGCATATATACTAAAAAGGCTTTATTGGAACTTGCAGTGTTTGGAAATCACTGCTTTCAAATGACAAGTCATTGTGAGAAAGACCACACAGGACGCCATGTACTCCTCAGAATAGTCCTCCTTGAAGTGCCACAGACGGAAGATAGGGTAATTAGGGTATTTATCCCAAGCCTGTGCTTGGTTGAGGCCCATCCAGACTGGGAACCCAATTCCTACCACCAAGGCATCCCAGAACAGATGCTCTCTTCTCCAGTACTTCTGGTTCAAGGCAATGTCTGGTTTGTATACTTCCTGAATGAGTCCCTCAAATAACATGGGAACATCCTCCATCTCAGCCACTGCTGGATTATCTGAAGGAACTGTGAGAAGGTGTCCAAGTAAGGCCAGCTTGGTATACATATCTTTGCTCTTAAGATTCAAAGCTGTAAGAAGACCAGCTGTTACTTGTTGAATACAGAAGTTCTTACAATCCTTATCAACCCAACTGGCTACTTCCATGTCCACTTTCACTTCATGGCACCAAGCCCTAATTATCCCCCAGAGCACCGCCAAAACAAGGCCTATCTGTTCCTGGTCAAAATTCTTCCCTTTTCATTCAAATAATTGAAGTTGACCCTCAGCAAACTTCAGTGCTGCTTCTTGGTCAAAACGGAAATGATAGAAACTCCCCTCCTTGACCTTAGCCTGAGTTAATACAGAGGGATCCTTTAACACCTCTTGAAATAAGGCATGAAGATGGGGCCCTTCCTCAAGTTTGACCTCTTTGGCTTCCTTCCAGTCTAGAACACTAGAGAGATCAAACCAGGTGATTCCTTCCTCCTGTTGAGCTTCTAGTTGAATCACTGGCTCCTGTGCCTAAGAAGTCTGCACTTGCTTGACCAATTGTTCCACCCTCTTCTGGCTCTTATTCTGAGCGCTCTTTTCCTTGGCCAATCTAGCTGCCTTACTGGCTGCCACTCTGGCTCTAATTGTAGTAGCTCTGGAAGCCCTTGGTGATTTAGCTTGGTTATCTGACATGTGCAACCCTTGAGTACTGTGCCCTTTATTTATACCCTTGCCCATTCTAGTGGTGGGAAATGTCGTAAATTAGACAGCATGTGTATAATGATTGTGAGATTAGGCTTATTGACCACAAATGATCAGGTTAATTGTTGCATGCAGATCTTAATCAGTTACACGCTGTATTATCACTGGTCATCATTATATTAATAGATATGGCAGTTATACCCCGTGTAATTGCTATTTTATTATAATAGATATAACAATTATACGCTGTATTATCATTTGGTTATCACTTAATCAAGTGTAGTTATTATACGCCGTATATTGCTTGCTTTATTATAATTGATGTAGCTATTATATGCCGTATAAACGTTAGCCAATATAGTGAATATCACTGATTACACGGCGTGTAATCACTAAATCATCAATTGTATATCACCTATTCTATCCTACTGGATGTTGTATCAACTCAGCCTCACACAGCCTGATGGACGTATATGTTCATATCAAACAAGTGATATACAAATGGCTAAGAAATACCGAGTTTGGATCAGTATTACACGGCGTATAATTGGGTTCCTTATTGGTTTGGGTCAGTATTACACGGCAGATAATCCTCTGAGTCACTAATGTATCATGTCTGCTATTATACGGTGTATAATCACTAATTCAAATTGTTGCATTAATAAGCAGAAGGTTTGCCAACCAGAAAAGGATCACTGATTAAGCCCTGCAAATGGAATACCAGAATTCTACCTTCCAATGTAGGAGGGTGGAACAGGGACAATTTCTAAGCATCAACTAAATACGGTGTAGTTTCCCAGCGCAATAATAGGCATGTAAGATACAGCCAATCAATAAATGACAGTAGGCTAGCTCAAGAAGAGCATAGGCTGTAGCTGAAGTGCCATGGACGCCTGCTAAGGCCAGTAGCATATCATGTGCCAAGGACAGCCAATCAGGATGGGCGTAGCCAGCAAAGATAGAACTATTGCAAAGGTAGCCACTGAGAACTGTCTGAAAGGACAAGAACAAGGGTTGTTGCAGTATATATTGATACAGACGCCTGAAAGGATAATAACAAGTTCATAGTTACACCTGGATAGATTGCAGCCGCTGGCTAGATTGTACTCCAGTATCAATAAACGTAATTATCTTCAAAGTTCTATTCTATTGTAGTCTGTAGTGCTCTTGCATAGGATTAGGTAGAGTACATTGACAAGGCTAACATCTATCTGTAGCTTTGAACATACCAGCAATTAAACAAGTTACTCAACAATGGTCAAGGCTATCAGTGGAATTAATCCTGATAGTCAATACTAAACTGGTTCACACTCAAATCTGCTGGATCTGACAGATTTGTAGTTCTAAGCATATCTTGGACGTTACAATAGGATGGCTGTACTATTACATCCAGGTTAGATTGGGTTCAGGAATTACAAGCAGCTTCTGTAATGAGCAGCTGCAAGCTGCAGCCACTCTGGGATAATGCACACCCACTCTTCTCTGTCAGATTGTCTGGATCATCCCAAGATGGAAGGAACACAGATGCAAGAGCCTGGTGGACACCAAAAGATCCTGTAATGTTCCTGACAATGGTGCAGGTGTTAATAACACTTCTGCGTCCATTGTGCATCCAGGATGGTATATAAACTTCCCTTCTTTCTAAATAAAAAACATACTTTCACATATTAAACCTTGCCTTTTACTCAACTTAGTTGTTACCTAATATTAAAAGGTAAAGACTACAGAGTCATTGGACCTGTATTAATTGTGTTTAGGCCTGCTGCTATACTCTACCCACAAGCAACTATAGACGTTACACCCAAAGACGTCTACAAGGCCATTTCACAACAATGATTGTGTGTGGTTGAATGACCCAGGTGGAGGACACTTGTAATGGGCCCAGCCAAGTGCCAGTAGCCTTGTAGACTTATTGCCTGAGTCTGAGATATTGATATTGGGGGCTGACCATGAAACCAAGGCGGTTCATAGTAGGATCTACAGTGAAGACTAGTAAGAGGGACTGTATGATTGCAGTGAAGACTAGTAGAGGGACTGGGAGATCATTGTGAGGATTGGAACCAAGATGATTTATTGTGAGGATTAGAATCTAGGTGGTTCATGGTGAGGACTGGACTGATTGCTAACTGGGAAGGACTGATTGCTAGACTGAGAAGTACCAAAAGATCATGGGGAAGGACTAGCTGAAGGACCAGAAGATGATGATGAAGAACTAGCTGAGGGACCAGAAGATCATGGTTCAGAACCAGCTGAGGAACCAGAAATGGCTTAGAAGGGCTAGCTGGAATGAATACAGGAGCTAGAATGCTGGCTTTAGTTTCTTGAAAGAGAAAATGATAGGAAAGAAGAAGTTAAAGATTTAATGAATGCTACCAAAAAATATGATATAAAGATGAAATTAATTATCATATAAATAAAAACAAAAGAAGAAATAATTTACAGAAATTAAACTGTAAATTATTAAGATCTGATTGAGTGGAAAGGAGCTAGAGAGAGGCTAGAAATAGGACAGAGAAACTGTGAAAACAAAAGTCTGAATTTCACCAAAATCATTAAGAGAGGCAAAAGGCGAGCAGCAGGCAATTTCGAAGTCGTAAAATGCTGAAGAAAATGTGGAGAAACTTGTAAAAACGTTGAAGAATTGAGGGTTTGAAAATCCCTAAGCAAAACATAGGCAAAAACTCCTGACTTTTGTCAGAGAAACGTGATGGGAATTATGGAAAAACCTTTTGAAATGTGGAGCAGCTGTTTATCTGGAGCAAGACAGCACCAGGTTCAAACCATGGTCAAGAGCAAGTCATTAGGGTGAAATTTTTGGTGAAACTGTTAAATCCAAGTGTTTGATTGGCTGCAGGTCAAAGCCTGTTGATCAGTGTTTTGAGGGCTTTAACTGAAGAGTTAAAGCCTAAAAATGAGGAAATGAAGTAGGAAATTCAGGGTTTTCATTGGCTGAAGTAAGTTATAAAGTTTAATATATTGTAGAGGGAGATGAACTGGATAGTTTAAGCTTTGGAAAACAAGAGTTCTGAAAGAGAATTTGGAATGAAACAAGGAGCTATAAAAGGGGAAGTTATCTGAGGCTTTTTAAGGACTGAAACAAGTGGATTTCAAAGGCCACAAGGACTACACAGAGGACCTAAGCATAAGACAAAGTTGCAGAAGCCCAAGATACAGGTGCAGAAGCTCAAGACAAAGGAGCTGGAGCTGAAAAAACAAAGTTAGAGCTAGAGAGGAGTGTAGGAGCCCAAGACTCAAGTGCAGGAGTCCAAGACCAAGTACAAGGAGTCCAAGATATTGTTGGAGGACTCCAAGGTATTGAAAAATCCCTATTGTTTCCCAGACCCCCAGGTATTATATCAGAAGGTTTCTAAGGGGATCTTCCTTCTGATTGTGAATAAAAGCCTATTTCAATCCCTGCCCAAAGTTCCAAGTAGTACTGATAACTCCCATGAGTGAATTGCCTCACATCTTCTACCCTGGCCAAGCAGAAGAGGATACCTATTGTCAGAGTTTTATAAGGTTTGCCACTATTAAGACCTCTCAGGAAGAGTGGGAGAGGTTGACTAGACACCTTGAAATGACAGATAGGGGACAGGAGTTCATTAGAAATGAATTTACTTGGTTTCCAAAAGACTGTTACAGGCCTACAGAAGGTTTAGCACCAGCTGAAGTACAAGTGCATGGTGGGGATGCCCTCCTAGTAATAGAAAAGTATTTGAAGAGTTTGGATTAATGCAGGCTCAGTATAAAATTCTAGCTAGCCAACACACTCTACTAGTAAATGATGGCTCCTCCAAGCTGGTCCCTGGCTATGACCCAGGACACACTTTGGGGACTGGTGACCAGAAACTCCATAGCACTGATAACTACTTGGTAGTTGAGTCATTTCACAGGAGAAATTATTTGCTAAGAGGGGTTTGTCAAAGATTCTGCAGTATAATTTTGATACTGTATTATTGCTCTCAATCTATAAAGCCTTAGAATCTACTAATCAAAAATCATTGGTTCTGATTTTTATAATTGCTATTTTTTTCTTTTAAATAGCTACTCCAAATTACTAAGTCTTTCAACTATTGTAGAATCCATAATTGGTTTTCCTTCAATTACAATTCTTGTGAACTGATACATTTGAGAACTCTTTTTTTATTGTTTACCCAGGTGATGATCCTGGGTTTGAACTAATTTTCAGAGTAATCAGCTGCACTTCTCAATTAATATCAGCTATTTTTTCTACAGCTATTTATACAAATAGCTTCACAATACTGACTGTAAGAATCCCCAATCTTTTCTGATAATTGGGTCATATCTCCCACTAATTATTCTTAATAAAATGTAGAGAAGAAATATTATAATTGTCCTGACTATAAAGCATGCTTATTCTATCAAATGTCACATGGATGCAATACCCTATCACTACATGCTTTACAGACTTTCCCTAACTGTGTTAATGGTCTTTCATACTTAAGTAAGTTGAATTAAAGCAAAGTGACCATATGAACTGGTATACAGACATAAAGCAACCATTTTTAGCAGCAACACAGGACCATACCTGACATTTCAAAAGAAAGCATAAAGGAAAAGTGTTCTAAACATACATAAGTTAAGAGAAAACCAAAACAACAAGTAAAAGGAGCAAGTCAAAATAAAGGCCATTCTACTCCAAATTGAGAGATTCCCAGTAGGAAATAATGTTGGGTAGTATCCAGTACAACACGCCATTTTAAAAACAGCACTTTTATTTACGCCATCTCAAATTTATTTTGAGATGACTTTTTTTGCGTTGGTGATCTTGAATCACAAAAAATTAAAATAATCAATAAAAAAGTTAAAATTTACATATAACTTTATAATGTGACATTTCAAACTTACTTTGAGATGACGTTTTTTGTGTTAGCAATTTTGAATCACAAAAAATTAAAATAATCAATAAAATAGTTAAATTTACATATACCTTTATAACGTGACATCTCAAATTTATGCCATCTCAATTCCGTCACTTCAAGTCAGATTAATTAAATCTTATTTTTCTAACTTTATTTACATATGAAATCACTTAGTGTGGGGCGTGTTTACGCCATCTTGACTTTACCCCATTTCAAATCACACTATTTATCTTTAACTAAAATAAGCTTATACCTGAACTAAAATAAAGCCTGTTGTATAGTGCCAGAAGATGTCCTATAGTATTAATCCAAGACACTTATACTAAGAACAACCTAAAAAGACGCCACTATGATAGCCTTCTAGTGATTTTCATTGCTGGGTAAAAAAACAGTTTTTTATATGTAATTTATAACTTTATTATACATGGATACTTTGATAAGGGTTCTCTTAATAAAATATTTTAATAATGATTTTAATATGGAAGGGGGTGATTACGCCATTTTGATTTATGTCACTTCAAATTCCACTGAGTTTCATATCCCCCAATTGATTTGATGCGCACAATGAATAAGGGGAAATTACATATGATGCCAGGCTATGCTATATCAATTCCCTCACCGCAATTCTTGCTTTCCACTTTTCAAAATTACACATTCACGTTAAAAATCATTGTAATAAAAAATGTAATAAAACATATGAAACTTTTCAGATATATATATTTTGGCATCCTCTAAACAACTGGGTACTTTTTAACACCAGCTGTATAATCTAGTTTTTGAGAAATTCACGTTTTACTCTTTGGCCCAGTTGAGGTAGCTCCACTGGAAATTTGTTAGTTTAATATAAAAATGGTCAAAAACACTATGTTTTTGAGCTACAGCAACTCAATTACGTCACTTCAAAAACGCCATTTTGACTGCAAGTTTTCAGTCAAAACTCAAAGTTTTGCATACTTGTGTTACTAATAAAAATTTTATTTTTACATATAAACAAACATTAATGCTTGATTTTATATATTCTAAGACTTTCTCTACAAGAATATGTAAAAATATTGACTACTTTTTATATTAAAAACATTCTCATTTTTCTCTTCAAAAACAACCCCTAAATTGCTCATATTTTGATACTAATTCACTTTTAGATGCCTCCCAAGCCTACCACTAAAGCTGCGCCCAAGGTCTCCAAGACATCAAAGTCCAAGATCACTCCTCCCGAGGCCAAAAAGACCAAGACTACCCCAAAGAAGCAGCCTTCTAAGGCCAAAGCTCCCCCCAAGACCCCAACTCCATCACCTGAACCAGAGAGAAACAGCCCTACCCCTCCTCACTCTCCATTTGTTTACTCCTCTTCTGATCCACAAGAGAAGTTATTCAACTTCAATTGCCACTATGATCCCACCTCAGAGCCTGAAGAAGAAGAGGAGCAGGAGCCTGATGCTCCTGAAGATGAGAAATTTGAGCTCTGGGATCTTAACACCATCCAAAATATATGCAATTAAAATGGCACCTTTACTGTTCCCACAACATACCCAGCCAGCTACCCCATAATGACTAAGAAAGGGGGTGCCAGCTTTGTCTACAAGGGCTACAGCTTCAGCTTTAATGACAAGACAAAACCCATCTTTCAACCTCACTTTATATGTGATAACGTTGGGTGGCCAGCAAGGCTCACCACTTATGGGTTCACTAGGTTCAAGACATTAACTGTAAGCCATAACTGCACTGAGCCTTTTGACTGCCTCTATCAACTTATCCACATGTTTCTTTGCCAGGTGATCCCAACCACAAAGGATCATACTGCAACTGAGGTTGTCAAAAATGCGCTCCTTAATTTAAATGATACCCAACTAGCAACTGTTGGTGGCGCCTCAAAATTACAGAGATATCTCACTGATCAGAGATATTCTCTGAGCACTGAAGGCGTCAGTGCAAGCTCCATTGACCAATTGATCCTTACCAAGGAAAAAAACTATCTTGCCATGAGGAGAGATTTCTTCTCCACAACAATGGTCAACATGCCCCTGAGCGCATCATTTGCTTTGCCACAAGCCAGGATCTACGCAACCTTCTCAACTGCAAGACCTGGCTCTCAGATGGCACTTTCTCTACCTGCCCAAAGCTCTTCAGTCAGCTTTGGAATATCCATGGGTAGGTTGGTAATCTATTTCTTCCCCTTGTCTTCCTTTTCCTTCCCAACAAGAAGCAGGAAACATATGTCTGTGCACTCACAATTCTAAAGGCCAAGTTAGATGAAATCCTCCCAACCATTGAAGAGGAGCCCAAGGAGACCAAAGGGCGCAAAAAGAAGGCCCAGTCAGAGGAAGCCACCCCAACCAGGAAGCAGCTAGAAAGCCTTCTCTATCACAAATATCTGGTAGTGGATTTTAAACAGGCTCAGGCAAATGCCTTCATTAGAGTCTTCAAGAGCTCCTCTCAGGGATGCTACTTTCACTTCTGGCAGGCACTCTGCTGCTGCCTCCAAAAGTGCTCTGAACTTCATGAGCTGGTCAACTCTGAAGGCACTAAAGAAGCCAAGGACGTTTTTAATTGATTTGCTGCCCTTGCCTTTGTTAGAAAGGAGGAGACAAATGCCTTTTATGACGCCCTCCTCTACCATCCTTATATCCTTGCCAACCAGGCAGCCTTTGTTCCGTTCATAGAGTATTTTGAAACTCAATGGGTTGGAGTGTTTCAAGGAGCACACCACATCATAAAGGGCGGTGACTCAATCCAGTGGAACTGCTTTAAGCAGGTAAAAGATGGCCTGATCAAGACCACCTCTTCCCTTAAAGGGTGGCATAGTCAATTTTCAACAAGAGTCTGGGTTCATAAGCCCAAATTCAATAAGATCATGGTGCATCTCAAAACCCAGCAGGCCATCTCTGCCCGCCTCTTTAAGACTGGTATGAAGACCAAGAGTGATCCCCCTAAGCAGATCAAAGCGGTAAAGAAATATACTGAAATCAACAACGTGGTCCTTGCCTATTATCCCAAGGATAGAAAGTTTGAGCATCTTCAGGCCATCTCTGTTACTTTTTCCACTAATGTCTGAGCCCTTCCTCAATAAACACTTTTTTATCTTTTCTCTTATTTTCTTTGATTTTACCATTATTTGACTTTTTTTAGTATTTGGTACACTTATATGCTTATTTTAAAGTATAGTTTATAGTTGAAATAGATAAAAATGGTTGTTTTTGGGATTATTTTAACCTCTGGGCTTTACGCAACTATGTTACTACTAATTAACCCCATTTTTATTGCAGATTTGAAATTCTGAGGCTTTTTTAAGCCTAGAAATATTTTTTGAGAATTTTTTGGGTTATTTTTGGAGTTCAAAAAATCTAAAAATTTCAAACTTGTTTTTCTTAGTTGTGATGCTGTAAATTGAAATGGTGTTTTTACTATAAAATTGAGATAGCAGAAAATGAGATGGTGTAATTTGAGATAGCGTTTTTTGAGATAAGGTTTCAAAATGGCGTGTTGTACCTAGTATCCACAACAAACACAAACTAGACCCTGATTTAAGAGGACCAGGGATCATCATGGAAGCCAAATCTAACAGCACATATCTCATCAAAGAAATTGATTAAAACCAGCATTTAAAGTCATGCATCACAAAAGTCTCAAATTGTGAAAGGCCATACAAGCACAAACAAACTCATGCCTACCAGTATTCAAATCCAGATTGAATAAAAACTGAACTTGCCTCCTGGATACCCTCAATAAAGTTTAAAGCCTCTCTTTCAAGACTCCAAGGAGAGATGCTTCAGCATATTTGGTTACTTTCTTTTGGGAAATCACTTTCCCAAGAATTGGCTTGATTGATAAGTAAAAGTGGCCCTAAAAATTCAGAAATTTTACTAGGATAACACATTAGATTTCCAAGAAAATTTGAATCTCCCAAAGCCCAATGACTACTATGATCTACATAAAAATATGTGGTTTATATTCACAAAAATCCAAATTCCTGATGGATCATAAATCAACCTAATCCCTGAATCAACTTGACACATGAACTGATTTGGGCAACAACTCATATACACTAACCAACTATAATAACATTTATTACCACATCTGGTCATCTAAATATACTGTCCAAATAGTCTGGGTCACAAGCTATTGAAAATCAAACTTAAGAAACCTCTCTTGACATGTCACCTTATAGTGGCCTATCACAAGATATAGAACCTTTTTCTCTTCTTCAATAAAGTATCATCTTGAACCAATTTCTCCTTCTTTTATTTTTGGTAAATGTAGCTTACAGCACAGTTCAACATTATCACTTCACTATATAACACTATTATTTGATATTCAATAAAGGTACCATTATACTCTTAATTTCTCACTCTTATTTTGTATTATATACTCTGCATAAAAATATACTTGATAGGAGAAATTATTGATAATAAGTCCTTTATAAAAAGCAAGTTTAAGAGGGCTGAGTTCTTGGATTATAATTTCATTAGACATAAAATTCAAGAGCTAATATACATGTCTATTAGTAGAGAGTCATTTATGAATTTATTTATTTAGTTTTTCATAAGTGTTCCTTGCAGGTGTCGCAACATCTTTGATTACTCCCTCTTGGGTAATTAACACCCTGAGTAGATCACCAATGGCTCACAGAATGGTTCACCAACTAACTATTAAGTCAGTGGCACCACTATCATTTGACCATCTATTAAGAGGAACAAACATCCAGATCCTAAAAGGAACACAACTTGAACAAGCCTCGTGACTTAAGAGGAACATTGCTCAGATAAGCCCCATGACCTCCATGACGTACATGGACAGTATGTGGCTTTTCATGATACTATATAATATTCTATATTCATATCAAATAAAGTATCATTCTCTTATTAAATCTTACTCTTATTCTGTTTATTATACTTATCAGAAGTATAAACTTAACAGTGGTAGCACAGGTAGGTTATCCACACCTACGCAACTATAAGGAAAATTTTCTCCCAAGAAAAAGAACCAGAAAATGATACTCCCTAACAACTGGAGAGACTACAAAGAGGGATAAGACATCCCTACAGGCTTTGTTATCTACAACAATGTCCTTGTACCCATTGAACAATACAACAAGCTCAAAGCTTGCAGATTGTTATCCACAACGCCAACCATGACAGCACCACAACAGCCTGAGATACCCAATCTTGTGTTCCAGCACCTACGTACAGCTGAAATTGGCGCCTTTGCGGGTCTACGCTAGGAAAACGCCTCTCTCTGGATCAAAAGTATAGAAAGCAAGTTTAAACAAGTAGAATATCCCCGCCAACTCTGGGTCAGTGAGATCTCCCTTTGGGTTACAGGCACCACATCACGTTTTGTAAGTGAGTGGCTAGCACAGCACCCTGACCAGAAGGAAAACTGGGAAGTGTTCAAACCTGCCTTCCTTGAAAAGTTCTCCATGAAGGTCTCCAACGTTGTGATCATGACTGAACTCAGAACATTCAAAATGACAGGAACAATTGAGGAGTGCATTGCTGCATACAAAGACCTACATGACTGCACACCCAATTCCATCAACTTTGAAAAATACAGACCACAACTGGACTCTTACAATGGCCTCCCCACACACATTAGACGTCAGTTTGATATGACCTGCTGCCAGAACCTTGAAGACATATTCCTAGAGGGAAAACACGCAGCTCAAAAGTCTGACAATCTACACACAACCAACAAGAGAAAGGAGAGCCCCACAGCAAAGAAGGACCCTTGACTTAATAAGCAAAACAACTGAGCCAACAACACCCATCCTTGAAACAGAACCTGTACTGCCCAGGCCAACAAGGAGGGGAAAGCTCAGGGGAGTGCTTAGGCAAGCCGCCCTCCCCCCAACTTACAAGACTTGTACAGGGACCAGGATGTGTATTCAATCACCATGATCCAGGTACCCTCCAGAAGCCCTCTACTGTTTGCCGCCCAAACTGGAAATAAACTCCTCACTTATCCTTTCTGTTTTTGCAGATATCAGGGCACCACACTATTCAACACTGGAGAAGACCAATCTCTTGTTGAAAAGAAATTTGCTGACCTCATAAAACTACCTACAGGTCAAAGCAATATCAAGAGTGTCATCATGGCAGACAACCACAGCACACCAGTCACCCAAGAGGCAAAACCTTTCTGTGCGCAAATTGGAGATGTAAAAACAACAATTAGCGGCCCTATCATACCAATCCCCAAAATGATTTTATACTTGGCCTGGATTGGATGAGAAAAACAAAACCTCATATTGACTGGGATAGCACTACCCTCATCATACAACAAGGCAAGGTGCACCATCATATTTACCCAACCCACCTTGAAACACTCATGAGAGACCACATGTTTGTGAAAATCATGGAACCAGAAGAGGAAACTAACCCTAGCAAAATCAATTGGAACACCTGTACATACAAGGTCATCCATTTCAAAAATACAGAAACCAGACATAATAACAATTACATCTGAGACCAGCCAGTTAGTGTGTTCCCCTCTGTCTTACAGGTAGCCCTGCTGGGCTTACCACCAGATTGCGGCATACAACATGAGATTGACCTAAAAGGGAGTGTACCTAAAGCATGCTTATCTACCGCCTCACACCACAAGAAGACAACACACTAAAAGCTTACCTTGATGAGGCCCTTGAGAAAGGACTCATACAACCATCAAAGTCACCTTTTGGTGACGCTGTCTTCTTTGTAGCAAAGAAAGACAGAGGACTCTGCCTTGTCACAGATTACAGAGCGCTCAACAAGGTCAAAATTAAGAACAGGCATTCCCTGCCCCTGACTGACAACCTCTTTGATGCCTTGGGGGTCCCAAATCTTTAAAAAGATTGATCTGACAGAAGGCTATCACCAAATTTGAGTAAAGCCTGAGGATATCCCAAAGACTGCCTTCAGAACTAAATATGGATCCTTCAAATGTGTTGTCTTAATTTCGGTATGACCAATGCCCCCAGTACCTTCATGACCTTCATGAACAAAGTCTTCAAGGAGCACATCGGAAAACAAGCAATTATCTACCTGGACAATATCCTCATCTATAGCCCAAACTTGAAGCAACACTGGGAAGACGTCTGTCTGGTCCTCTGCACCCTTGAAGAAAACCAACTAATTGCAAAACCATCAAAGTGCAAGTTCTTTTTGGCTGAACTTCCATTCCTTGGTCACATTATCAGCAAGGACAGAATCAAACCAGATACAGACAATATATGTACCATAACTTAAATGCCAGCTCCAAGAAATAAGAGTGAACTCCACACCTTCCTTGGAATAGTGGCCTATGTAAGAAGGTTCATCCCTGACTGGGGTGCCCTAACAGCCCCTCTATCTGCCATTACGGGTAAAACAACCAAGTTTTTCTGGACCCCATTACAAGACCAATACTTATGCCAACTAAAAAAACAAATGGTTACTTCCACCATCCTTCAATACCCAAATTGTGAGGGAATCAATGAACTAGAAACCAACGCATCTGACTACGCCATAGGAGGGGTACTCTGTATCCAAACAGCAGAAAAAGACTTCCTCCCCGTGGTGTACAAGTCAAGGTAACTATCTGACAGTGAAAAAAGATATCCCATACACAATAAAGAGTTGATGGCCATTGTACATTGCCTCATGAAATGGCAATGTTACCTAGAAGGGACCCAAACATTCAAAGTACTCACTGACCACAAATTATTAATATTCTTCAAAACACAACAACACTTGTCAAGAAGGCAAGCTGAGTGGATGAGCCTCATTCAGAGGTACCCAAAGCAAATTGAATACAAGCCAGGCAAAGAGATGCTTACTGCAGATGCCCTGTCAAGGCTATACAGCAAACATGTCCTATGCACTGATGATGACCCAGATTGGCCCATGTTAATCATGGGGAATCTTCAAGAAGGGTTTCTACCTGGCACCCCAATGGACATCCAAGAGAAAGTTCTTAAGAAAAACATATTTTCAAAAACTTATATGGCACAAGGCACCAAATTCTTCCAAATGGTGACACTGTACCTTACGTCCCATCAACACAAAAGATTGACACAATCCTCTGATATCACAGAGACTTGGGCCACACCCGCAGCCAAAACTTGCATGAATATATCAAGACACAATAATGGTGGCCCAACATGCTAGATGATATCTGAGAAGTATTAGAACAGTGCAAATTCTGTGAAAAGTACACCCAAACTAAGGCACCACCCAAGCCAGTGGTACCAATATCCATCACACAACCTTTCAAAGTGTGGTCACTGGACATTGCGGGGCCAATGCCTGGCAAGAACAAAGGCAAAAAGTACATCATAACAACTATCAACTATGCCATCAGATGGCTTGTAGCACAAGCTACAAAGGAACACAAAGGTAACAATATAAGACAATTTATTGGAAAGGAAATCATAGCCAAGTTTGGAAAATCCAACCTCCTGATCACAGATGGAGGCACTGAACTTAAGTCCACTGACACCAATATTTAACTTGCAAAAAACGGAGTAAAACACATCATTATCAGCCCATACCACCCACAGGCAAATGGAAAAGTAGAACAACTAAATGGCTTGCTAGTGGAGGCCCTCAGCAAGTTATCTACTAAAAATCCAAAGGCCTGGGCTAACATGCTATCAAAAGCACTCATGGTATGCAAAACTGAGTCAATTGCAATACAGGCAAAAGCCCGTACAAACTTGTCTATGGGAAGAAGACTGCCCTTGTTAGTACTACCACAGGACCACAATTACCTATACCAAAAAACGGTGCCAGACAACAGTGACCCCGTTGTACAACATGCCAGAAAAGACCAGGAAGATATGGAGCGGAAAAGGATCAAGAGAGAGACAGTCCCCTTGTAACAGGAAAAATTCCAAGTTGGAGACAAAATCTGGGTGGTCAATCATGACCAGCATAATTTGGATCCAGGGTTGCACAGAACAGGCATTGTCATGAAAGTAAAGCCTAATAACACCTACCTCATCAAAGGGATTGGTGCAAGAACCAAACTCAAACGTATGCACCATAACCAAATCCACCTATGCAAGGCAAGAACAGCTCAGCGCAACTCCAGACTCCCTGTCCCCAACGCCAAACTGGATCAGCACCAAGCATGTATCCCTGACTCTCTTAAAAAAATTCCCAAGGTTCTGCCTTCCAGCACCCCAGGGGGAGATATTGCAACATCTTTGATTACTCCCTCTTGGGAAATTAACGCCCCAAGTAGTTCACCAAATGAGTTGGCAAATGGTTTACTGACTAATCATTAAGTTGGTGGCACCATTATCATTCAATCATCTATTAAAGGGATCAAACATCCAGATCCTAAAAGGAACACAACTTGATTAAGCCTTGTGACTTAAGAGGAACAATTACTTGGATAAGTCACATGACTATCATGACCTACATGGACATTATGTGGCTTTCCATGATATTATATATTATCCTATATTCATATCCAATAAAGTATCATTCTCTTCTTAATTTCCCATTTATCTTGTTTATTATACTTCCCAGAAGTATATACTCGACACAGGAAGTACCAGTTATTAGATCAAAGAATTGGATTTGGGAGTGCTCTTATATATTATATCAAACCAGTGCTTTAAAAGTACTTAATATGGCTCATGTAGTAAAAGATATATACTAGCAACATTGTAAGACTTCAGACTTTTTCAACAACAGCTGCAGTTGTATCAAAGCCTGTGCTCAACCATCACCAACAAATTACTATTTCCCAAGGATACAAGAGATACAGCTAGGATTGAGACAATAGTTTTATTGATGAGCCTAAACAGGAGGAGATTGAATTGCTTGGAATAATAGAACTGTGAGGGTTTTTATACCCAATTCTATGAAAAGGAGATGATAGGGGAATTATGTTTAAGCGAGATTAACTCATAATTTCAAATCAGAAATATATTATCAAGAGTAAGATTCTGAAAGCTGGAATCAAGGGCTTTTGGCTGATACTAATTTGGGCTGAAATGGTTCAGTATTTGCGGAAATATAGGCGACCAAAGATGGTAAAGGAGAAATAAACAAACAGAAGTCTTGACATAAATATCAACAAAATAGGAAATATCAGTTGAGACTTAAATTCTCAGTCCTGATAGGGTTTGAATGGTGGGTTAACCACCAAGTGAACTTGGATTATAAGAAACACCAGGTGACTGTCACCCATGAGAGCAAAATCTTAGAGGTTCCCTGCTTGAACCCTCAGGAGACCCCTAAGCTAAACAAAATCACCATGGAATCCTGCAAAGCCAAGATCACAAAATGTTTGAAGCCTTGGGAGTCCGTCTTCTCAGAAGAAGAAGCCACTGCCGTGCCTAAACACAGCCAGTTTGACCACACTATTGACCTCCTCCCTGAAACTCAACCTAAGCAGGGACCTGTCTACAGTTGTAACATGAAGGAACAACCGCCTTAACAGAGTACTTGGACAAGATGTTGAAGAAGGGATATATACATGTCTCCAAATCATTTTGTTCATCCCCTTTACTGTTTGTTAAAAATAAGGGCAACAACCTATGTCCTTGCATCAACTACCAAGACCTAAACAGCATCACTGTAAAAAACAGATACCCTGTACCCAATGTTGAAGATCTCTCAGACCAGCTTTCAGGAGCCAACATCTTCTCAAAGATTGATTTGAGGGATGCCTTTAACAAGATCTGGATCAGTCCTGGTGATAAATGGAAGACCACCTTCAAGACTAGACAAGGTCTCCACAAATACCTGGTTATGCTGTTTGGTTTGTGCAACACACCCAGCACCTTTTTTCTATGGTGGACGTGGTCTTGGGAGGAATCAAGGATCAGTGTTGTATAGACTACTTAGATGACATCCTCATCTACAGCCGCACCCCTGAAGAACATGTCAAACATCTTCAAGCTGTCCTAAAATGCTTCAAGGAACACAGACTCTTTGTTAAACTCCATAAATGTGAGTTCTTCCAAGAAGAAGTAGAGTTCTTGGGATACAATGTACTGAAAGGAGGATTTTCTATAACACCCAACAAAATAGAGGCTGTTGTGGCATGGCCTGAACCTAAGAACCTCAAGGAGCTCAGAAGTTTCCTGGGCCTGGCAAACTTCTGCCAGAGTTTGTCCAAAAATTTTCTTCTATATGCTTGCCCCTAACCCACCTTACCTCCAAGAAACAGCCCTTTGTGTGGGATGATGCCAACAGATCCTCCTTTGAGTTGCTTAAGAACGCCTTTGTTTCCGCCCCTGTCTTGGCAATGCCAGTTTACAATAAACCCTTCATTGTGTAGACAGACGCCTCCAACTTTGCATTGGGGGGTGTTGCTTCAGGAGGAGCAGATAGTAAGCTGCACTCTGTAGCTTACTACTCTAGGAAGTTCACTCTTACTGAGTTGAACTACCCTATCTACAATAAAGAGATGCTTGCTACTTTCCAGTCCTTGAAACATTGGAGAAGATACTTGTGTGACGCCAATCACCCAGTGAGAATCATGTCCGACCACAAAAACCTGATATACTTATTTAAATTGCAACAACTGAATCAGCGTCAAGCTATATGGGCCCTATTCCTAGCAGACTATGACTTATCAATCAGCTACAAACCTGGCAAGATCAACATTGTACCTGATGCCCTAGCCAAAGAGCAGACCTTTTACCTAGCGCCAAAGAGATGGAAGAATTCAACACTAAATCCTTGCTATCACCAAACATGATTGAGCCAATGCTCCTATTCCTGAGACTAGCCATTAGAAGAGAAGAAATCCAACTAGCTCAGACCATAGACCAGCACTGCATCTCCATCATGGGAGACTTAAAGAAAGATATCAACATTTGATACTACCAAATAGGGTACTCCTTACATGGAAACACCTTGCAGCTACACAAATGCACCTACATATCAGAAGGCCCACTGCACTTAGAGATACTGTAGGAATACCATGACTCCCCCATGTCAGGACACCCTGGGTGTAAAAATACTCTCAAAGGGATCCAGAGAACCTACATGTGACCCAGGATGAAGCCAGAAATTGAAGGATACCTCAGTGTCTGCAAGTCATGTGGACGTACCAAGCCTAAGCGAGGAAAGCCAGAAGGATTACTACAATCCCTTCAGATTTTAGAAGGCCCTTAGAAGTCAGTATTCATGGACTATATTGTGGAGCTACCTAATTCAAAAGGATTTAATGCCATCCTAGTTGTCAGGGACCCACTCTTGGGCAGCCGGCCTGCCAGTTTTGGAAGTAACTTGGACCGGGTTTTTTACGGGCAGGGCCCACCACAAGAGAGGGGCTAACTTTAAGAGGTAAGAAGCAGACTTTCCTAACCAAGACCACAGGCCGGCGGCCGGTACAATGGTGTTCATCACCCCAGTGAGGGTGGTGTACACTATGCCAAAAAGCTTGCTGGTATGGTCGGTTGGCAGGTTGGGGAAAGAGGCTGTTATTGGGTTTGGGTGTTACGGGTGGTTCCATGTAGATATTATAAGCCGGGAGATAATTGAATTTTCCTCTAAATAGTTTGGGTGTAGAGAATATCCACGGGCCTTGGCGGTTGTATCTAATGGCGGATTGGATGCGGGCTAGTGGGTTAATTTTGAGGATTTTCTCTGGTGTGTAATCCTTATATTTGGGCTTCAAGGGGTAATCAGTGAAGTGAACAGGCCCAAAGGGTGCACCAGGAAGACAGTAAACGGCAGGCAGAAGGGCAGGAGAGCCAGGTGATCTCAAACTGAATTGATAAACAGCAAATACAAAATACAGCAATAGCTGTATAAGCCAAAGTAACATAACCTTTATTCAAAAATGGCAATAAGTTTGGAGCGCGGGGTCCTTGGGTCTATATAGCACCTCACCTCCAAACTTAATATTTTCCATGAGGGGATCATCAGGGCATTGGGAAAGGCAGGGCCAGGGAAATTGGGTACTTGGGTCAAAAGGCAGCAAAATGGTACTTGGCCCGGGAGTTCTTTCATTGGTCAAGACTCCCAATTTAGCTACTTGATTATCTTGCTCTAGTGTTGTGGTCATGGGGCCAGGTTGCAGGCCAGTGCCTCTTCCTTGGGTTGGCTCTTGATTAGTGGCTGATGAAGACTTCAAACTCATGAAGCTAATAGTTATTGCCTGGTTGCCTCCATTAGGTGTTGTGATTGGCACTCCACTTAGTGCACTAATTTTCTTGGCTTGATATGTTTCACTGATTGGGCCATCATCTTCAGCGTCAGCTTGCGGGGGCTTGACCCCAGAAAAATGCAGGCGGGCAGTCCCGCAGTCCATAGGCCCTGTGGTCCAGGGGAATCCAGGTTTGGGTTTGATTCCCGCTCTTGGGCCTGGGTTTCCAGAGGAGGAGAACTGTCAATCCTGACACTATTAATTGTTGATTGTTTCACCAAAATTGCTCACTTCATTCCAACAACAACCAAAGTAACAGCAAAATAAACTGCCACTTTATTCCAGAACCAAGTATTCATGAACCACAGACTCCCACAAGAAGTGGTTTCAGACAGAGGCCCACAATTCACCTCCAAATGTTAGGCCTAAATCCTAAAGGACTTGGGAATAAAAAGGTTGATATCTACTGCATATCACCCCCAGAGCAACAGACAGACCAAGAGAGTAAACCAGGTCCTCAACCAGTACCTACAATGCTACGTTAACTTAGAACAGAACAATTGGGTAACACCTACCAATGGCTCAGTTTGCGTACAACAACCAAGACCACAGCTCCGTCGGTATGTCCCCCTTCAAAGCCAACTACAGATTCAACCCCATATGAGACGCCCCCCACAGAGGAATCCAACAACCCAGAAGGACAAGACAGGATCAGCAACATTCATGCATGCCAAGAAGAATTTGCCTAGAACCTGAGAAGAGTAGTACAAGTATACAAGGACTTTGCTGACAAGAAATAGCCCTGGTCCCCCAATTAAAGTAGGAGACCTTGTGTACCTCAGCGCAAAGAACATCAAGACCACTGCCCCTTGCACTAGCTTGAGCCCCCAACAAACAGGTCCTTATAAGGTCTTACAACACATTGGTACCATAGCCTACCAAATAGAACTGCCCCATGGATGGAAGATTCATGACGTATTCCACCACTCCCTGTTATCAAAGAAGAAAGGACCTTCTCTTGCACCAGATGATGAGAACAGCTCCTTCACCCATCAAAGTAGGAAGCTTCATGGAACAAAAGGTTGAAGCCATCTTGGGACACAAACTCCAATACCAAAAACTCCACTTCCTGATCAAATGGAAAGGGTACTCCAATGAAGAGAATACTTGGGAACCAGAATCCAACCTTGAAAACGCTGCTACTCTGTTGAAGAAATACAAATTTCAGAATAAAGAGTCGTGCTCTGCAAGCTCAACTATGGTAGGAGATGATTTCAGGTCCCAGAAAGCCCTGGACAATCAGCTGGCCATCCTAGAGGCAAAACTCCCGCAGCTTGGGAACCCCTACCAAGTATCTCCCAGATCCAGAAAACCCATCATTCAACTAACAAATGGCCCAGGATTTGAGAGGCATACGAGCCTCAAATCCCTGGCTTCAATTATATTAACAAATTTGGACCTCTCAACTATTGGGCAATGGTACATTGGGAGCGCAATTGTTTGATTGCACAATTGGGCACTTGATTACTTGTGGGATCTATAAATAACTGTGGCACATTGGCATGCTGCAGTTCCAGAAAGGTTCATGTTATACCAATCAATGAGCACCCACCCCCTGGTCCAAGTACGCAAATTCCAGGGAAAATTGTAAGTTTAACTGCAATTGATGCCATCAGTTCTCTGGTGGCACTAAAAGCCTCAAAATTACCAGTAAGCATAAATAGTGAGGAGGAGAAGCCCTCCTCACTTTTGACATCTTAATAAAGCAAGTTTATGCCCATAAATCATTATCTTATTGCAGGAATTGTTTATTTTTGCTCTAATTTAATTATTCTCTTGGCATCTATTTGTGAATCCACAACACAATACAAACTTCCTACCCATATCCTCCTGGCTATACTCCTGTTACCTCTGTCAGTCCTACCTGCTCCCTTGACGTGGAGTATTACCACCCTCATCACCTGGATCTTCCACCTAAAATGAAGGAGATTCCTGATGTTCCCCCTACCCAATGCACTTCCCGCCCAGGACTTCAGTAAGTTGGGGTTTGTCTACATCACAGTATTGGGGCTGGCTGACCAGGTTGTGCCCCATACTGGGAGTTGGAGCCCCCTTGCTACTGCCATCAACTATCTGGGCTAGTTTGCGCCCATTGTGTACATGGCCTTCCAGGCCTGGCCCGCCTCCCCTGTGGGAGCCCAGTTGGACTCTGGTATGAGCTGTGACACCTATTAGGTAACATTGGCCACTAGGGGAGGATAAGGTCTCCACCCAGCAGGTAACAAAGGACTACTGGGGAGGTATGGCTTCTCAATCTATCAGGTAACATTAGCTGCTAGATAGAATGGTGATGTAACCTATCAGGTAACTAAGGAATGATAGGAAAGGGAGGGGCTGAGGTAGCTCCACAATCCCTTGACCACTTGCAGGAGGTTTGCAACTGAGCACCTTACCTAACAGACTGATAGGGTGTCCATGTCTGTGTTTTCCTGAAGGCTTTAAGGAGGTCCTTAAACCACCAGAGAGGCATGGATATGCCCAGAGACGTTATCGAAATGGCTGCTTGGGGAAGTAGCTGCAGAACTTAGTAATAAATAGGTCTCTGTGAAGTAAATTTGGTTACTTTTCAACTGAAAGCTCAGAATTAACTACCTGAGTAAGTAAAGACAACTGCAAAGACATGAGTTTTGCCTGTGGTTAAATGGCCAAAGTGGAGGTCACTTGTGGGGGCCCAGTCAAACGCCAGTATTCTTATAGACTTATTGCCTGAGTCTGAGGTATTGGTAACAGGGACTGAAAATGGAACTGAGGTGGTTTATAGTGAGTAAAGCAACCCAAGTGATTCATAGTGTGGACTAGCTAAAGGACTGAAAGATCATAGTGAGGACTAGCTGAAGGACTGGAAGATCATGAAGAAGAACTAGCTGAAGGACTAGAAGTTGGTTAAGAACAACCAGCAGAAGTGGATGAAGGATCAGGAGTGATGGACTTAGACTGCTGGAAATAGGATTAATTATTAGAAAGAAGTGGATAAAAGAACTAAGTAAACTGCCAAAAAGATATGATAAAGATTTAGATAAATATCATATATAAAAATAAGAAGAAAGTAGTAAATAGTTCACATGAAATAGACTGTGAATTTATAAATAATTGATTGAGTAAGCAGAAGCCAGAGTAGCCAGAAATGAAACAGAAACTCTGAGGGCAAAGTCTGGAGTTTTGCTAAAATTATTTAGTGAAGCAAGAAGCAAGCAACAGGAAGCTTTGAATGGCTGAAATGTGGAAGAAAACACAGAGAAATTTTGAGGAAATTAGGGTTTGGAAATCCCCTAAGTAAAACATAGTTGGAAGCGCTTGAGTTTGGCCAGAGAAACGTGATGGGAATCACGGCAAAACCGTTCAAAACGCAGAGCAAGTGTTTATCCGGAGCAAGACAACACCAGGCTCAAACCAGGGTCAAGAGCAAGTCATTTAGGCAAACGTTTTGGCAAAGAAGCTCAATCCGGGCAAATGATTGGCTGCAGCTTGAAGCTTGTTTGATCAAGGTTTTAAGGGCTTTAACTGAAGGGTTTAAGCCTAAAAAATGAGGGAATAAACCAGGAAAAGCTGGGTTTTAATTGGCTGAAGTAAGTAAAAAAGTTTAATATATTATAGAGCAGGCAAAACTGGATAGTTTAAGCCAGTAAACCCCAGAGTTATGAGAGAGATTTTGGTCTGAAACAAGGAGCTATAAAAAAGGGAGCTATCTGAGACTCTTCAGGGACTGGATCAAGTGTATTACCAATGCCACTAAGGATTAGAAACAGTGGATAACAAAGGCCACTAGGACTACACAGAGAGCTGGAGACCAAGATAAAGGTGCAGAAGACCAAGATAAAGGAGCTAGAGCCTAGGATAAGAAGCAGGAGCCCAAGCACAGGGACAGGGGTCCAGGACTAAGAATCAGGAGTCCAAGACTAAGGTGAAGGTGCCAAAGACCAAGTACAAGGAGTCAAAGGAATTGTTAAAGGACTCCAAGTGTTTGCAAAATCCTAATGTTTCTCATAACCCCTGGGCCATATACCAGAAGGTTTCTAAGGGGATCTTCCTTATGAAGCAAATAATTACCTGTTTTGACCCCTAAACATATTTCTGAGTAGTAAAGATAGTCCCTATGAGTGAATTGCCCAATATATTCTATCCTAGATAATGGGAGAAAAATACCTAACATCAAAGCTGTCAAAGGTTTGCCACTAGTAAAACTTCCCAGGAGGAGTGAGAAAGATAACTAAACACCTTGAGATGACAGATAGGGGGAGGGAATTTATTAGGAATGAGTTTAATTGGCTTTTAGAGGGTTGGTACAGGTCCACAGAGGGTCTAGCCCTTACTGAAGTCCAAGTACATGGAGGGGATGTCCGCCTAGTCATAGGGAAAGTATTGGAAAAGTTTGCAGTAATGCAATCCAAGTATAAACTTAAAGCTAGCCACCTACTTCTAATAGGGAATGTCAACTCCTTTCAGCTGTTCTCTGGCTATGGTCCAGGACACAAAATGGGGACTGGTGAACAGGAACCCCACAGTAAGGTTTGGTGGTCCTGCATGCACCAGGACATCCTGGACCTCCTTGAGATGTGCTTTTTGTGTGAAAAGAACACACCCAAACCTGCCCCACCCAAGTCAGTCTTATCAATCAAGGCCATTAAGCCCTTCAAAAAATGGGCTCTTGTTGCAACTGAGTTTCCAGACTTGCCTGCCAACGTATCTCACAATACACAGGGGGCGCTCAATGAGCCGCCCCTTGACATATCTAACAACATGAACCAATCCAATGGCAAGGTCAAACTGTGGGCACTTTCTCCTAGTTAGGAGCGCTACCAATTTGACCTGCTGATCCCGCACAAGTTATTCCTTGGCTCCAATCCTTACATGTGTTGCAACATCTTTGATTACTCCCTCTTGGGGAATTAACACCCCAATTAAATCACCAAGCGGCTTACCAAGTGGTTCACTGCCCAGTCAATAAACTGGTGGCACCGTTATCAGTTAACCATCTATGACAGGGATAACACAATTCAGGTTCTAAATGGAACACAACTTGATTAAGCCTTGTGGCTCAAGAGGAACATTACTCAGATAAGCCCCATGATCTCCATGATGTACATGGACAACATGTGGCTTTCCATAATACTATATAATACTCTATATTCATATCAAGTTAATTATCATTCTCTTCTTAAATCTTCCCCTTATTCTGTTTATTATACTTCCCAGAAGTATAAAATTGACACATGGAACATACCACCATGCCACCCTCTTGTGGCCCGGTGGCTTCCCCATATAGTATATTAATCACAATATTCTACAATAAACAACACCTTATTCTATTTGTTCTTGTCCTTTCTATTATACTATTGTCTTCCCCAATTCAAATAATGAATCCTCATTGGTTCAGTTGCAACAGTGGTAGCAGCGGTGTGTTCATAACCTACCTAAAGAGAAAATTCCCCCAAGAAAGGACAGAGTACGGGCCGTATGGCTACTCCCCACCAAGAAATCTTACTGTCAATCCCCAAGGGGGACATCCCTGACAGGTATGTCAGCTTTCAAGATCAACTGGTACTTACAAGTGTGTACAATCAACTCCACCTTGGGCAGCGCAATGCTAGTGTCACCCTGCCCCAGTCAGACCTGTCACAACGCACTCTCAACCTCCAGTTGAAAACCTTTGCGGGTGATGTGAAAGGAGCTAAATGTCAGCTGGCTCCACTTCACTGAAACCTGCCTCTGCGTATGTCAGGTACCTGAGCCTATGTGGGTTGCCACTGCTTCAGGCCGCTTTACGGGGCCTGCTGTAGTTTGGTTCACCACCTGGGCTAATCAAGAAATAGAAATCACCTGGGTGTCATTCAGGGATGCTGTGAAGTCCCTCTATAGCAAGACATTCTTGCCCATTGTTGTAAATTGCGCAATTAATGCTATTTTAAAATGGCCTTCAAATATTGATAGTTGCAAAGATTTGGCTGGTTTTGCCTTTGAGTTTGAAAATTCCCTGCCTTCTGTAAATGGGTCTGGTTCAATATCCACCCATTCCGGATTATTGTACCTGTCTGTGGTTGATCCTGGTATGACCTCATCCCAGCATGACCCCCTCAGCCACTCTGTCTTCCTATTGAGTGATCACTGTCTCTTGTCAACTATTTAAAGTAGAATCATTACTCCTAATAAAGACAAGTTTATCCACATTTGTGTTGGCTTTTATAATCTTCAAGATTTTCCTGTCCTTTCTGCCAAAATGACTTTTACATCTTGTTTTCCAGGAAATTAAGGTATTTGCCCTTAATTTTTCCCTGAAGGCTAACCCAAGGCTAGCTTCAAACCTCAAATCTTTTTTAATAAAGATTTCCCGCCGTGTCCTCCAGGATGTTGTCCCCTGGAGCCAAAAAAAACAAAATGGTGCTCACTACAGGGGCTACAAGCCCCTTGGTTACACTGTTCCCACGTGTATTCTCTGGTCCCTCTCCCTTTGTTTCTGAAGTACCAGATCAACCAAAAGTTTCTAGTCCCCCTCTAGAAGAAGATATCACTGGTGCCCCCGCAAATCCTATGGTATTGGTTCTGTCTCCCGGGCCCGCGTGGGCCCCCTTCCTGCTTTCTCTCTCAACTATTAGCAAGCTTGTACTGCTGCCCGCTCCCTTCTTCATTGGCACGGTATCCATGCACTCTATCCCTGGCCTCTATCCCGGGTAGCCTCCAAAGACCTGTATTATTTCCTTTTGGACTTTGGTCTCCCCCCGCGTTGATGGAATCCATGGATACTATTGGCGTGTTGGTCAATCAGTTCATCCAACCTGCCCTAGTTCACCATCAACTCGCCTTAGGATCCCAAAATCAACTGTTAGATGCTGTAGCCACCGCCGTTTCAAGTAACCATGCTCAAAATATGACCTACCAAGTATGGTCACACAGTCTCTTTGCTTGTATTTCTGACAACCATTGTGACTTGTTGGCGTCACAGAAGTATTTAACCACCTCCCTGAACTCCCTTTGTTCCTTGCTCCCTGGATACATAAAGGATCAACTATGCAAATTGGATGAACATCAGGCAGCATGGTGTGAGCAAATTGAGGCTTTTCTGCTAAACCATTGGCAAGACTTTGAGACTCTGGTTAGTGAGCTCAATCAATTCAGAGAGCATGTCAACTCACAACTCAAATTGATAGGAGCTCATGTTGATACTTGGGGCCACTATCTGCAGCATCAATACAGTTTGGATAAGGCTGCACTAGGTGACACTCTATACCAGGTGCAAAATTATGTGGATGACAGGGTAGTGTCTATTGAGGTGACTCCTCCCACTCCTCCTGTTGAGACCCCATCTGATTTCAAAACCAAGTTATGGGAGGCCATTGCCAAGCTCAAGGCTACCACTTGACGTCAAGCTGCTGTGCAGAACCCCCCTCCAGTCAAACCTATTCCTGACCCTTGTATTGCCTCCCTCACTGATCAGGTAGCTACCTTACAAGGTGAAATCAAGTACTTAAGACAGTGCCTCTCTAATTCTGATTATTTGTCATCTGAATCTGAAGAGGAAGAGGAAGATGAAGCTGTTAATACTCATGCTCATGACAATCATGGTTGTTGCCCTGATCTAGAAGGTCAACCCTGGGTCCACTGTGTGTGTGCTCTAGATCAACTTACCAAAGTGACAAATGATGTAGCTGATAGGCAAGACACATTGGAAAGAGAGGTCCAAAACCTCTCCTGCTTTACAGAGACCCTAAATGGATAAGTTGCCCCTTTGGTTGCTCAGATCACCTCTCTGGCTACCTGTGTCAATGAGATTGCTGGCACCTTGGCAGTACAACAAATCAAGATTGATGAATTTAGGACTGCTGCTGCCACTGCTTGAGACATTAGTGGGCAAAACAGCTCTACCTCAGACACTTTATAGGAAAGCCTTTTACTCCTCTTGGCTAGACAACCTGCTGCTGAATCTGAGTTTGAGGGCAACCCACATATTAATGTCCTCAACCCTGGTGAAAACAGTCAGTCCTTGTCCTCCTCTATCAACCCAAACTATAAGCTGACCTTCAAAAAGATATCTGATCCAAAGACCTCTACCATTGCTGCTTTTCTAACCATTTACAAAACTGCAATGCATAGGGCTACTGACAAACTCAAGAAGAAACACATCCTCACCTGTCTCCATCCCACTTTCCAGGAAGTCGTGGTCCCTGAGCTCCCATCCATTGTCACTTGGGAGGATATGAAGCGCCTCCTTATTAAGGAGTTCAGAGGAGACCTCAGCTTGGAGGTCAAGAAGTATGCATTTATGCACATTGCTTTCAAACCCAAGGAAACCCTGGCTGAGTTTGCAGATTGTTTCTACATTGAAGGCCAGTAGTTAATTACTAGTTGACAGTTAACTCCCCTGGAAGCATACACAGCTTGTTAAAATGCTTTGAAGGTGAGCCAGCTTCTATGTCTACACTTTAAGGCACACAAGGCTTTGCTCACTTCCATGAAGAGTATTAAGACGCTCCTACAAGACATGCATTTGACTCATGGAGGTACAGTGGTACGTGAGGATAAAGCCAATAATTCTGGGACTACCTCTTGTACACCACGCATTATGACTCTGGGTACTAGTGGACAGGCTAAGAGGCAAGGTTGCCATAACTGTGGCCAGATTGTGCACCACTTGCGCACTTCTACTAATACCCAAGTGGAAGGTTGCAATCCCAAGGAACAGGCGGGAAAAGAGAGGTCAACTTAGAAACAGAGACGCTCTCTGCTGATCAATCTCCCCTGTCTCCCCTGATCCTCTGTCTGATGAGGATACTCCCTCTTCCTCTGGACCAACTATCCTTCATCTGTTTCACAATCTCTCCAGCAATTTGGAGCCTGAAGATTCTGATAGTGAAGACTCTGATAGTTATGGCTATTCTGTCCTGGCTGTTCTGTAAACCATCTCTGTCTCATACAAGCTTTGCTCTGGGAAGACTACCACCACTTCCTGAGTACCTGCAAGTGAAGCTAAGTCCATGGTGGCTCGCCCTTACCTAGCTCAAGCCCACCAACCTCCCGTCTTGGTTGACTCTTCTGAGGAAGAAGCTGAGCTAGCCAAAGCTCTTTTCCACAACATCACTGTATCTCTCCCGCTACAGACTGTATATAAAGAAATCCCTGCATTACAGTGCATGCTAGCTAAATGGGAAAATGAGCTAGAAGCTGTGCAAGATGTGTTGGTAGTCTTGCCTCCCTTTGGGAAAGATACAACCTGTGTGGAAGTATCAATATAAAAGGTTAAGATCAAATCCATCTTGGACACAGGTTCCCCAGTCAACGTGGTATCTTCCAAACTAATGAAGAAACTTAAGTTGGCCCCTGACCTCAACTACACGCAGCTGTATGGCACAGCTGGCATGGCCCAAACTTGAGCCATCAGTGCCTACTCCGCTCTACCCATGAGGTTTGGGAAAGTCTTTATTGCTTCCCCTGCTGTGGTCCTAGAGAACAAAATCTATGACCTCTTGGTTGTTACACAATTCCTTTGAGTATATAACAGGATTGTAAACTTACAAGATGGGTACCTATTGCTCCTAGGGTATGAGGTTCCTTTGATTTTTGAGGAACCTCTGCGCCTCCCAGGAAAACGTCTTAAAACTTGCGTGCTTGAGTACCCTACAGGTATCTTCTCTCTCAAGTATAGGACTCACTCCTCCAACATGTGTACCCCTCCTTCTTCTTGCCCTGCGGAAGAAGGGGTACCTGTGCTAGCACCATCTCCCCAGGCTCTCAAGTGGTGATTGATTCCCAGATTTCCTATGAGCTACCTGAAAAGTCTTTCTTGGAACTTTACTAACCTGAATCCTTAAGTTGTACCAAGCCTCGCCTGTGTCCTGAGATTTTAGACCAAACCCACAAAGAGCCTGTAAAATTACTGCTTGCTAACCTGACAGCCCTGCCTGTGCAGGTGACCAGAGGCCAGGTTGTAGGTCATGGTTGTATACTGGAAGCAGAACAAGTATCCTCCCTCTACCCCTTTGGAACTTTCAGTGACTTCAATCTACCTAAAGACAACCCTCAAGTTCTTTCCTAGTTCACCGCTGCTGATTTCCCCCAACTGTCTCCTGTTCAACAAAAAGACGTGTTGGACCTTCTCAATCAGTTCAGTGACATCTTTGCCTCTGGACCTACAAACTATGGCCTAGCTAAAGGAGTCATTCATCAGATTGATACTGGAGATGTGCCCCCTTTTTTTGCTAAACCATATCACTGTAGTAGGGTGGAATATGCTCAGGTGTCTAAAGAACTCAAGCAACTTCTGGACGCTGGGTTACTGGCTCCTTCCAAAAGTCCTTGAGCTTCCCTGTTAGTGATTCTCAAGAAGAAAGATGGGGGACACCACATTTTAATGGACTATTGCCGCCTGAACTCTCTCACTAAAAAAGATTTGTACCCCTTGCCCAGAATTGATGATGCTCTCAGACGGTTGGGTGGTTCCAAGTTTTTCTCTGCCATGGATCTAGCATTGGGGTACTGGCAGGTTGACTTATCTCCTCAAGACTGAGAAAAGGCTGCACTTATTACTTCAGAAAAACTCTTTAAACCTATTTGTATGCCCCAAGGACTCTGCAATGCCCCTGTCACATTTCAACGGGCTATGGACTCCATCCTACAAGATCTAAAGCTCTCTTGTATCCTCGTGTACCTTGATGATATCACTGTATTCAGCGCTATCTTTACCAACCACTTGGACCATCTCAAGGCTGTCTTCATCAAGATTTGTGAGGCTGGCTTGAAACTCAAACCCTCCAAGTGCTCCTTCTTCAAGGAACGTCTTGAGTTCCTAGGGCATGAAGTCACTCAAACTGGAATCCGCCCCATGAATAATAAGGTGGAAGCCATTGACAAGATGCTAAATCCCACAAATCTTCAAGAGGTTCAAGTATTTCTTGATATGATGGGCTACTACCAGCAGTTCATACCTGACTTTGCTGAACTGAGCAAGCCCCTTGTCTAACTGCTTTGCAATGTCCCCTTTGAATGGACTGACAGCCAACAACAAGCATTCAAAGCCCTGAAGGCCAAGCTCAAGGAGGCTCCTATCTTAGTCTATCCTGATTATGATAAAGATTTTATCTTGTATATCAAGGCTAGTGGAGTAGCTGTGGGTGCCATCCTTGCTCAACTTGACAATGAAGGTGTGGATCAACCTGTAGCCTACTCATCAAGAGTCCTCAATAATCATAAGAAGAACTACAGTGTCACTGAGAAGGAATGTCTGGCAGTGTTGCATGCAGTGAAACAGTTTTGGCATTACATCTATGGAACCCACTTCACGGTAGTCACAGACCACTCCTTCCTCAAATGGCTATAACAGCTAAAGGAACCTGAAGGTCAACTAGCATGTTGAGCTCTGCATCTGCAAGGATATAACTTCACTGTGATACACCGTCCTGGGGCCCAACATCAGAACGCTGATGGACTGTCAAGAATGCCAATCCTGGCTATCCATCCCGCTGATATTGATTGACTATAAAAACTAATAGGGTATCCTGACTCTTGGACCACTGAGCCAGAAGACATCCACTTGGCTCTACAGACCCTATCCAAGGACACTATAATTTGTGATAGGCAGCTCTTCAAAAAGGTCAACAATGCCTACCCACCCTACATTTGCCCTAGAATGAGGATAGCCATCATCCTCTAAGCTCACATTGACACTGGCCATGAAGGCATAGCCAAGACTCATGACTCATTGTGCAAAAACTTCTACTGGGAAAACATGCACCTCTTGATCCCTGATGTCCTTGCCTCCTGTCATTCCTGTCAGCTCCAACGCCCTTGTCTATCCCAACACCAGTTCAGACTCATCCCTCCAAAGCATGCCTTCCACACGGTGAGTATTGATGCTGTTGGGCCTTTCCCCCGGTCTAGGTTGGGATGTCAGTTTATCTTAGTTGCTGTAGACCATTTTAGCAAGTGGGTTGAATCCAGAGCAACAAAAGATATAACAGCTAGAACCACGGCTACTTTCTTGCTGCAAGACATTTTCTATTGACATGGCTGCCCTCAAGTCCTGCTCTCTGACAATGGTACCAACTTTAATGCTTGCCTCATCACCTCTATTGTTGAAGCTATGGGGACTCACCAGTTGTTCTCCGCGCCATATAATCCCTCCACCAATGGAACTGTTGAACAAGCAAACTCCACCCTGGTATTCATCATGAGAAAACTCACACTCTCTGACGCTGCCAATTGGGACATGTTCCTCCCTGCTGCCCTCTTTGCCTACCACCTTAGTAGACACCAAGTGACTGGTAAATTCCCTTTTGCAATGCTTTATGGACGTCAGGCCGCTACCCCCCTCAATCTTGGGACCCCCTTTGATTGAGTTTGATACATCTGCAAATCCTGAGGCCCACATTAAAGACTTAACCAATTGTATCATTGACATCCAGGCAACCACCTACTCCACTGCTTATAAGGTTAAGGCTCTGGAGCTCTCTCTGTCCAATGCTGCTAGAGCCCCCCTCCCCAAATACCAAGTAGGTGATCTAGTTCTCTACTACCAGAATTGTACAGGTGGTAGAGCCCACAAGCTGGATTCCCTGTGGGTTGGGACCTGTGAGGTCACCTTTAAGAAGGGCATCAAGTACACTGTGAAACTACTGTCTTCTGGACGTTCTTTTGCCCGTGTTCACTCCAATTTCCTTTGCAAATATCAACTCCCTGTGTCCAATCTTGAGGGGGGAGATGTCGGAAATTGCACAATTAATGCTATTTTGATCTGGTCTTTGAATATTGATGGTTGCAGAGATTTGGCTGGTTTTGCCTTTGAGTTCAGAAATTCCCTGCCTTCTGTAAATGAGTCTGGTTCAATATCCACCCATTCTGGATTATTGTACCTCTCTGTGGTTGATCCTGGTATGGCCTCATCCCAGTGTGTCCCCCTCAGCCACTCTGTCTTCCTATTGAGTGATCACCGTCTCTTGTCAACTATTTAAAGTAGAATCATTACTCCTAATAAAGACAAGTTTATCCACATTTGTGATGGCTTTTATAATCTTCAAGCTTTTCTTGTCCTTTCTGCCAATAGGACTTTTACATCTTGTTTTCCAGGAAATTAAGGTACATGCCATTAATTTTGCCCTGAAGGCTAACCCAAGGCTAGCTTCAAACCTCAAATCTTTTGTAATAAAGATTTCCTGCCGTGTCTTCCAGGATGTTGTCCCCTGGATCCAAACACGGCACCCATTGTGGTAGGAACTCCCCTCCTGGCTATCAAACAGACTGGTTCTGTTCCTGAATATCTTGATGCCCCAGAAGCCGTGACTGACAGGAACACCATACTCCTTACCTTGATAGTTAATGGGTTAAAGCCCCATATCTGCAAGTGGGTTCCCTTAGGTTGTTGCACCTCCATCAATGACTGCTACAAGGCCATTGGGGAGGATAATAATCAGTCTTCAATGGGTTTCCGCGGCTCCAATGACACACCACTCCAATCTTGTCCCACACCTGGCAGTGCTCACAACCAAGTAGGTTGCTGCAAGCCACATCAACAGGAAAATGGGGCTAAGCGCCGCTGCAAAGGGGAACTCCAGTTAGCACAAATTGAGGACCCAGGAAAAGCCTGGGGGTTGTAGTTACAAGAGGTTCTACAACCCCAATTGACCCTCACTCTCAATCCCTCCTAGCAAAGAACCCCTGCAACTACAACATTCACAATGTTGAAACCCTCAACGTCTTCCAAGTTCATAGCAATGACCCCATACTTCAAGCCAGTCACTCTCTAAATAAAGTAACTTGCTTGACCTACCCTTTTGTTTCTGTGGGAACACCCACAAACTACTGGTAGATACTGGGGCCAATCACACTATGGTGGATCAAACGTTTGCAGACGCTTAACAGCTAGACCAAGTGCCAAGCAGGTTCAAGGCAGTACAAGTGGCTAATTCCCAAAGAGTGGCAATAACCCATGAGACAGTACCCTTCTCTGTGATAATGGGAAACATCCAGGACAAGCTTTCTGGGCCAATCATGGCAGGGCTTAGCCACAATGTCATTGCTGTTCTTGACTGGCTTTGCCACAACTGACCCCACATCAACTGTGATATATCTGTGATCACCCTCAATAGGAATGGTGTAGGTTTTCAGATATATCCTGTCAAAATGAGCAAGTTGCTGCACAAACTGTGTTTGTCAGAATCACAGAAACGGGCTTGTACAATTTAAAGTGTGGAAACTAGCCTTCACACAATGCTTAGTCAAAGGTATCTGAGCAGAACCACCTGCAGCCCTTCCCTTGACTACTCCACCTCCACCAGCACTTGCCGCTCTCCTTGAGGAGTATAAGGATGTTTCCAGTGAAACACTGGACCAACTACCTCCTCCCTGGGAGATCCAGCATACTGTATAGCTACAGGGATCTCTTCCCAAGGCGTATCCCCTCTATTGCTTGACACCAAAAGAAGATGAAACCCTCTGCCAGCACCTTGTAGACACACTTAATAAGCGCTTCATATGCCCCTTGCTTTTGTCATACGGGGCTGCTGCCTTCTTTGTAGCCAAGAAGGACGGGTCACTTTGTTTAGTCATAGTTTACTGCGCCCTCAAGGAGGTGACTGTTAAAAACAAGCACCCCCTGCTGTTGATTGAAGCCCTGTTTGACACGCTTGCAGGTACAAAGGTCTTTACCAAGATTGATCTCACCTCTGGGTACAACAAGGTCGGCATTGCGCCAGGAGATAAAGCAAAAACTGCCTTCTGAACATGCTACAGGTAGTTCAAGTGCCAGGCCATAAACTTCAGAATGACCAGCGCTCCCTCCACATTTACCATGTAATGAACAAAGAATTTAAGTAATTGATTAGAAAGTGTGTCATTGTGTACCTTGACAACATTATTGTCTTCAGTCAAGATCAAACCACACACCTCCAATACCTCTGTGCTGTCTTTGACACCCTTTGGAAAACACAGTTGAAGGCTAAGCCCTCCAAATGTGAATTCCTCAAGTTGGAGCTCATATTCCTTGGGAACACCATCTCTGCCCAAGAGATAAAGCCTGGCCCTACCAAAATCAAGGCAATCACCAGCATGCCACCTCCCACCAATGTTGGTCAGGTGCGTACCTTCTTGTACATGGTTGCCCACATGTAAAGGTTTATCCCCAATTGCAGAGAACTTATTGCACCTCTCACTGAGCTTCTATACACTAAACAGCACTTCCATTGGACCCCTGCCCGAGATCAAGCCTTTGAGATGTTGAAGCAGAGACTTACAACGGCGCCTTTATTACAGTTTCCCAATCAAAACCAACAATACAAAATCAAGACTGATGCCTCTGACAGAACCATATGGGGCGTGTTACAGGTAGTGTTGTGTTTGGCTCCTGGGGACAACATCCAGGAGGACACAGCAGGAAATCTTTATAACAAAAGATTTGAGGTTCAAAGCTAGCCTTGGATTAGCCTTTGGGGCAAAATTAAGGGCACATACCTTAATTTCCTGGAATACAAGATGTGGAAATCCTTTTGGCAAAAAAGAAAGGAAAAGGTTTGAAGAATATTAAAGCCAACACAAATGTGGATAAACTTGTCAACTATTTAAAGTAGTATAATTTCTCTTAATAAAGACAAGAGACAGTGATCACTCAATAGGTAGATAGAGTGGCAGAGGGGGTCAGGTTGGGATGAGGTCATACCAGGATCAGTCAAGGGCATGTATTATATTCCAGAATTGGTGGATATTGAACCAGACTCATTTACAGAAGGCAGGGAATTTCCAAACTCAAAGGCAAAACCATCCAAATCTCTGCAACTATCAATATTTGAAGGTCAGATCAAAATAGCATTAATTGCGCAATTTCCGACATCTCCCCCCTCAAGATTGGACACAGGGGGTTGATATTTTCAGAGGAATTTGGAGTGAACCCAAGCAAAGGGGCAACTGGAGGACAGCAGCTTCACAGTATAATTGACACCCTTCTTTTAGGTGACTTCACAAGGCCCAACCCAGAGGGAGTCTAGCTTATGGGCACAACCTCCAGTACAAATTTGATAGTAGAGGACTAGGTCACCTACTTGGTACTCAGGGAGGGGGCTCTGGAAGCATTGGAGGGCAAGAATTCTAAAGCTTTGAATTTATAAGCAGTAGAATAGGCTGTAGCTTGGATGTCAATGGCACATTTAGTCAAGTCTTTGACATGAGCTTCAAGATTGGCAGAGGCGTCAACTTTGATCAATGGGGGTCCCAAGATTGAGGGGGTAGTGGCTTCTTGTCCATACAGCATAGCAAAGGGGGAATGGACAGTCACTTGATGTCTGCTGAGACTATATGCAAAGAGAGCAGCAGGGAGGAACATATCCCAGTTAGCGGCATCAGAGAGGGTAAGCTTCCTCATGATGGACACAAGGGTGGAATTTTCTTTTTCCACAGTCCTGTTGGTTGACGGGTCATATGGTGCAGAGAAGGATTGATGTGTGCCCATAGCTTCTACAATAGATGTTATGAGGCGGGCATTAAAGTTGGTCCCATTTTCAGAAAGCAGGACTTAGGCAGGCATGACAGTAGAAGATATCTTGCAACAGGAAGTTACCAGTGGTCTTGGCAGTTATATCCTTGGTTGCTCTGGCTTTGACCCATTTACTAAAATGATCAACAGCTATCAAGATTAATTGACACCAAGACCTAAAACACAGGAGAGGCCCAACATCATCAATAATCAAAGTGTGGAAGGCATGTTTAGGAGTGATGATCTTGAACTGATGTTGTGAAGGTTGGGGTTGTTGAAGCTGACAAGAATTACAGGAGGCAAGGACGTCAGGAATTAGGAGGCGCATATTCTCCCAATAGAAGTTCTTGCACAACCAGTCATGAGTCTTTGCTATGCCTCCATGTCCAATATCAATGTGGGCTTGGAGGATGATGGCCACCCTCATGCTGGGACAGATGTAGGGTAGATAAGTGTTGTTGACTCTCTTGAAGAGTTGTCTATCTCAAATCACAGTATCCTTTGATAGGGCTTGCAGTGTCAAAAAAATGTCTTCTGGCTCATTTGTCCAGGAGTCAGGATACCCTATCAACTTGTATAGGAAATCAGCTTCAGCAGGATGAATAGCTAGTATAGGCATTCTCAACAAACCATCAGCATTCTGATGTTGCGCACCAGGACAATGTACTACAGTGAATTTGTATCCTTGCAGGCGTAAATCCCAACGGGCTAGTTGACCTTTGGGCTCCTTTAATTGCTGTAGCCACTTAAGGGATGAGTGATCTGTAGCTACCATGAAGTGAATCCCATAATTGTAGTTCCAGAACTTTTTTATTGCATGCAGAACAGCTAGGCATTCTTTTTCAGTGACGCTATAGTTCTTCTCATGCTTTTTGAGGACTTGTGAAGTATAGGCCACAGGTTGGTTTATGTCTTCATTGTCAAGCTGGGCTAAGATGGCACCCACAGCTACTCCACTAGCGTCAGTGTACAAGATGAAATCCTTATTTTAATCAGTGTAGATTAGGATGGGAGCCTCCTTAAGTTTGACTTTCAGCGCTTCAAAGGACTGCTGTTGGCTGTCATTCCACTCAAAGGGTATGCTGTGAAGGAGTTGGGCAAGAGGTTTGCTTAATTCAGATAAATCAGGTATTAATTGTCAATAGTACCCCATAATAACAAGAAAGACTTGGAACTCTTTTAGGTTTGTGGGGGGCTGCATCTTTTCAAATGGCTTCCACCTTATTATTCATATGGTGTATTCCAGTTTGGGTGACCCCATGGCCTAGAATTCAAGTTGTTCCTTGAAGAAGGAGCATTTAGAGGGTTTGAGTTTTAAGCCTGCCCCCCAAATTTTGATGAAGACAGCTTTGACGTGGTCCAAATAGTTGGTAAAGGTGGAGCTGAACACAGTAATATTGTAAAGGTATACAAGGAGGCAGGAGAGTTTCAGATCTTGTAGTATGGAGTCCATAGCCCGTTGAAATGTAGCCAGGGCGTTGCAGAGTCCTTGGGGCATTTGAATGGATTTGTAAAGACCTTCCAAATGAAAAACACAGCCTTCTCTCTATCTTCAGGAGACAAGTCAACCTTCCAGTATCCTGATGCTAGATCCATAGCAGAGAAAAACTTTGATCCTCCTAATTGTCTGAGAGCATCATCAATTCTAGGCAAAGGATAAGAGACCTTTTTGGTGAGAAATTTTAGGCGGCAATAATCCATCACAATGTGATGGCCTTCATCCTTGCTCTTTAGGATCAATAAAGGAGGCCCAAGGGCTCTGAGAGGGGGCTAGGAGCCAAGCATCTAAGAGCTTTTTAAGTTCCTTAGAGACCTGGGCATCTTCTACTCTGCTGAAGCGGTAAGGTTTGGTGCAAAATGGCGGGGCATCACCCGTGGCTATCTGGTGGATAACCACCTTAGCTAGACCATAGTTGGTGGGTCCAGGGCAAAGATATTCTTAAACTGGTCTAGCAGTTCCAGAACATCTTTTGTTGAATGGGTGACAGTTGTGGGAAGTCTGCGGCAGTGAACAGGGAGAGAACCTGAGGGTCTCCTTTAGGCAAGTTGAAATCACTAAACGTTCCAAAGGGGTAGAGGGACACCACTTGCTCTGAACCTAATATACAACCATGCCCGACAACCTGGCCCTTGGTCACCTGCATGGATAGGGCGGTCAGGTTAGCCAACAACAGCTGTACAGGCTCCTTATGAGGTTGATAAAAATCCCAGGGCATAACCAAGGCTCTCTATGGCTTAAGGAATCAGGTGAATATAGCTCCAGAATGATTTTTTGGGTAGTTCATAAGATATCTGGGAGTATGTAATCACTTGTAAACCAGGCAGGATAGTGATAGCTGCAAGGGCAAGAAGAGGCACAACTTTCTCTGCAGGACAGGAAGGAGGAGGGGAACACATATTGAAATAATGAGTCCTGTACTTGAGTGAGAAGATACCCGTGGGATACTCAAGCACACAAGTCTTAAGGCGTTTACCCGGGAAATGTGGGGGCTCTTCAAAGATTAGAGGGATCTCATACCCTAGGAGCAATAGGTACCCATCTCTATGGTTCACAATCCTGTTGTCCTCTCGAAGGAACTGCATACCAACCAGGAGATTGTAACTTTTGTTTTTGAGGACAACAGCAAGGGATGCAATAAGGAGCTTCCCAAACCTCATTGGCAGAGCAGAATAGGCACTAACAGCTTGGGTTTGGGCCATGACAGCTGTACCATATGACTGAGTGTAGTTGAGGTTAAGGGCCAGCTTAAGCTTCTTCATTAGCTTAGACAATACCACATGACTGAGAGCCTGTGCCCAGGATAGCCTTAATTTTAACCTTTTGGATCAATACTTCCACACAAGTAGTATTTTTCCCAAAAGGGGGCAAGACAGCCAGAACGTCCTGGGCAGCTTCCAATTCCTTCTCCCATTTGGCCAACATGCATTGTAAGATAGGAATTTCCTTATACACAGTCTGCAAGGGGAGAGATACAGTCACATTTTGAAAGAGAGCTTCTGCTAGCTCAGCAGCCTCTTCAGAGGAATCTACCAAGAGAGGTGGACAATGGGCCTGTGCTAAGTAAGGATGAGCCACTATGGCCTTAGATTTTCTCAAAGTTGGGAGAGTTGTAGTTGTAGTTTTTCCTGAATACAGCTTTTAAGGGACAGAAACTGTCTCCAGGACTGCCAGCACAGAGTAACCATAACCATCAGACTCATCACAGTCAGAATCTTTGGGTTCATAATCACTGGAAAGATTGTGGAACAGGAGAAGGATATTTGGGCCAGCCAAGGGGGAAGATTCCTCATCAGAAGGGGGATCAGGAGGAGATGGGGGATATTGGTCAGCAGAGAGTGTCTTTGCCTCTAAGCTGACCTCTTTTTCCCGCCTGCTTCTTTGGGTCACAACCCTCTACCCAAGGATTGGTGCAGGTACGTGATTGGTGTCTTATTTGACCACAGTTATGACATCCTTGTCTCTTAGACTGCCCACTTGAGCCTAGGGTCATAATGCGCGGAGTGCAGGAGGTAGTTACTGCATTTTTGGCCTTATTTTCATGCACAACAGTACCCCCATGGGTCAAGTGCATGTCTTGCAAGAGGGTCTCAATAATCTTTATTGGAGTAAGGGAAGCTTTGTGGGCCTTAAATTTCAGACATAGGAGTTGGTTCACCTTTAAAGTGTTTGAACACGCTGTGTAAGCTTCCTGTGGAGTTAACTGACAACTGGTGATCAACTGTTGTCCTTCAATGTAGAAACAATCTGCAAATCCAGTCAGGCTCTCTTTGGGCTTAAAGGTGATAGGCATAAACACATCTTTCTTGACTTCTAAGCTGAGATATTTTTCTGAATTCTTCAATTAAGAGGCGCTTCATGTCCTCTCAAGTGAAAATAGAAGGGAGTTTGGGGACCACAACTTCTTGGCACGTGATATGTAGACAGTTAAAAATATGCTCCTTCTTAAGTTCATTAGTAGCCCTATGCATTGCAGTCTTGTAAATTGTCAGAAAGGCAGCAATGGTAGAGGTTTTTGGCTCACATATCTGCTTGAACAAAGGCTTGTAATTGGGGTCAATGGATGATGAGATGGATTGGCTGTTGTCATCTGGGTTGAGGACTTTAATGTGGGGATTTCCCTCAAACTCAGATTTAGCAGCAGGTTGTCTAGCCCAGAGAAGTTGAAGGCTCTCCTCTGGGGTATCCAAGGGAGAGCTGTTTTGCCCACTGATATCTCTAGTGGTAGCAGCAGCATCTCATAACTCTTCAATCTTAATCTGTTGCACCAATAGAGTGCCGGCAATCCCATTGAGGCAAGTAATCAGGGAAGTGTTCTGAGCAACCAAAGAGATAACATGTTCATTCATTGTCTCAGTCAAGCAAGAGAGGTTTTGTACCTCTCTTTCTAGTGTGTCCTGCCTATCAGCAACATCATTTGTTACTTCTGCTAGCTGATCCAGTTCAAGGGCACAGTTGACCCGAGGTTGGCCTTCTAAGCCAGGGCAACAACCATGATTGCCATGAGCAGGAGTACTAGTGACCTCAGCTTCCCCTTCATCTTCAGACTCAGAGGACAAATCATCAGGATTAGAGAGGTGTTGTCTCAAATACTCAATTTCTCCTTACAAGATAGCCACCTGATCAGTGAGTGAGGCAATGCAAGGGTCAGGCATTGGTTCAACTGGAGGGGGGTTCTGAACAGAAGCTTGACGTTGAGTGGTAGCCTTGAGTCTGGTAATTGCCTCCCATACCTTGGCTTCAAAATCAGATGGGGTCTCAACTGGAGGAGCAGGAGGAGTCATCTTGATGGACACTACTCTATCATCCACGTAATTTTGTACTTGATATAGAGTGCTGCCTAATGCAGCCTTATCTAGTCCATATTGGTGTTGCAGGTGGTGGCCCCAGGTATCAACATGAGTCCCAACCAGCTTGAGTTGGGAAGTAATATGCTCCCAAAATTGATTGAGTTTTTTAACTAGAGTCTCAAAATCCTGACAATGCTTAGAAGAGCAGCCTTGATTTGACCACGTCATGTTGCTTGATTCTCATGCAATTTGCATAGTCAATCCTTGATATGCCCAGGGAGCAAGGAGCAAAGAGAATTCAGTGATGAGGTTAGGTATTTCTGGGAGGCCAGCAAGTCATGCTGGTTGTCCAAAATACATACAAAGAGGCTATGAGACCATTCTTGATATGCCATATTCTGAGCATGGTTGTTAAAGATAGCAGTGGCTACAGCATTTAGAAGCTGGTTCTCAGACCCTGATGCAAGTTGATGGTGAACCAGGGCGGGTTGAATAAACTGGTTGACTAACACACCAATAGTATTCATAGACTTCATCAGCGCGGGGGAAGACAAAAGTCCAAGAGGAAGGAATACAGGTCTTTGGAAGTGTACCCAGGGCGGAGACCAGGGATAGTGTGCATTGCCACAGTGCCTGAGTGGAGGAGAGATCAGGTGGCAGCACAAGATTGCTTGTAGTTGAGAGAAAAAGTTGGAAGGGGGCCCACACAGGACTGGGAGACAGCACCAGTACCATGGGAGTTGAGAGGGCATTGGTGATATCTTCTTCTAGAGGAGGACTAGAAACTTTAGGTTGTTTGGGTACTTCAAAAATGAAGGGAGAAGGACCAGAGAATGCACATGGGAAAAGGGTAACCAAGGGGCTTGCAGCCCCTGTAGTGAGCACCATTTTGTTGTATTCTGCTCCTGGGGACAACATCCAGGAGGACACGGTGGGAAATTTTTATAACAAAAGATTTGAGGTTCAAAGCTAGCCTTGGGTTAGCCTTTGGGGCAAAATTAAGGGCACATACCTTAATTTCCTGGAATACAAGATGTGGAAGACCTTTTGGCAAAAAGGAAAGGAAAAAGCTTGAAGAATATTAAAGCCAACAAAATGTGGATAAACTTGTCTTTATTAGGAGAAATGATTCTACTTAAAATAGTAGACAAGAGTCAATTATCACTCATTAGGTAGACAGAATGGCAGAGGGGGTCACGTTAGAATTAGGTCATACCAGGATCATTCAAGGGCAGGTATGATATTCTGGAATGGGTGGTAATTGAACCATCCCCATTTGCAGAAGGTGAGGAATTCCCAAAATCAAAAGCAGAACCAACCAAATCTTTGCAAATATCATTATTCAAAGGCCATATCAAAATAGCATTAATGGTGAAATTTCTGACAGGTAGAAACTGACAAGGGCGTCTTCCCCCCATGGCATAAAAATCTAGGAAGCTCACTGACTCAGAATAACATACACAATTCATGGCAAGGAGCTAGCAGCAATTGTGCACTGCATTGAGAAGTGATGCTGTTACTTAGAAGGGGTCACCTTTCCTCCCCGTGTCTTGACAGACCACAAGTTGCTCCAACAATTCAACACACAGTCCCACTTGATATGCCGTCAGGCAGGCTGGGTTGAGTGTCTATCTCCTTACCAGTTGTGTATTGAGTACAAGCCAGGAAAAGAGCTTGTCACAGCAGATGCCCTCTCAAGGCTCTACGTGGCGTCCATCACTGGGGACAACAGTTTGGATCCCAATTGGCCAGTGCTCTACCTTCAACCTGAAGCAACCCGCTATGAAGGTCTTAATTTGGTAATCATCTCCAAACTAAAGGACAATGTAAGCCAGTTCACCACCAATACGGGAAATGTATGCCTCCATGCAGAATCAGGAGAAAAGACACCCTATATTCCCATCACACAAAAAATAGACACCATACTGCACTACCACCTCACCTTGGGCCATGTCAGAGGACAGAACCTCTTTGAAATCATGAAACATAAGGTTTGATGGCCGCACATGCGCCAAGACATCTTGGATCTTGTTGAGACATGTGTGTTGTGTGAAAAGAATACGTCAAAGCCTGCACCCCCCAAGTCTGTCCTACCCATTAAGACAATGGAACCCTTCAAGCAGTGGGCCATTGACATTATTGGGCCCCTCCCTGAAGACAGACTTGGGAATAAATATATCATCACAGCCATTGACTACTTCACCCGCTATCCAGTAGCGTGGGCAATCACTAACCATACTGCCACTACCATCACTTGCTTCATTGGCAAGGAAATTGTGGGCTGTTTTAAATAACCCAAACGCCTCATTGCAGACGGGGGCCCCAAGCTTTTGGACATGTCATGAAAGCGTACTTTGCCAAAAATTCCCTACAACAAATAGTCACAACTCCATATCATCCTCAAGCCAATGGGCGCGTAGAGCAATTGAATGGCTCCCTGATCCAGTTGATTGCCAAACTCTCACAGGAACATCCTAATACTGCATAGAGTGAACATCTTCCCACCGCACTGCTCATTTTACAAGCAATAATCAGCAGGGGCACTCAGTTCAGCCCAGCACCTTGGCTTTTGGGATGCCCAATGGTTTGGCAGGAGTAGAACAAGGGAAATTGCAATCCATGGTTCCTGCAAAACCCCCCTTCCCTGAGCCAGTGGCGCGCCAAAGCCTGAGATGTTGAGCATAAGCAAATTGAGGGAGGAACAAGACAACTTGAGACCAGATGCGCCATAGGTGATCCTGTTTAAGCCCTCAACCCCAATTCAGACAAGTTAGAACCCAACCACTTGGGGCCCTTCAAGATAGCTGCAGTCTATGAAAACCATACCTAACAGCTGGAGGACGCCCAAGGGAACACCAAAAAGCTTCACCACAATTGCTTGTGCCACTGCCGCGCCATTCCCACACAAAGTTTGTTTGTGTGGACCTTCCCAGATATCCCGCAAACTCTGATCCTGGTGTCTGGTGATAAGCAGGGGGCAAGGGGGGTGCTGCAACTGAGTTTCCAGACTAGCCTGCCAATGTATCTCATGATACACAGGGGGCTCTTAATGAGCCACACCTTGACGTACCTAAAAACATGAACCAATCCAATGGCAAGGTCAAACTGCGGGCAATTTCTCCTAGTTAGGAGTGCTACCAATTTGACCTGCTGATCCTGCATGAGTGATTCCATGGCTCCAATCCTTACATGGAACATACCACCATGCTACCCTCTTGTGGCCTGGTGGCTTTCCCACATAGTATATTAATTGCAGTATTCTATAATAAACAATACCTTATTCTTATTATTCCTGTCCTTTCTATTAGATTGTTTTCTTCCTCAATTCAAATACTGAATCCTCATTGGTTTGGTTGCAACACTCTTGACATTGTGGGACCCCTACATGAAGATAAACTGGGCAAGAAGTAAATAATCACTGCTATTGACTACTTTACCTGGTGGCCAGTGTCATGGGCAACCACCAATCACACTGTTACCACTGCACTTGGTTAATTGGCAAGGAGATTGTGGCACACTTTGGCCGCCTCAAGTGTCGCATCACAAATGAAGGGACTGAAATTATAGATAAAGTGATGAAATCATACTGTGCCAATAATTCTCTCAAACAATGGTCACTACACCATACCATCATCAGGCCAACAGTTGCATAGAGCACCTGAATGGCTCCCTGGTACAGCTAGTTGCCAAACTCACCCAGGAGCACTCAAACACTGCCTTGTCAGGAATAACAATTTGGATGTACCTGAATCCCAAAGTATGGAACCAGGGTCAACCCCTGAAAAAAACCCTTTGAAGACTGCCAGTTCCAAAGACTGGGATTTTGACAGCCCACAATGATTGATAAAGTTGTTGTCAACCCAACAGGACTCATATCCTTAACTTCACCGCAGGTTTTTGCAAGTAAACTGCCGGTGCAAGATGTCAGGAGTTTCCTTGAGGTGCCAATATAGTATTTTTTAAAAGCTATGGCAATAATAAAAAAATATCCAAGATTTAAACAAAATGATTCCAGATTTAAGCAAATTCTAACTATCAGGTTAAAATATACACTCTGTTAACAGGGATTTTTGGCATTAATGGACAAAATGGGTCAACATAGCAAAAAATTGCTCACACGCCAAGCAAGACTATTCAAAATACAATCCAAAATACACTGATTTACAAAAAAATGGTGTGAGTTGATTTTTGGCGTACATATGTTTACTATGTGAATTGGTGACAAAATATGCCCAAGCGCAGTGTGTCAAAACTCAATCCAAAAACAAAACATGATAGCAACTCACTATGTAAACTAGATCACTCAAATGCTGTGTGAAATAGATTGTAATCAAGAATGATACCAAAGTATCTAAAATAAGACACACAATATGAGACATAAATTTTAAAAATATTGTGTTGGGTGTTTGAATTTGGCAGTAAAATCTAGTAAAATGGGTGGAAATTATTTTAGGTATTCTAAAATGGGCGTGGTAAACCCAAAAACAACTAATTAAGAAATAAAAAAAGTCTATAATTGGGATATTGGGTGAGGAAAACTCTAATTAAATATCCATATTCAGATAAAAAGCAAAAATTAAAATTAAGGAGTAACTTAATTGAAATTTATTTAACATTTATTGAATTCTCAAAATGGAAGGTACACAACAACAGAGTAACAATACACCTGTTGTGCACTGCATTTGTGGTTGCCCCTGCAGGTCAAAGAACAGAGTTGGTGCAACCCAAGTGCCTGCACAGGAGGGAGATGGAAGAGGAGAGTTCAATAGTGACACTGCACTGACACAGCCAGTTCAAGGAGCACAAGCTGCTAGGGTGCAGAGCATAAACCCTTGGGTCCCCAAGCTGACCTGGAAGCCCAACAAGGTTACCTTCACCAAGAAAGTTAGAAACAAGGAGGTAGAACTTACTTTGTATGTGTTTGACGTTGTGTACTGGCAATAATTGGTCCTGTCAGCCATGCTGGAGAAGGTGAAGCCTGTACTTGATACTAGCTACAAGCCCTATGTCAGTGATGGCAATCAGGAGGAGGACAAGGAGCCAGAGTTCTATAGAACCAATTAGGGACAGCTGGTTTTGGAGAAGGTTGCTGCGTTTTACACCAAGGTACCTATGCCCTGTGTTGTGTCCAATGCCAACAAGTCATTCCCCATTGCCAAAACGCCTGCCCAGAAGCGCATCCCCTATATCAAACGCATCATCCTGCTTAAGCTAATGTGTGAATCTGGTGATTAAAAGGTGGCTGCGGCCATTTTTGGAGTGGATCCCAAGTACACCAGCAAGACCTTCCATAAATTCATTAATACTGGTTGTGTCCTTGCCGCGGAGAAATCCTTGCGCGTGTCAACCATGCTCACCAAGGAGCACAAATGGGCAATCTGCCAGTGGATCACCCGGGACTGCCATCTTGAACTGGCAAATATACAGGCCATGGTCAAGTCCACTTTTGGGATTGAGGCTTCCATTTCCTTTTACTACCATCTTCTGAAGGGGATGCGCTTTTCCTGGAAAAAGCATGGGGTATCTCTGTACAATTGGAATAGCCCAACCAACATTGAGACCTGGAAAAACTACGCAGAGGCGTATACTGCCCTCAAAGCCAAGGGGACGGTCAAATTTTACTATATTGATGAATTGGCATTTGCCTTGTCTATGCGCAATGCATATGGCTATGTCCCCAAAGGCTCAAATTACAGGATGGCTTGGCGTGCTGCAGTCTGCGCCACAGCCTATTCAATAGTGGCTCTCCTTGGTCCAAAGGAGGTTAAGCTATACCAAATGATATTGGGTTTGCATAACAGCAGGACTTTTCTATCATTCCTCCAATTGGTCCAGGAGAACCTAAGGAGCATAAGCCCAGGCTTCACCAATGTCATTATGTTGGACAACGTTGGTCTCCACAAAGTGGCTGACATTCTCAAGGAATTCCCAATGATTGACACCAGAATCACTGTGGGCCCCCAGCAATTGGCCACGGCAAAATTGTGCCTTCTCTTCCTCCCAGCTTATTAGCCCTTCCTAAATCCCATTGAGAAAGTATTTGGGTGGCTCAAGCAAGTTGTCAAGCGAGGAACCCCAACTGGGACCAAAGACCTGTTTAATTTGCTGCAGGACGGGATCCATACCCTCCCAGCTGAGACAGTGGCCAAATTCTATGGCCACGCTGATTTGTTCATCCCTGCTTGCCTTGCCAAACAGCCAATCAATTAAAGGCTTAGCTTGTCCAACTTTTTTATATTCTCTAATTTACTATTCAAGATTTATTAATTATCATTTATATTTAGATTTTTCCAAGCCCACAATCACATTCAGCAGGACCATCAATGAAGGTTAATAATTCATCTATTTATAATCATTATTTATTGTGTCATCTAAGGATATCCCAAATGCTTGATACTGGATTACATGAATGCATTAATATCACTTTTGGCAAATAAATATAAAAATCAAATTAAAAAAGTTAAATTTAAAGTGTACAAATTATAAGTAGATTTTATTGGCATATATTATTACGCTTTTATTAAGACCTTCTCTGGGATATATTTTGAAAATCTTGTTTGCTAAAATAAGAATTAGAAAATTTTATTATAATAAAAATAATATAAATTGCAATGGAATTATTGGGAAAAGAGAATTTATCAAGAGTGCCTGTAGTGAGTTTTTCTGTATGTACCCACCCCGTAATGGAGGTGGCACACAACCTCCACCGCCACATTGTGGATGGTGGATACACCCTTATTAAAAAACTCCCGCCTGTTGGTGAATGGGAGTAGGGTCAGGTGCAAATGGAGGAGCAGCTTCTCTTGTGGGGCTGCAAACCTGTAGATACCTGCCAGGTCCAGGGCATCCTGGATGACGTGATCCACCGAGTCATATACGGGGGGACCTTCTTCTTGTCCAGGGAGAGCCTGGCCTCATCAATTCCTAGGAGGACCCTGTCAAGATCCTCCACGCTGGCGCCCATTCCAAAGTAGAAGAGATACCCCAGGTAAACCACCAGATGAAGCCTTTGCCCAGCAAAGGCTTCTGTAAAGTCACACAATTGATTAAAAACTGCACTGATTGTCATGAATGACATTTCAATACTTGTATTGAAAACCCAAGAGTTAAACCCCGGTTCCCAGGAGACCAGCCCAGGACCCGCCAATCTGTTAAAAGACAGGCTCAAATTGGTAAATTACTCCGCGTTCCACCGGACTACTACAGAGGACCCTCCAAAGATCACTTGAGTCACACAAAGTGGACGGGGGACCGCCCGCTTGTTAAATTGCAAACCCGAGTTAACAAGTTACTCCAAGACCCGCCAGCCCCCCAGAGACAATTCCCCAAATAGTCATCAGATTGATGCCAACCTTGGGCCACCAAAGACCCAAACCTATGCAGAGGTTGCAACTTGCCTTAAGGAGGTTAAGACAAAACCTATTTTTAACCTTGCCAATGGCCACCAGCAACTGCCAGTCTCCCGCCCAGAAGGGGTAGCGCAATTAGACTACTCAGGTGACATAGCAAACAGTGGCGGCAAAACAAGCCGTCACCTTTCCAATTTTCTAGAACAAGCACAACCTGGATCTGCCGCCCTTAAGACCCCAAGCCAAGACCCACACCCTGCCAGGGCCTTGTCTGCAAACCTGAACCCTGAAAAAATTGAATAAGCAAAGTCCCAGGGTATAAAAACCCTGGCGGTACGGCAAAACCCCCATCATCATTTTCAATAATAAAGTTATATGAACCTTTGGTTTGAAAAAATCTTAACCTATCTAGCCTTAGTGATCTTCCATCTTAATTCCAGTCAAATAGACCACCAGGCCACCGCCCTCCCCCAAGACCAACCTGCCAGATTGTCCCAGGCATTATACCGTCCCCCAGGAGCCCCCTTTTGGACCTGTGCATTTTACTGAATACCCCCCAACCCGGCCTATTCAGAGTACAACTTGGAAACCATCCTCATTGCTGACCCTTTGGCAAGGACTAGAAGTACCAAGTACATAGGACGCAAAGGAAAGAGGGTCAAGATCCCGCCCTTACTGTTCAAAGACAAGTACAATTACCTGCCTGCCTACTTTGTTCCTATGACTCCTCCTTTAACACCACAACCAGACCGCCCGTTGGAACCCACCGCCGCAGCCGAGACCACCTCTACCCAACTGTTTGGAGTACTCTACATTACTTTGACAGGACTGGTAGATTCTATGGTCCCCAACTCCGGACCTTGGTCCTTACTTGGGCAATCTGTATCTTATATTATCAAGTTAGCACCCATTCTATGGTGGGCCCTACCTGCCAGCTCAGCCGTACCTCACCCCAAGCCGCCCAAGGCCTCTACTTACAACTGGCTTCCTGACATTATGACAATCTTTACAAACACGGTAACCTGGGCCCCAAGATTTTATTAACACTTGGGGCAACCTGTATGCTCTTTTTTGTGATAATCACTTATTACACCCATAAGGCACTTACCTCCCTGATACTCCCATGGATGAAGAACCAATCTGCCAAAGAATTGAAAGACCCTGCACCTGGTGCAGAACCCCAGAACCCGGCCACATCACAAGTGAAAAATGTGATAGTAAACCAGACCACAACCAAGGTGGATATGCCCCAGATGGGCAAACTCACCTTAGAAGAAGCCCGCTGAGCCATGCCAGTCCTCTGCCTCCACTTCCAAACCAACGCCAATGCCTACACCAGTGACACTGCAAAAGTCTTGGGGGTGGCTGCCATGCTATCAGGAGACGCACTGGATTGGTTCGGGAAGGCCACTGCTGAAGATGTTGAATTTTGCCTTGACTATTCAAAATTTGAAGCTGAACTCATGAGCACTGGCAATGACCAAGACACCAGATACTACGCGCTGAACTCTATGTTAGAGATCCGTCAAGCAAACCGCCCTATCCAAGCCTAGATTGACAAGTTCCTTAAACTGAAAACGCGCACCCAACTTGAAGATGAATTATCTGCCATTATCTTCCAAAAGGGAGTTAACGCAGCCATGAAAGACCGGTTGAAGCACCACCTGCCTACACTGAGCCTAGAGGAATTACTGCCCCTATGCAAAGGCCTGAGTCTAAACCAAGAAGGACAGAAAGTGAACCCTACCCAAGCCGGCAGAGCCATGACGCCCAATTGACCTGGAATGTCCCCTGATGAGTTACAACGCCACTATCAAGATGGGTTATTTTCTACTGCCACGAGGCCAGGCATCTAACCAGAGCATGCCCTAAGAAGAATACACCTTCTGTATCCTTGGTGCAAATAAACACCTCTGTGCAATCTTATAAATTCATCCAAGCGACCCTAGACTGTATGGGAATCAAGCGTCAGATAGAGGCCTTTATTGACACAGGAGCCAATGAAAGCTTCATTGATGCCAACCTGGAAAAGGAACTAGGACTAACAGCTTTGGAGCGCAGCCTACAAGTAACCTTGGGAAACAGTTCCCTGGACACTGGCTAAAAGTGCAAACAGGAACTTCCCTTGACAATTGGACAGAATGTATACCCAACTCCCTTGATCCTCTTACAAGGATTGCCCCATCCTCTAGTACTGGGGGACTCATGGTCCGATAGACATGGTCTGATTCTAAATTATTGTGAGCAGACCGCCACCTTAGGATGACCTGAATCTTGTGATACCGTTCTGTTCTGTATGAGCCCCAGCAGAACCCCAACCAACAGACTCTTAACCATAAGGATGAAATTCAGCGTTGGGACACTGCCTATTCCCCTGCAAAAGTGAAACCATGTATTTAGCAAAGAAGAAGCCACAAAACTACCCAGCCACTCAATATACAACCACACTATAGACCTACTACCAGGTACCCAACCACACCACGGCCCCATCTATAGTTGCAACCACCAAGAACAGGTGGGCTTGAAAGCTTACCTGGAGGATATGACAAAGAAGGGGGCATCCAAGTATCAAAGGCCCCGTGCTTGTCACCAATGCTGTTTGTAGGGAAGAAAGACAGTGGAATGCGTCCCTGCGTGAACTACCAGAAGCTGAATGGTATCACTGTGAAGAACCGCTATCCCATCCCCAACGCCAATGACCTTTGCAACGTACTAACTGGAGCCCAGGTGTACTCGAAAATTGACCTAAGGGATGTGTTCAACCAAATCCAAATCAAAGAGGGTGACAAATACAAAACGGCGTTCAAGACCAGGTATGGACTCTACAAATACCTGGTGATGCCATTTAGACTATGCAACGCCCCCAGCACCTTCCAGCGCATGATAAACACAGTATTGGGTGAATACCTTGACCAGTTCTGCGTGGCCTACCTCAACAGCATCCTCATTTACAGCAAGACCCACAAGGAACACCTGCGCCACCTGGACCTTATACTAGAAAAACTCTCCCAAGCACACTTACATGCTAAGCTTAAAAAGTGTGAATTCTTCCAGTCTGAAGTTGAATTCCTGGGATATGTTGTGAAGACTGGCGGGTTTGCCATGGCACAGGACAAAGTAGAAGCAGTAACATCTTGGCCGGTGCCCAAATGCAGGAAAGATGTGAGAAGTTTTTTGGGCCTGGAAAATTATTGCAGGGATTTCATCCAAAAATTTTCTCTGATTACCTTGCCCCTGACCCACCTTTGCTCTGACAAGGTTACCTTTACTTGGACTTACAAGTGCACATCAGCATTTGATGCCCTGAAGCTTTCTTTCACCTCTGCCCCCGTCCTAGCCATGCCCGACCCATCCAAGCCATTTGTACTGGAAACTGACGCGTCCAACTTTGCGGTGGGTGGGGTCCTTCTTCAGGAAGGAGGGGATGGTATGCTACATCCTGTAGCATATTACTCCAATAAGATGCTGCCTGCTGAAGGAAACTACCCAATCTACAACAAGGAGATGCTTGCAATAATGAAGACCCTGAAACATTGGCGCCAGTACCTATGTGGTGCCAAATTTCCAGTAAAAGTCTTAACCGACCACAAGAACTTGGTTTACTTCTTTAAACCCAGACAGCTAAACCAGAGACAGGCCAGATGGGCCTTGGAACTTTGCCAACTACACCTTGACCATTGACTACAAGCCTGGGAATGTGAACATGGTACCTGACGCCCTGAGTAGAAGAGCCAATCTGACTCCTTCCTCTACAGAAATTAAGGACCACAACACACATGTACTCCTCAACCCGGCCAGCCTAGGCATCCAACTGATGTACATTAAAATCATGGCCCGTAAACCTGACGTAATTGAGGCGCAGAAACAAGACAAATACTCAGCAGACCTTGTTGCTGACTTGACCTCAGACCCAGAGAGCCGCCACCACAAGAAAAGATTCTCGCTGAAAGGATCCACCCTGCTATTACACAACTGGATCTATGTACCAGAAGGTGAAACAAGGACCAAAGTACTCATTGACTATCACAACTCAGAGATGGCCAGCCACCCTGGCAGACTCAAGACAATCCAAGGAATCAAGAAGAATTACGCTTGGCCCCAACTGGACAAAGATGTGGCCACCTACATCAAAGGCTGTGAGACATGTGGATGAACCAAAACCCGCAGATCCAAACCTGAAGGCCTGCTGAGGTTGCTAGACATACCTGTGGGGCCCTGGCAGTCCGTTTCAATGGACTATATTGTAGAACTGCCTCCCTCCAATGCGTTTAACGCCATCCTGGTCATGGCAGATAGGTTTACTAAGATGTCCTACTTTGTCCCTATCACTACTCACTGCACCGCTGCAGAGACAGCTAGACATTTCCACGACCGCATCCTAACTCAACACGGCACTCCATTGGAAATCATCACTGATAGAGGACCACAATTCACCTCCAAATACTGGACTCAGGTGATGAAGGACTTGGGGGTAAAGCGCTGTGTATCAACCTCCTACCACCCACAGACCAACGGCCAGACTGAACGTGTGAACCAAATATTTGAACAATACCTACAATGCTATGCCAACGCCAACCAGGATAACTGGGCCAAGATGCTACCCATGGCTCAGTATGCCTACAACAGTAAAGACCACGCCTCCATGGGAATGTCCCCCTTCAAGGCCAATTATGGATTTGACCCATCCTGGGATCTCAGCATTGGCAGTAAGGAAATAAACCCGTCAGGACAAACCTGGATTGAACAGATACACGACACCCAACAAACCTGTTTGAAGAATCTGACCTGTGCTGTTCAGACTTATAAGGCTTTTGCCGACAAAAAGAGAATTCCTGGGAAGCCATTGAAGGTAGGGGACAAAGTCTATCTGGACTCTTGTAACGTGCCTCTGACTGTTCCCTGTTGGAAGTTAGCCCACAGAAGAAGCGGCCCCTACAAGATCACCAAACTAGTGGGTGAAGTAGCATTTGAACTAGAATTACCCCCCTCGTGGAAAATACACAACGCCTTCCACCACGCGCTTCTATTCAAGAAAGAGGGGAACTCACTCCCCCACCAGAAACTCAAGACTGAACCCCCTCCCATCCAAGTAGGACGCTCTGAAGAATATGAAGTTGAATATGTTCATGGAGACCATACCCACTATAAAACCCTCCAGTACTACGTCAAGTGGAAGGGATACCCACCCAAGGAAAGCACCTGGGAACCTTTAAGCAACCTACCCAATGCCCAACTAGCAATCCAACAATACCTTGAGAAGAAGGCCAGGAAAGAAGGGACCCCGGGGAAGGAAGGGGATGATGTCATGAATGACATTTCAATACTTGTATTCAAAACCCAAGAGTTAAACCCTGGTTCCCAGGAGACCAGCCCAGGACCCGCCAATCTGTTAAAAGACAGGCTCAAATTGGTAAATTACTCCGCGTTCCACCGGACTACTACAGAGGACCCTCCAAAGATCACTTGAGTCACACAAAGTGGACGGGGGACCGCCCGCTTGTTAAATTGCAAACCCGAGTTAACAAGTTACTCCAAGACCCGCCAGCCCCCCAGAGACAATTCCCCAAATAGTCATCAGATTGATGCCAACCTTGGGCCACCAAAGACCCAAACCTATGCAGAGGTTGCAACTTGCCTTAAGGAGGTTAAGACAAAACCTATTTTTAACCTTGCCAATGGCCACCAGCAACTGCCAGTCTCCCGCCCAGAAGGGGTAGCGCAATTGGACTACTCAGGGGACATAGCAAACAGTGGTAGCAAAACAAGCCGTCGCCTTTCCAATTTTCCAGAACAAGCACAACCTGGATCTGCCGCCCTTGAGACCCCAAGCCAAGACCCACACCCTGCCAGTGCCTCATCTGCAAACCTGAACCCTGCAAAAATCAAAGAAGCAAAGTCCCAGGGTATAAAAACCCTGGCGGTACGGCAAAACCCCCATCGTCATTTTTGATAATAAAGTTTTATGAACCTTTGGTTTGAACAAATCTTACCCTATCTAGTCTTAGTGATCTTCCATCTTAATTCCAGTCAAATAGACCACCAGGCCACCGCCCTCCCCCAAGACCAACCTGCCAGATTGTCCCAGGCATTATACCGTCCCCCAGGAGCCCCCTTTTGGACCTGTGCATTTTACTGAATACCCCCCCCCAACCCGGCCTATTCAGAGTACAACTTGGAAACCATCCTCATTGCTGACCCTTAGGCAAGGACTAGAAGTACCAAGTACATAGGACGCAAAGGAAAGAGGGTCAAGATCCCGCCCTTACTGTTCAAAGACAAGTACAATTACCTGCCTGCCTACTTTGTTCCTACGACTCCTCCTTTATACACCACAACCAGACCGCCCGTTGGAACCCACCGCCGCAGCCGAGACCACCTCTACCCAACTGTTTGGAGTACTCTACATTACTTTGACAGGAATGGTAGATTCCATGGTCCCCAACTCTGGACCTTGGTCCTTACTTGGGCAATCTGTATCTTATATTATCAAGTTAGCACCCATTCTATGGTGGGCCCTACCCGCCGGCTCGGTTGTACCTCACCCCGAGCAGCCCAAGGCCTTTACTTACAACTGGCTTCCTGACACTGATCCTCTTTTCATGCTTGGTCTTTGAAAAGGTCAGCTTCATGGCTGCAGGGACCCCTGTCTTGTTGGCACTTCATGCCAGCCCAAAGTCTGCCAAGAGGATTTTGGTTTTCTTGACAGCTGTTGTGTCTGCAACAGCCAATTTTCCCACCGCGCGGCCAAAATTGTCCAGCAGGTAAGAGAGTGTGTTCTCCAAGGGGTAGCAGAAGCAAGCAGCTGCATGGGCCTGGCCCATCTCTGGTAAATTCTTGAATGGGAGCATTGCCAGGACATCCCAAACAAGCTCAATAGAGTTTACACAGTAAACTCCATTGAGGACCACTGGGTCAATGAGGACCAATTGGGCATTTTGTAGGCAGTAACTGCCCACTTGGATGCCCCCTTGGCATGCGTAAGCCCAGCCAATGCCTCCTGCAACATTGGAAAAGACCCGTGGATGTGGTCTTCAGGCTCCTGCAAGACAGGGGGGACAGGAAAAGCTGCTGGCCACATGAGTAGCGTAGTTGGCGTATAATGTGGCGGGGACAAAAGGGACCAGGACCTGGCGGAGTTCACCATTGACTTCTTCTAAAAAAAAAGGTAAGTATTTGGAAATATTTATTAATTATAATTTTAGGTTACCTTCTACAGTCTCCTCCTTGCCCGCAGCCTTGGCAGGCTTTGCTATTCTCAGTGTAACCAGTTGTGCTGGCTGCTCAGTATCATCTGTTCAGGTACGTTTTGCATGGTCTTAGGTGGGCATACATTTCTGGGTCATCTGTCCAGACAGACGGCGCGGAGAGGGCAAAGGACTTGAATTGAAGGCCTTCCACAACAAGCTTCTGGACATTTAAAAGCCGTTTAATTGTTATTTTTTTGGGGGGGGGTCTGGAATCTTGGCCATGAGTGCTTTGGCAGACACATTTTCAATTTTGTCCCCTTCAAGGACGGCAGACTTAACTCTTGCTTTGACCTTGCAGTCAATCTCTTTAATTTTGGCAATTGCCAAGTTGAGATCCTTCAAAAGCTTCTCTAATTCTCTCATTGATTTTTTTACTAACCTTTTCATATGTTTTTATAGCTTTTGCCCCAATAAATTCTGTATTTTTTTGATACTGTTAACTCTTTGTTTATTCCTTTTTGTTTTCCCATTTACTATATTATCCCATCTTTTTACCCATTGTGTATATTTTTTGCACTCATCTCAATATGTGTTGTTTGCTTTGTGTTGGGATTGTTTCCTTAATTACCATATTATTTTTGGCGCTTTGCACAGCCCCTTATGAAAATATTAACAACAATTTAGTGATCAGCTAAATTTGAATTAGAAAATTATAGGTTAACTGTTTTTAGATAAAGTTGTTACTGATCCAAATTCAAAACCTTAATGATAAACTTTAAGCTAATCAGGAGCCAAGTGATAAAGTGATTGTTGTGACATAAAGGGTCATTCAATAATTCTTTGGTGCATGTGCGCTAATTAATATGATTGGCTGGATGTTTTGCCATTGTACGCCATTACTGCTGTGGCAAGTTGTTGGTGGACTAGTGCTAACCCAGCAGCTGATTGGGCACTAGTTCATCAACAACTTGCCACAGCGGCAATGGCGTACAATGGCAAAAAATCCAGCCAATCATATTAATTAGTGTACATGCACCAAAGAATTATTGAATGACCCTTTATGTCACAACAATCACTTTTTCACTTGGCTCCTGATTGGCTTAAAGTTTATCATTAAGGTTTTGAATTTGGATCAGTAACATCTTTATCTAAAAACAGTTAACACTATAATTTTCTAATTCAAATTTAGCTGATCACCAAACTGTTGTTAATATTTTCACAAGGGGCTATGTTTGGGTGCTAAAAAACTATGTGTTCAGGATCTAGATACACAACATAGTAAATATATGATTTTATAGAAATAAGCTGAACATAAAGAATATAGCCAACTATAAACAAAGAGAACACAAACAATTGAAATTCAAAATAAAGATAATATAAATAGAAATTTTCTGGGACCAGGGATTTATTGAGGCAGGGAAGAGTGATGCCTAGTAGGCAGAATGGCGCAGGAAGGAAGACGTAGAGGCAGTGCTGGCCTGGGGGGTCTGGGATTGGATGGGTTGGGTTTGCGGGCGGGGGGTGTTGGTGGCGGGGGTGGAGGCAGGAGGATTGCGCGTGATGACTGCCATATACTGCTCATTGTACTCCTCATCAGTCATTGGCTGGATGGGCTGGTAGGTGGCTGTGGCACGGGGTGGGAGGTGCTTATCCTTGTGTGATTGGTTGCCCATGTTCACATGGAAAACCATTTGCGCAAACAAGTCAGTCACCATATGGTGACCAAAGAGAAAATTGTGATCAAGGACCCCAAGATAGAGGTCCTTGAAAGCCTGAGGGTGGCACTCCCGTAGTGTATCTCCAATGTTGAAGAAGACAACATCAGCCAGATGGACATCTGCATGGCTGGCGGGGTAGACTGAGGCCTGGTGCCTGCGTCCCTGGATGGCCTTGAGGGCAGTGGAGCTTCCCTCCATCTGGTGGCTCAAGAAAACCCGGTATTTAGAATTTGAGCCATCCCAGAAGTCAAGCAATCCACCAAGGATGTGGCCGTATGAGTACCCATTGATGAAATCAGGGTTTGTCCAATAGTAGACAAAACCCTTGGCTGAAACAGCCAGAAATGCACCAATTAATGTCCCCTTCTTGACCTTCTTCATTCTATTCTTGGTGGCGGCTTTTCCTTGCTCACCAAAATTGTCAAATGCAATTGATAACTTGTAGTATGAGACAAACATGTTGTCATCTGTTAGACTTATCAAGCATCTGACCAGGGTTGATTCAATTGCAGTGTCATATGGGGAATCCTCAGCGCCGTCCCATTGGTTGCCGGCAAAATTGGTAAGAACCCATATGAAAGCCACCTTTCCATGCATCCAGAGCTGCACCATGCGCTAGGAGACTCATATGTTATGGTGCACAAGCTGCTTCCAGATCTGGGTCAAGGGAAGCTTGGGATCCCGCTGGAGGAGGTCAAGCATTATTGGGTATGCCTCATTGATCTGGGACTCTGTGGCCTTCTTTGGCTTCTTGGCCATCCCAATCAGATTTCCCTTATTTATCAGGTTATTGAATTCCCGCATGATAGTAACCCAGGTGAATTGTAATTGGCTGGCTATCTGATCCAAGGACAGACCCTGCAGGTTGAGTGCCACAATTTCCTGAAGAAATTGGGCAGTGATTATTCTGTGTTTGGGGTGCTGGGCGGCAAGAGCTGAAGCCTGATTGGCTGAGGGGAGGGGGCAGGTTGGGCAGTGGCGGGAAGTTGTTCTTAATTAAGGTTGTCATCCTGATTGGTTGGTTGACAGGCAGCTTGTGCAGGGGTGGGTGTGGGAGCAAGGGCAGAGCTAGACACTAAGTGACTCTCAAACAAGTCAAAGCCATATGGGTTGGGGGACAGTAACAGGTCAGCTTCCTTGTTATCCGCCTCAAAGGCTTTGGTGTAAACAGGTACCTCCACGCTCTGAGCCTCACCTCCATTGAAGCTGGCTTGGCTGCTGCTGGCTTGGCTGATGGCTCCGTCAAAGATATTGCTTGTAAAAACCATTGTAAAAAAACCTAGGATAAAATCACTAAAAGTAGAAATTTTAAAAATTAATGATTTATTTTTATTGTAATCTCAAGCCCATATTTGGAAGGTTCTCAAAACCATTCCATACAAATTAGGAGCCATGAAAATGGATAAAATGCCTCTGTTCCTAAATTGGATAACTGTTGATTGGCTGTTATACTGTTATTTTTCTATTTTAGGCTGCTCATACTACACATCTTGTGTGAGTTCATTTTGTTTTGTGCTTGTGTTATCTCGCTTTTAGATTGCTCAAGTTTTGTTTCACTTTAGTCCTTCTGTTGGTGCCTCATATGAATCCTGATTAGATTATAATATACTCTGGAATAGCATCCATCCATCCATTTCACTTGGTGTGTCAGTTCATTTTGTTTGTGGTTTGAACTACACCACTTGATGTTTGATATAATTTTGTATAATAGATTAGTGAAATTTTGTTTTTGGTTTGACAGTTTATTTATTAACCAAAGATATTTAAATTAATTGAATCCTGAATCTCGCATGACTTGGATTTTGTTTAAATATGAAATCATTTTGTTTAAATCTGAAGAATTTTTGCTTGTCACCATAGCTTTTAAAACTACTGTATTGCTTTGTTGCCATTTCTGGCATGTCAAACTGTATATTAGAAAGGCACCAAATCAGGTGATGACTGGGTGTTAAGTGGGTTGGTGGTAGTCAGAATACTCATACATCCAGCTCCTCAACAGCTTGTTGTAGTTGATCAAATGGGGAATATACACCCAAATAAGGATGACATTATCAATGAGGAGAAGACTATGTATTTAATCTGAAGTGGTAACCCTTAAAGAGGGAATATAGAAAGATACAACATATTATAATGCACATGTACAAGAGGAAGACTTTAATTTGACTCAAAGTCAGAGAATCAGCTGCATAGATGGGTTCATACTTGATTTCATGAATTTTGGGAATTATTTCATCAGAAAGAGGAAGATTTATAAGAGATTTCAGTGGTGATAATGCAGATTCTGATAATCTTGTCATTATAAATTGTATGGGTGCATGTTGAAATAAGTGAATTATCAAAGCAAGATATTTATTTGTAAGGAAAATATCAAACTACTACTATAGTTTGTTGAGAATGGTGTTACTTAAAGCTCTTAGATAGATCATGATGAGATGGCCTCTTTGTATATGATATTTACTCAGTTTACAGATACCACCAATAGTGGTCCTGTAAATTATTACCTGATCTCCTTGGAGGTCATTATTTGAAAACCACATTCTGGTTTTTGAGGAAATTGAGTGTGGGGCATCCACACCCTGCTCAGAATTAATTTTTCTTACCACCACCCACTAGTGATCTATCATTGGATTTAAATCTATAATCTCTACAAGCAGGCAGGGCTTTGAAGTGAGTTTTCCCAGGTGGCAGCACTTTGGCCTAGCCACACCCGGGAAAACTATGTCTGTGATAAGAATAATGGTAATTCTTATATCAAGGTGACAAACTATTGGTTCATCAAGGAGGTGGCACTGGTGGTGTTGACCTAAATAAGTTTTAACCTTGTTCTGGTTTAGGGCATTGTTAGGATTGACATGTAAATGTATTTGTTCTTTATAAGAGAATATGAGATCCCATCAATTAGAGAAAATTGAATGGGGATATGGTGATGGATCTGTCATGGGGCAACTTTCTGTTCACCCTGTGTATTGTGAGATACAGTAGCAACTGGGATATCCATTTTGGTCGCAAAAAGAATAAAATAATAAAATTGCTTAATTTATTCGAGCTTTTAAATAGTGTATACTTTCTATAATACTAAAGTGTTACCCTATTTTTTAGAATATTGCATTTATGTATAGATATATCTAGTTGTATATATGTTATTGCTAGTTATTTTTCAGTCAAAAGCTGTATTAAAACAAACTATGCAATGTCGGGTGATCTAGAAGCATGATAATGTAATATTTTTCTTGTAGCCAAGATGTATTCGTTCATAAGCTTTTTAAATTAAATGTGCATTGTGAATTTAATTAGTCATTTTACCCTTAAAAGCCGATTTTATTCAGAATTTTCGGCTTATAAAACCTTTTTTGATATGTTATGAACTACATTATTTTTTATTCATATTTAATGTTTTTTTAAAAAAAGATTATATATTTATGTCATATATGTCATCCCCTCTATAGGAATACTAGATAGGCTCTAAATATGGCAATGTTTCGATTCAGTATTAGCTAAATTAATTCTGCCACAAATTGGTCTAACAATATTGTTTGCCAAACCTGGCCTTTTACTTGTAGTGGATTTTGCTTTGGATGTACAAAGCCACATCCCATTAATTAGGGCTTGTAACGAAATCAAGAGCTACATATGGCTTCGACAGCAGCACAAATCATCATCGATGATTAATTTTCCATGCTAATACATAGGCTGTCTCTGTTTTACACTAGTGGATTGCTTCAACTCAAGTGGAATATTTAAGGATTAGTAATCCATTTAGGAGAAACATGCTAAAGTAGTTGCTGGGCTTCAAGTCGCTCATGAAATAAGATAAGTTTATCATAGATTATGAGTGGTCCTGGCTTGGAATATAGCGTTTATTTTGTGAATTTATAGGATCCGGAAATCGATTATTTATTGTTGATAAGATATTGCCATGAGATTGTTTGGCTCGCAAAGGTTGGACAGTGATTTTAAGGGCTTGAGGAAAACCAATGTATCGATTGAAAAAGCATATTTTAATTTAGGACTTATTTAATGCAGTCCTTTTTCCAATGCCCTTGCAAATTCCGACTCAGCTGAATGGGCTGCTTGGACGGAATGATGCATTCGAGTTAGGCGCTTGGGAAACCGAAGCGAGGACTCAGATTGATTCTCAGATTTGAATTGATTGGGTAATGGCGGCCGTATGCTTTCCAAAACGGGCTTCAGGAGAGTAGGAAGCTGGGCTGGCCTTGTGTGGTGCCAGGGGCAGTTGGGCATTGGATTAAGCTTCTCAGGTGCACCGCCGGAATGCCCAGTGTGTTTCTTGGGCTATAACAATTCCGTTAAGAGCTTTGCCCTGTAAAAAATTCACGTCCATATATTCTTTGACACAATCCACCTTCTGCCTGCCTTTTCGTTCTCCTAAACTATTAAGTGAGTTTTGCTTCTCTCGGTCTATTCTACGTTTTTACAATGAACTGATCTTTAATTTTTTTTGGCTATAGGTTGTCACATAAAACTTGAGTCTTGCTTTTATTCATGGTTGGCCCCTCTGCCCCTTCGATCCCAGAATCAGGAATGTAATTGTTATTTATATTTAGCCTATATATTTATTCACATACCTATGTCAATACAAAAGTATTTACATCTTTAAAAAATTGACATATTTTATAACTTTGTACCATCTTATCTGAATCCTTTTTAAAATATAAAGAACATACTAACTGTGGGTGTTTTGTATTTAGAACTTATTTTTTACAGCAGAAAAATGACCAACAAAATCCTAGAAAAGTATTGAAATTTACAACATAAAAACAAGATATTGACATATATGGTGCTCCAAAATATACCTCCTTTGTTTCTGAAACTTATTTCCTTCTGAAACATATTTTAAAATAAAGTAGCTATAAGATACTAATCCAAGTTAATATTCTAAATAGTTTTTTTTGACATTTTTTTCTGCTTGTCCCTGTAATTTCTTTTGCACTTTAAAATTAATCTTTATAGTTTTCTTAGAAAAACAAAGCTTTGTATATTACTAATTACTCTTTCACTTTTATTGTTTTGCAAATCATCATCAGATTCAAAGATTTATTTCATTTACTCTTTAATTTAGGGCTCACTTGATGGGGAAAACCTATAGCAGCCAGTATGAAATTCTTAATGAAGCAAGAAGATTAGCTCAGAATGCTGGCTTTGCTGTAGTAACACGGAATTCGAGCAAATCTACACTTTATCTGATGTGTGCTTGTGGTGGGCAGCCTCGGAGGAAGAATAAACCACGTTCTGATGCTGGCAGTGAAAATGGAGAGGCAGGCGAGAGTGACTCTGGAAGGAAGTCTGCCCGCAAACGTGTTTCTATACGGTGTGGCTGTCCTTTTCTCTTAGGAGCAAATCTCCGTAGGGATGGATTTTGGCATATTTCTAAAGTGAGATGATCGTCATAACCATACACTAGTTGCTCATCCTTATATCTTTCATGTTCATAAGCAGCAGGCTGAAAATAACTCTCCAAGCAATTCCTCAGCAGCCCTTCCACCTTCACCTAAAAAGCTATCCCCTGAGAAAGAGCCTTCTCCATGTATCAATGATTTCTTACCTGATCCACCTTCTCCTCCTCCTCCTTTCACTCTGGATTTTGATTCTCTGCCTAACACTGATACACCTTTAATATCAACATTTTCTCAACAATCAAAAGATGTCCTAAAAGATGTTGTCAGCTTCATGAATCAGAATCCTACTGAACAGGATCGTCATAACCTTTTGGGAAAAATTCAAGATGTACTCAATTCTCAAGTAATATTTTATCTGGGTTAAGTCTTAATTTTTTAGCTGCTCAGTAAGTCATCAGTCACATCTGGACCTTTTATGGTGTCACCTCTTGTTGGAGTATCTCATGGGCAATCTTCTGAGCCAACTATTACTGAGCCATCTACCATTACTTTCAGGTATGTAATCAAAATATATTTAAACTGAATTAGTTAGCATGCTTGAGACATTGCCTATCTCATCACAAGCTAATTCTTTATCAACCCCTATGGCAGCACATTTCTCCCGCTCTTTGGGACTTGATCCTACCTATGGTCAATGTATCACTCAATTCAACCCATCTCATAGCAAAAATAGTGGGTTTCAAGCATTGGCCTATGCTGTCTTCAAGGATGAGAATAAGTTCCGTGATCTCAAATGCAATATGTCAGGTGTTTTATCTAGAAATGGTCAAGTCTATCAACAAATGTATTGGTGTAATATGCCAAAGCTGCTCCTTGCCTTACAAACAGATGAAGATTTTTACCCTCATGACTGTCCACAATTAGCTGCCAACACGCTTAATCGCCCAGTAGCATGCTTTCCCTTTAATTTCCCACCCACCCTTTTCTTACCACTTGAGCCCCCAAGCAGCCCTCATGCAGATATATTTCCTATCTTTTTGGGACAAAACTCTTCAGGTTCTTGGGTCCTGCTTGAAGTCCCACGCACTGCCCCCTTTCAGTGGCCTCCCATATGCCATCTCCACCAAGAAGTCTGTAAAAGCCTAGGGATTGATACCCACCTCAAAGATACTTGGCGCTCTCTCACCAAACGGTAGCAAATAAATGTGTCCCAAAAGTCTAAATAATTAAACCTGAACTTTAATAGAACCTTTTTAACATGGCTCATCTTTAAATTTATAATCCATCTTAAACTTTAAACAGATAAACTATCTTCTAGCAATATTTTGTCAGCCTACCTTTGAGGAGGTACTTTTAAAGGGAGCTTACTGGCTAAGAATAAGTTATTGTCTATTTTACTGAGATAATTGATTGTTTTGTAGCCAGTTTCAAGCTTCAGGGGTACATTTGGATTGGCCTGAAATAGCTTTATAGCATATGCTGATCCCAACATTTTTCTGGGCCTAAATAAAAATATGTAAGGATAAAGATTTTCGTATCTTTATCCTTAAATTTTGTAATCTAGTAGGGGTTTTAGCTTTAAAGTTAAGCCTGGCGCTTTCATTCTTCCCTGTGGTAAATTTACTGCCATTGATTTTTATGATGACCAATGCTCTCTGAGGAGGAGGATAGATGTAAATACATCCCTTTTTGGAGATGACCTCAACAATAACACTCTTCTTTAAAGATGGATCCAGTAAGATACCTATTATACCAAACAGCTTACAGAATAAACCTAAGCTTTATATAAAAGGCCATAGATAAATTAGGATATACATATAAGTTATTCTATCTTGGTGTTTGGAGATAAGAATAAACTACCAATACTGTAGATTTGAACCTGTTAGCATAAATGCAGGATTGTCAAAGCCTACATCCAAATTTCAAATCACAGTTGCCAGCAACTCAGCGGAGTTAAAAATAAAGCATTTTGTCACAGCTCATACCAGAGTCCGGCTGGACTCCCAAAGGAGAGGCAGGCCGGGCCTGAAAGGCCATGTACACAATTTGTGCTATTCTGAAAAGGTAATTCACATCTCTAGCTAGAGGGCTCTCTTCCAGTATGGAGCACAACCTGATTGCCCAGCCCCAATACTTTGATGTAAGTGAACCCTAACTTGCTGAAGTCCTGGGCAGGAGGCATGTTGGGCAGAGGGGAGTGAGAGGAATCTCCTTCATGGTAGACGGGATGGTCACTCTAGGGTGGCCAGGAGGGAGATCCAGGTGATGACAATGGAAGAACTCCAAGTCAAAGGCACGAGGTGGCTTAACCAAAGTGACAGGAGCAGAACCAGGAGGGAATGTATAGGTGTGGTTGTATTGTGTAAAGGATTCACAAATAGATGCAAACAGAATAGTTGTATTGGTGCAAAAATAGATAATTCCTGCAAGAAAATAATGGGTCCTGGGCATAAAGTTGTTTATTTTATGATGTCAACACTAAGGAAGGCTTTCCCTCCTCACTACTTATACTTACTGGTGAATTCTTAGCCTTTTGTGCCACTAGAGGCCTGGTGGCATCATTTTCAGTGATATTGGCAATTTTTCCCGGGAATTGCATACTATAGCTTGGGAATGGATTATTATTGGTCAGCATAACAGGAACCTTGCTTGAGCAGCAGCATGCCGAGATGCCACAGCTATTTATAGAACCCACAAGCAATTGAGCGCCTGATCACGCAATCAAACAATCAGGCTCCCAATTTATCATTTCCCAATAATTAAGGGGGCCAAATTCATTATTAGATTTGATGCCAGGGATTTGCAGCTTATTGCCTCTCAAATTCTGGGCCATTTGTGATACAAAAGGGGGGTTTTCTCTCTGGAAGGCAGTTGGTAATGTTTTCCATGCTATGGGTTGCTTTGTCTCTAGGAAGGCTAGCTGATTGTCAAGGCATTCTGGGCCCTGACACATTTAATAAAAACAACCATTCAATATAAACTTTTGTTTTATATAAAATTGCAAATTATGAATCCCTAATACAAGTGATTCAACTAACTAAAGACAAAGCCCATTAAGAAAATATGGGATGCATTAATCAGAAATGTGGGATCCTAACTCATGATTGATATCTTTTATGCACCCAAAGAGCAGTAGAAAATCTGAAATAATTTGCTAATATTACTTTGAAGGATTATCAACTCCAAGAACCAAATTTCAAATCACAATTGAATCTATCTTTAAATAAATTTAATTAATGGCCATCTCAAAACAGAAGTCAAAAATCTAGTGCGGGTTCACGCCAATTCTTTTAGAGATTGCTGCTGCTCTTGAGAAATCACCCAACATTATTTTAGAACAGCTGAAACTTAGATCATAATATTCACCAAATTAGACATAATTAGCAATAAAAAGAATATAAATACACTCCTCTTATTAAGTTTAGTTTTTTAATAAAAACTATTATGTTTTTTCCTTCTGTTAACCAAGCCAACTAGCTCTCCCTGGGCTTGATGCAATCATGCTTGAGTACACTGGGTCTGTCAGTGGTGAGGCCTCAGCTAGTGGTAAATCCCAACCCACAGTACTCACTCAGAACACTACCCAGAGTGGATTCTTTCTCCTTTGTCCAGTATGACCTTTTTTCACATCCCACACAGGCTATTGCCAACCAGAACCACACACTGGTGTCACAGATAGTGCCATCCTAACTGGAATTGCCCATCCCCAGAAGAAAGCACCCAAGAAGCTAGCCCTAAGAAAACCCATGAAAAGTCTAGCTGACCTGAAACAAGCCATTGAAAACAAGTGGGTTGTGGCAAAGCATGTGTGGGTCTTGCTGAAATTGCCAAACCGGTTAAAAAGGCTTGAAAACCTCAAAAGCAGGTAATTTGGTGCTTTTTGGCACCAAAAAATAGTTTATAACATTGACACAACATCTTTGATTACTCTCTCTTGGGGAATTAACGCCCCGAGTAGTTCACCAAATGGCCCACTGCACAACTCACTGACTAATCATTAACTTGGTGGCACTTCTATCATTTGCACATCTATTACAGGGATCAAACAATCCAGATCCTAAAAGGAAAACAGCTTGAATAAGCCTTGTGACTTAAGAGGAACATTACTCAGATAAGCCCCATGACCTCCATGATGTACATGGACAGTATGTGGCTTTCCATCATACTATATATTACCCTATATTCATATCCAATAAAGTATCATTCTCTTCTTAATTTCCCATTTATCTTGTTTATTATACTTCATAAGAAGTATATAATTGACAGTGGTAGCACAGGTAGGTTATCCACACCTACACAACTATAAGGAAAATTTTCTCCCAAGAAAAAGAACCAGAAAATGGTACTCCCTAACGACTGGAGAGACTACAAAGAGGGATAAGACATCCCTACAGGCTTTGTTATCTACAACAATGTCCTTGTACCCATTGAACAATACAACAAGCTCAAAGCTTGCAGATTGTTATCCACAACGCCAACCATGACAGCACCACAACAGCCTGAGATACCCAATCTTGTGTTCCAGCACCTACATACAGCTGAAATTGGCGCCTTTGCGGGTCTACGCTGAGAAAACGCCTCTCTCTGGATCAAAAGTATAGAAAGCAAGTTTAAACAAGTAGAATATCCCCGCCAACTCTGGGTCAGTGAGATCTCCCTTTGGGTTACAGGCACCACATCACGTTTTGTAAGTGAGTGGCTAACACAGCAGCCTGACCAGAAGGAGAACTGGGAAGTGTTCAAACCTGCCTTCCTTGAAAAGTTCTCCATGAAGGTCTCCAACGTTGTGATCATGACTGAACTCAGAACATTCAAAATGACAGGAACAATTGAGGAGTGCATTGCTGCATACAAAGACCTACATGACTGCACACCCAATTCCATCAACTTTGAAAAATACAGACCACAACTGGACTTTTAAAATGGCCTCCCCACACACATTAGACGTCAGTTTGATATGACCTGCTGCCAGAACCTTGAAGACATATTCCTAGAGGGAAAACACGCAGCTCAAAAGTCTGACAATCTACACACAACCAACAAGAGAAAGGAGAGCCCCACAGCAAAGAAGGACCCTTGACTTAATAAGCAAAACAACTGAGCCAACAACACCCATCCTTGAAACAGAACCCATACTACCCAGGCCAACAAGGAGGGGAAAGCTCAGGGGAGTGCTTAGGCGAGCTGCCCTCCCCCAACTTACAAGACTTGTACAGGGACCAGGATGTGGATTCAATCACCATGATCCAGGTACCCTCCAGAAGCCCTCTACTGTTTGCTGCCCAAACTGGAAATAAACTCCTCACTTATCCTTTCTGTTTTTGCAGATATCAGGGCACCACACTATTCAACACTGGAGAAGACCAATCTCTTGTTGAAAAGAAATTTGCTGACCTCATGAAACTACCTACAGGCCAAAGCAAAATCAAGAAGATCATCATGGCAGATAACAGAAGCACACCAGTCACCAAGGAAGCAAAACCTTTCTGCGCTCAAATTGGAGATATACAAACAACAATTGGCGGCCCTATCATACCAATCCCCAAGTAAAATGTTATACTTGGTCTGGATTGGATGAGAAAGACCAAACCTCATATTGGCTGGGATAGCGCTACCCTCACCATACAACAAGGCAAGGTGCACCACCATGTTTACCCAACCCATCCTGACACACTTATAAAAGACCACATGTTTGTGAGAATCATGGAAACAGAAGAGGAAACTGACCCTAGCAATATTGGTTGGAACACCTGTATGTACAAAGTTATCTATTTCAAAAATATGGAAACTAGACACAAGAACAATTACATCTGAGACCTGCTAGTTAGTGAGTTCCCCTCTGTCTTCCAGGAAGCCCTCCCAGGCTTACCACCAGACTGCGGCATACAGCATGAGATTGATCTCAAAGGAAGTGTACCTAAGGCACACCCTATCTATTGCCTCACACCACAAGAAGACAAAGCCCTAAAGGCTTATCTTGATGAAGCCCTTGAGAAAGGACTCATACAACTATCAAAGTCACCTTTTGGCGCCCCTGTCTTCGTTGTAGCAAAGAAAGACGGAGGACTCTGCCTAGTCACAGACTACAGAGCGCTCAACAAGGTCACAATTAAGAACATGTATTCCCTACCCCTGATTGACGGCCTTTTTGACGCTCTGGGGGGGGTCCCAAATCTTCACAAAAATTGATTTGACAGCAGGCTATCACCAAATTTGCGTAAAGCCTGAAGACATCCCAAAGACCACATTTAGAACTAAATACAGATCCTTGGAATGTGTCATTCTCAATTTTGGGATGACTGATGCCCCCAGTACCTTTGTGACCTTCATGAACAAGGTCTTCAAGGAACAGATCAGAAAATGAGCAATTATCTACCTGGACAACATCATCATCTACAGCCCAAACTTATGCAACACTGGGAAGACGTCCGCCTGGTCCTCCACACCCTTGAAGAAAACCAACTGATTGCAAAACCATCAAAGTGCATATTATTTTGGCTGAACTTCCATTCCTCAGCCATGTTATCAGCAAAGACAGAATAAAACCAGATCCAGACAAGATACACACTATAAACAAAATGCCACCTCCAAGAAATAAGAGCAAATTCCGCACTTTCCTAGGAATAATGGCCTATGTAAGAAGATTCATCCCTGACTGGGGTGTCCTAACAGCCCCCCTGTATGCCATTACAGACAAAAAAACCAAGTTTGTCTGGACACCACTACAATACCAGCACTTCCGTCAACTAAAAGAATGTATGGTTACCACCCCTATCCTCCAGTACCCAAATTGCAAGGGAATCTATGAATTAGAAACCAATGCATCTGACTACGCCATAGGAGGAGTACTCCGTATCCAAACGACAGAAAAGTACTTCCTCCCTGTGGCGTAAAATTCAAGGAAACTATCTGGCGGCAAACAAAGATATCCCATACACAATAAAGAGTTGGTGGCCATCATACATTGCCTCATGAAATGATGATGCTATCTGGAAGGGGCCCAAACTGTAAAGTTCCGTGGCCCATATTTGGCCCTGAATCAGGATGTATTTCCCAGACTGTCAAAGAAAGTGGCCTGCATGCAGGCAAAACCCCTCCAAAACCTGGAGGACTTGGCCCACACAGTGGATGAACGCTTTTTGTTGGCCTTCCCAGCTGAAGTTCCTATCTTTCCTTTGAAGTCCCCTCCAACCGCGGAGGAGACATTAATTCAGCAAGATTGCTTGCTGTCCTGGTGTTGCCCGGTCCTAAGACAACTAGCAGACCAACAGAAAAATGCAGGCCACATGGAGCAAGGCAGGCTTAACCTGCAGCCCGGGAAAATTGGGTCTCAAATCCCGCAATTGGTGGTATCCCAGGCAACCAATTCCTCTCATCCGGAAGTCCCTTGGCCCAAAATAATTGGGTTCAGGAGCCCTCCAGTTGGGACGTCAGAGGAAGGCATTAGGGGAAATGTGCACCTTGAGTCCTCGGAAGTCTCCTAGCCAATGGGGGACTGAGGCCTACATCCAGGCCCGCTGCTCCTATTCTCTTGGTCACAAACCAGAGGAAGATTGGCCAGTGGCTTTTAACAGGCTCCCCTTTAGATTGCTTTCTGATAGCCCCTTTCAAAAACTCCCGGCTCTATCACCCCCCCTCTGCATATAATGGAAGCATGGGCTGTCAGGTCCCTTGTTTACCAATTCCAATTGTTGAATAAAACTCCTTACTTTTCAAATCTTTTTGTATTTTGAAGTTTATTTAATAATAAAGGTTATTGTCCCAACTCACGCTGCTGTCCCCTCCTCCTGCTTTTCCATGGTCCGCCTGTCTGTCTGTCTGTCCACCCACCTGTAGTTTTTGTTGAGAATTGTTCCAAGGAAATCTGAACCTGGCCTGTACCCTGTTACTTTCCTAGAGCACTTGGACTGTCTGCCTGGAAGTTCTAGTAAAAGGGACCCCTCTGATATCATGTTGTCTCCTTGGTATAAGGTGGCTATGTAGATGTTGGTGCCTATCTCCCTATTGTTCTGGTCCTCCATCCCTGTCTTTTGAAGCAAACTTTCCCTGATTTCTCAAACTCCTGGTTTTGCTCCTGGTCTGCTTTCTAATATCATTGGAAATCTCAACCAGGTCCCCACCAACTTAGCATCCTATGTTTTGTTTCCTTGGTCAGCCTCTTACCCTGAGAGATTGTTGCCCCCTCCAGAATCTGGAACTACTGAACCCCCTTTTTCTGACTTGGCCAATCCTCTCCCCACAGCAGTCTCAGCTCCCTCCCTACCCTCCTTGCACCAGATCCCTGTGTTAGATCCAGATGCCCCTCCCACCCGGGATTGCTCTCTGTGGTTGCTTACCAGGGCCTTGGTCATGGCCTAGGATTCATATTTCCCTCCCCTTTCTCAGCCAGTCTCCTTTGGGAGGCCCCTTTGAGCATCTATCCCAGTCTTGCACTGGATAGCATCCTGGTGGTTGATCCCACCAGGATGGGAGCCATACTTTGTTAGTCTAGCCCCCTCTCTTACAAAAACGTTCAAAGTACTCACAGACCACAAGTTGTTAATATTTTTCAAAACACAACAGCACTTGTCAAGAAGGCAAGCCAAGTGTATGAGCCTCATACAGAGGTACCCAATGCAAATTGATTACAAGCCAGGCAAGGAAATGCTTACTTCAGATGCCCTGTCAAGGCTATACAGCAAACATGTCCTATGCGCTGATAGTGACCCTGATTGGCCCATGTTAATCATGGGGAATCTCCAAGAAGGGTTCCCAACTGGAACCCCAATTGACATCCAAGAGAAAGTCCTTAATAACAAACACCTGTTCAAAAATGTATATGGCACATTGTACCAAATCCTTCCCAGTGGTGACAACGTACCTTACGTCCCGTCAACACAAAATATTAACACAATTCTCTGATATCACAGAGACTTGGGCCACACCCGCAGTAGAAACTTGCACAAATACCTCAAGACACGCTACTAGTGGCCCAACATGCTAGATGATATCCAAGAAGTATTAGAACAATGCAAGGTCTGTGAAAATTACACCTGAACCAAGGCACCACCCAAGTTGGCAACTGTGTCAAAATCAACTCCCTGGTGATTGACTCCCTGGTGCTTGACACTATAGTAAAGTGAGAATTCAGCTTTTTCCCTGATCAACAACTGGAAATTGGCAATTTTTTAATTAACAGATATTGATGTTCTGAAAACTTTTAATATAAAAAATTAAGCTAGACAGCTATGGTATACTAAAGTGACCCCAGAGAGCTCAAAAATGCAAGAAAAAAAGTACCTGAAAAACAAAAATAGCAAAATAAGCAACTATTTTCCATTCCACTATGTAATTTAAACTCTTCATTATAAAAATATTTTTGTTTACCATGTAAATTAAAAATCCAATGGTAAAAATATAAACAAAAACACAACAATAGAAGTTATGCAAAACATGAAGAAATATTAAAACTTATCTGATATAGTTCATATAAGTACAAATGTGAATATCTTATGTTTTACTAGTAAATTAACAAAAATTAAGACATTTCATTCACTTACAACTAAAACTATTCATCTCAAACTTACCATATATACATAAAAAATCAGTACTATCTAACTAAATCAAAAAATAGAAAAATTAAAACTAAAAAATAATTGACCAAAACTAAAAAGTAAAAATTAAAGTTAAAGTTAAAAAAGTTGAAAGTTAAAACCATAGAAGCAAGCAAGTTTACTCTTAGCCCTTCTTCCCCTCTTTCATTTTAGCCCCTTCCAGGAGGGCAGTGTCAATAAGCTCAAGCTGCTGCTTAAGCTCAGAGGCCTTGTATTTGTGCTTAGCTGCACCCTGGATGGCCTTGTTGAAGAGGGTGGAGCGGGTTGTAGGCTTGGTGGGGGGACACAGTTGGCCAAGTCATGCAGCTTGGAGATGGTTTTCTCCTGCCTGTGCTGCAGAAAGGAGAAGAACTTGTTAAACTTTGGGTGAAGCCCAAAGTTGGCCTTGAGATGCTTGTGATAATCCTCTAGCGCTGAAGTGGTCTTGAGCTCACCATTCACCGCCACCCAGTACACATTCCAACTGGCCTTGGCTCTGGCCTTGCCTTGCCTCTGTATGACAACCTTCCCAATCCACTGGGGCTCAAAGTACTTGAGGAAAGGCTTGAGCTCTGGATGCTTGGCTATGTAAAGATTCTTTGAGAGAACCTCAAACCCCTGTGCAGTGTTCTCTGGCTTTAAAAAATCCAAGGCACTAAATTGTGCCAGCACAAATTTGCAGTTGTTTGAGGTATAACTCCAGCTGAACCTACTAAGCTTGGCATGGGCCTGCACATTGCAAGCAACTGCTTGGCAGAAATGGAAGTGGCACCCCTGTAACTCCCTGCTAAAAAGCTGCTCAAATGAATTGAACTGAGCAGGATCAAAGTCTATTATGCACATGTGAGGCCCTAGAGCGCTGAGCCTTACCTTTTCCTCTAAGTCCAGGGTGGCCTGGTCCTTTTCAGCGGCAGGAGGGTTTGTACGGGTGTGTGTGTGTGGGGGTCTTCTTGGCATCACTATTGTTGGGGGGAAGGAGGAAAAGAGCTCTGAAAAGGATTGAGAACATGCGGGTGTAAATGTCCTCAGTGGCCCCAGGGAGAAGGAAGAAAGCAAGTGGAATCACCCGGATGTCAATCTGGGCATGAATCATCCAGAGCTGTTTGAACATCCAGGGGCAAGTGGCAAAGATACCATCAACTAGCCAGGTTGAAGACCTTTTCAACTCCAGCAGGTTCTGCTAAGTTGTGTAGCCAATTATCCAGTCTTTGGTGGCGGGCCCATTGTCATGAAGAAGGAAACACTCCTCACTTGGAAGCTGCTTGAGCTTGTGGGTGAGTGTAAGCTTTGATAAGGTGTCCGAGGCCTTGGGGGGAGGGGGATTGACAGCAATCCACTTATTGCTGATGAATTTGATCAACTGCTCCTGTGTTGGTACTAACTTAAGATTGTTGGGTTTTAAATGCTGCAGGGCCTTTATGGCCAGATCAGATGCCCAGAGGTGAGAGGAGGAGGGGATTACTTGAACAAGGTACCACTTCAGCATCCAAGTGATTAGATGATTGGGAGGCTCACAAGTGTGCTCCCCCTTCTTGGCAGTTACCCACTCCCAGCCCTAGGTGTTCAGCTGGGCCCCACAAGTCTTATCTTCACAGAATAAGTGCTTGCTTTTACTTTGCCACTTTTGGTTGTTGCAATTAAATATGTAGTTATCAGCAACGTAACCAGGGCCACCCTTTACAGACATAATCTGGAAGTACCAGGGGAAGCGCTTAGGAACTTTGAACTTTCTGTCCACATTAAAAATGTTGTGACTGACCAGTGGATCTCAAGCCACATGACCAGAAGCTTTGAAACTCTTGGAGTACTCTTCAGGCTCATTTTGGGGGTCAGATAAGGGAGGGGGGAAGAGCCATCAGGAGGGGAAGGTGTTGCAACTGAACCAATAAGAGTTCAGTATTTGAATTGGGGAAGACAACAGTCCAAAAGAAAGGACAAGAACAAATAGAATAAGGTGTTGTTTATTGTAGAATATTGAGATTAATATACTATATAGGGAAGTCACAAGGGGGTGGCTTAGTGGGGTGTTCCATGTAAAGTTCAAAGCCAAGGAATAACTTGTGCGGGGATCATTAAGTCAAATTTGCAGCACTCCTAATTAGGAGAAAGTGCCCACAATTTGATATTGCCATTAGATTGGTTAATATTGTTAAATACGTCAAGGGGTGACTCATTGAGGGCCCCCTGTGTATTGTAAGATATGTTAGCAGGCAAGTCTGAAAACTTGGTTGCAACAAAGGGTCCTTTGAGGCCTGCTTGGATGCCTTTTTTTCTTACCAGAAGAAGAGGTGGGCTCCTTAGCAGCCATTGCCTTCTTAGTACAGCACTCCTTGGTGGGCTTGGAGTCAGCCTCTGACTTGTAAAATGAGTGATCAGTGAGAGAGTCATCACTTTTATTTGAGGACTTGGGGGGAAGTTAAAGATGAGGGTGGAGGGTGGAGGAGTGGGAGGAGATGGAGTAGTGGAATGGAGTTGGAGAATTTGCCTTTGCAGGCTTCTTGACACGCTTAGGGGTGGAGGCAGTTTCTTTTGAGCCCTTGGAGGCTTGGCGCTTGGTAAGCTTGTTGGATTTAGATGATCTTGGCTAAAGAAAAGTTTAGTTTTGTAAATAAAATTATTAAAAAGATATGTCAAACACAAAGAGGTAAAGCAAAGAAAAAGTTAAATAAAAATTATGCAAATAAATTTTCATTTATCAAGAAAAAACATAACAAAGTAAATAGAAGCAAAATAGAAACTCAAAGTATAGGTATAAAGGTTAAAACATAGAAAATAAGTGAATTTATGATGAAGCATCAAATATGTTAGGTTCAGCATAACATCTTAGTGCTAAATCAATGTAAAAGTATAATATAAATAAAATATATATAAAAGTTATATGGAGAGTAGCAGGAAGAGTAGTAGATTATAGTTGCAAAAAAATAACTATATGGAATTTTTTTATTGTGAGTTGAAAATTCAAAACATAGTAAAGTGTCAAGTTTGTCACTGTCAATCAGCTGGGAAAAGCTGAATTCTCACTGTCAAGTATGCCAGAGTCAAGCAGAAAAATCAAATTTACTGTGTTTTTTACATATAAAACTTGCTTAAATTTAAAACAGGTTCAAAAGTTAACCCAAAAGCAAGGCTGTTTCATATGCTCAAAAATAAAAAACTACAACATAAGTTAAAAAAGTAAATAAGTAGAAATGTGTTTATTAGTGATTAAGGTATGCTGTGAGGAGCTGGGAGTGAATTATTTACCATAGTGTTGGTTAAAACGTTAAGAAGCTCTCTGTACTAATCCCCAAGTTAAAGTGTCAAGTGGATGGGTGTTGAGTGGCACTCATAGTGTGTCACTTATTAATTTAGCCTTAATTCTGAGCCTTTGATTAGTTAAATCCAAAACTGATTGCATGGCAAGTGGATAGAGTCAAACAGAGGGGGAGTTGAGCTTCTTTTTTTTATAAATTACATATGAAATATCTTAATAAATTGGGCTTAATTTATGTGGCACCACTTAATCCACAAACCTGGGAATGACATAATGTAAAACAAGTGGGGTATTTGATTAATGCCTATAACACTAAATCCAGTATAGTGGTGCTTGGGAGCTTAATCAAGGACTATGGACACTAATAATAAAAATATAATAGCAAATAACAAATTTTATATAAGTGCATAAGTATTTTATTAATAAAATATTGATTTGGCTTAAAAAGTGTCAAACTGACCACTTTTTGTTTTAGAGTGTCAAAAACAAGTTTTTTCATTTCTATTAGTAAATTTACTTATAAATTGCCCCTTAAATTGGTATTTTAGCTAACCAAATTATTAGACAGAGTCAAATTCAAGTAAATTTAAACTTGGTTTTTGTTTTTAACCCCCTATATTACTAGTGAGAATTAGCTTAAAATCAGTTAAGCAAAAAAACTAATAGATTTACATATGCGGCACTCAACTCCCTGTGTCAAGATTGACAATTCTTCCCCTCTGGAAACCCAGGCCCAGGGGCGGGATTCAAACCCCAGTCCTGGATCCCTACAGGCCGCCTGGCCTATGGACCGCTGGGACGCCCACCCATATTTTTTGGGGATCAAACCCCTGCAAGCTGAGGCTCCTGTGAATTCCTGAAGCCAGAATACCAACAATAGCCCAACCATAGTGGCACCCAAAGAGGAGCCTTTCAAATTGCTTAATGAAGGCAGAGATGGCGCCTATGTAAGCTTCATGAGTTTGAAGTCCTCTCAAGCAACCAATCAGCAGCCTACCCAGGAAAGAGGCACAGGCCTGCGGCCTGGCCCCATGACCACAACACTAAAGAAAGACAATCAGGTAGCCAAATTGAGAATTTTGACCAATGAAAGAACTCCTGGGCCAAGCGCCATTCTGCTACTTTCAGACCCAAGTACCCAATTTCCCTGGCCCTGCCTTTCCCAATGCCCTGATGATCCCCTCATGGAAAATGTTAAGTTTGGAGGTGGGGTGCTATATAGACCAAAGGACCCCACGCTCCAAACTTATTGCCATTTTTAAATAGAGGTTATGTTACTTTGGCTCATACAGCTATTACCATATTTTGTATTTGCCGTCTATAAGTTAAGTTCAAGATCCCCCGGCCCTCCTGCCCCTCTGCCCGCAGTTTTCTGTCCACCTGGTGCTCCCTTTGGGCCCGTTCATTTTACTGATTACCCATTAAAGTCCAAATATAAGGATTACACACCAGAGAAAATCATCAAACTTGACCCATTAGCCCGCATCTAATCCGCCGTCAGATACAACCGCCAAGGCCCATGGATTTTCTCTACCCCCAAGTTATTCAGAGGAAAATTCAACTATCTCCCGGCCTATAACGTTTATATGGAATCACCTGTAACACCAAACCCAATGCCAGCCTCTTCCCCCGACCTGCCAACCAACCATACCAGCAAGCTTTTTGGCATAGTGTACATCACCCTCACTGGGGTGGTGGACACCATTGTACTGGCTGCCAGCCTGTGGTCTTGATTAGGAAATTCTTCTTATTACCTCTTAAAATTAGCCCCTCTCTTGTGATGGGCCCTGCCTGCAAAAAAACCTGGCCCAAGTTACCTCCAAAACCGGCCGCCTGCCCGAGAGTGGGTCCCTGACATCCTAGTACTCAACAAAGTTTCAAGTACCAGGGAGTCAATCACCATGGAGTTTAACTTACCACAGTTGCCTCCAAGTCATTAGTACCAGTATTCATCACATAACCCTTCAAGGTGTGGTCACTGGATATTGTGGGACTAATGCCTGGCAAGAACAAAGGCAAAAAGTACATCATAACAGCTATTGACTATGCCACCAGATGTCCTGTAGCGCAAGCTACAAAAGAATATAAAGGCAATGATATAAGACAGTTTATTGGGAAGGAAATCATAGCCAAGTTTGGAAAACCCAACCTCCTGATCACAGATGGAGGCACCAAACTCAAGGCCATTGACACCAATATCTACCTTGGCAAGAACAGAATAAAACATATCATTACCAGCCCATACCACCCACAAGCAAATGGTTGAGTATAACAACTAAACAGCTCACTAGTGAAAGACCTCAGTAAGTTATATGCTAACAATCCAAAACCTGGGTAAACATGCTGCATACAGCACTCATGGTGTGCAGAACACAAGTCAATTGTAACACGGGCAAAAGCTTGTATGAACTTGTCTATGAGCAGAAGCCCACCCTTGTTAGCACTACCACAGGACCACAGTTACCTATACCTAAAAAGGTGCCAAACAACAGTGATACCAACGTACAATGTGCCAGAAAAGACCAAGAAGATATGAAGTGGAAAAGGATTAAAAGAGAGACAGTCCCCTTGCAACAGGAAAGATTCCAAGTTGGGGACAAAATCTGGGTTGTCAATCATGATCAGCATAAGCTGGATTCAGGGTTACGTGTACCAGGCATTGTCAGGGAAGTCAAACCTAACAACACTTACCTTGTCAAAGGAATTGGCGCAAAAACCAAACTAAAACGTATGCACCATGACTGACTCTGCCTATGCAAGGCAAGTTCAGCTCAGCGCAACTCCAGACTCCCTGTTCCCAACGCCAAACTGGATCAGTACCAAGCATACCACCTGAAACTCTCAAGAAGATTCCCAAGGCTCCACCTTCTAGCACCCCAGGGGGAGATGTTGCAAAATCTTTGATTACTCCCTCTTGGGGACTTAACGCCCCAAGTAGTTCACCAAATGGCTCACCACACAACTCACCAACTAATCATTAAATTGGTGAAACTCCTATAATTCACACATCTATTACGGGGATCAAACAATCCAGATCCTAAAAGGAACACAACTTGAATAAGCCTTGTGACTCAAGAGGAACATTACTTGGATAAGCCCCATGACTGCCATGACGTACATGGACAGTATGTGGCTTTCTGTGATACTATATATTACCATATATTCATATCCAATAAAGTATCATTCTCTTCTTAATTTCCCCTTTATCTTGTTTATTATACTTCATAAGAAGTATATACTTGACAACATCACAAAATTTTCAGTAACTTATGGAGGCTTGGTGAAAAAATTGAGTCCTGCTACATCATCACCAAACCCTAATCCCCATATTGACTTAAAATTCCATAGAAATAATTTAGTAGTTCAATAAACACTATAATTTTAAAACCAATATCAAGTTTAAAACCTGGCAGACCATTATCCCTCAAAGATGGAGTTCCTTCTTGCTTACATGTCTGTGTGGTACCATGCAGTTTGTGGCTTTGGTTTTGCAGTTTCTGCGGCCTCCACACTGATTTTAGACACCCCCAATTTTTAAATTGTTGTTAATATACTTCTGAGAAGTATAATAAACAAAATAAAGGGAGGAATTAATAAGAGAGTGATTTTTATTGATATGAATTTAGAGGATTATATATTATCATGGGAAGCTGCATGCTGTCCATTTACATCATGGTAGTCATGGAGCTTGTCCTAGTAATGTTTCATTTAGGACTTGAGCGGTTTGATCCCTATATAAGATGAGCGGCTGATAAGAGTACCATAAACTTAATGATTAATCATGGAATTACTTGGGGAATTACTTTTCCAAGAGGGGTAATTGTAGATGTTGTGAAATCTCCCCCTGGGGTGCTGAAAAGCAGAGCCTTAGAAATTTTCTTGAGAGTTTCAGGAATTTGGAACTGATTTTAATCCAGTTTTGTGTTATGGACAGGTAACCATGGATTTCTTTGCGTGGATCTTGCCTTGCATAGTTAGAATTGTTTATGGCACATACATTTTAAGCCAGTGTGGACACCAATTTCTTTAATGAGATAAGTATTGATGTGTTTAACTTCTATGACAACTTCTGGTCTTCTTAGTCCTGGTTCCAACTTGTGCAATATGTGATTGTACCCAAATCTAGTCTCCAACTTGGAACTGTTTATGTTGGATGGAGATTGTTTCTCTCTCAACTATTTCCTTTTCTTTAGTCATTTAGTCCTTTCTGGTTGTGACAGAAATTTCTGGGTAGTATGAAGCAGTCTCCAAGCGGTGAGAGATAAACACTCAAATCCCCAAAGAGTTGATTATTAGCCACAACCAAAGCTTCAAGTACAGTAGTTTTAAAAGCTATGGCAACAAGAAAAAAATACTTTGTATTTAAACAAAAAACAGATGTAAACAAAATTAAAATAAAAAATTTATATTAATTTACAATAGATTTATTTGTTTTTAATTTTGTTTACATCTGATTTATTTGGTTTAAATCCAAAGTATTTTTGCTTGTTGCCATAGCTTTTAAAACTACTGTACTGTTTGGTAAAATTTCCAAAGGATACACTAGGGTTTAATAAAAGAAAAAAGACTAACCATAGTAAACCTAGATAGATAGCTTGCAACAAAATGAAGAAGTCTTCTGAATAGAACTCAGGACATTGGTAAGATTAAACAGTCTCAGTTTTAGATTAAGTAGAAAAGACTTCAAGATTGGCAGGCATTGTGGTAACATTGGGTGGCATAAACAAAGTAGAGCTCAGGGCTAGACCCCATCTTCCCATTACAATCCAATCAAAATCAAATTATAGAGAATGTAGTGGAGAAGACCAACTACAGGATGCATTTTAAAAATGTTTTTACCAGGAGATAATTTTAAGTTTATTGAGTATATTTTAAAAAGGACTCAACTCTTGAGAGTTGAACAGTGAAAACTTTTCAATATATACCAAAATTATTGACTCAGCAATACCACCTGAATCCATGGCTCCTATTCTGTCTCATCTTTCCAATAAGTAGCTTGTTCAGCACACAAAAAGTCCTTGGTGATTAATTTTTAATGATTGTTCTATTAAACAAGGTTGTGTCAGGTGACCCTCAGATTACATCTATTTATCAGTGTCAGTTTGCTAAGAATAATTGGATCCTGCTAAAAAAGCAGAGCTGTAGTAAACCATTTTTGGTGAACAGTTTGATTTAAATTGTCAATTATGTCAAATTTGTTAACTGCTTCCCCAATTCTTAGCCCTACAGTTAGGACGGGTAATCCCTGGCATTATAGAAACTACCGTGAAGCATAAGACATTTCTCACCTCCATGAAGATCATCAAATCTCTTCTGAAAGGCATGCACTTGACGCATGATGGGACTTTGGTTTTCAAAAGTAAGGCCAACAATGCTGGCACTACTTCCTGCACTCCCAACATTATGACTTTGGGGCCCAATGTGCAACCCAAACTTCAGGGTTATCACAACTGTGATCAGATAGATTGCAACTCTTGGTCCTGTACAAACTTGCAAGTAGAAGGATGCAATCCTAAGGAGCAGGACTGAAAAGCGAGGCCAACTTAAAAGCAGAGACACTCTCAGTTAACCAACCTCCCCAGTCTTCTCATGATCCTCCCTCTGATGATGAGCTGCCTCCATCATCTAGACCTACTATCCTCAATCTCTTTCATGATCTTTTGAGTGATTCTAAACCCAAAGGTTTTCATGGCAATGACAGTGATAGCTATGGCTATTCAGTGTTGGCTGTTTCTTAAACTGTGTCTGTTTCCTAAAAGCTTTTTTCAGGGAATACTACTATCAAAACTCACCTACCTCCAGCCAAATCCAAGGCTATGGTAGCAAATCCTTCCCTTGCTCAGGATCATCAATTCCCTGTCCTGATTGATACATCCAAATAAGCTGCTGAACTAGCAGAGGTCCCCTTCCTGAACAATTCTGTATCTCTACCTTTGCAAACTGTATACAAGGAAATTCCTTCCTTGAAGTGCATGTTGGAAAAATGGGAGAAAGAATTAGAGGCTGCCCAAGATGTTCTGGATGTCCTAACTCCTTTTGGAAAGGATATAATCTATGTGGAAGTATCCATCCAAATAGTCAAGATCAAGGTCATCTTGGATACAGGCTCTCCTATGAATGTTGTATCATCCAAGTTGGTGAAAAATCTCAAACTAGCTCCTGGCCTCAACTATACCCAGACATGGGACTGCTGATATGGTCCAGACTTAGGCTAATAGTGCCTACTCTGCTTTGCCAATGATATTTGGGAAACTTCTCATGGCCTTCCTGGCAACAGTTACAAAATCAACTGTATGAATGAAAAAGTGAGAATTCAAAAGTGAGAATCTAAAAGTGGCCAATTCAAAATCTTTTAAGTTTTCAAAATGGCTTTTTATAGTAAAGTAACTACTTTTTCTTGACTTTTTTAGTTGAGAGAACAAATAAAAAGTACTTACATATCCATAATGATGTTTGATTCCTTATAATTTGTTTTAATATAATTTTCAAATATTTAAATTATTGAATTGGCCACTTCTAGATTCTCACTTTTGAAATTATCACTTTTTCATTCATACAGTCAAATTTGCCACAGTTGCTGCCTCACCCACTGTTGTGTTAAAAACAAACACTATGACCTTTTGGTAGGAACTCAATTCTTATGGAAGTACAATGGGATTGTCAACCTTCAAGATGGATACCTATCCCTCTTGAGGTATGGGATCCGGCTAATCTTTTAGGGGCCTGCTTGTATTTCTGGCAAGAGGCTTAAGACATGTATCCTTGGGCAACAGCGCCCATGTTGACAGTGGCCATGTTGACACTATAGTAAAGTGTGAATCCAATTTTTAATAATGTTGTATTCTGGATGTTGACACTTTTTTAATTGAAAAACACTTTACCCTGAACATTTTCTATTTAAAATAATAACTAAAACTAATATATTATACTAAAATGACCCCAGAGAGTTTGAAAATGCAATAAAACATATCATAACTAATAATAATTAGGAGATATAAACAATTATTTCTCAGTTTACTATGTAATTTACACTCTTTACTATAAAAATATTTTTTATTCCCATAAAAATTAAAATTCTAATGAACCAACAATAAGGATATTTAATAAATTATTACTTCAAAAGGACATAAGAAATTTTTATATCTAATTTATTATACTTTTTATAAGCACAACTGAAAATATCTCATTTTTCACAGATAAATTAATAAAATATAGGATATTTCTTATACCCCCACCTTGAAACTATACCTGAAACTTATCATTTATACCTAAAAAGATGAGTACTATCCAAAAAATAAAGAAACATAAAAATTTAAAAGTTGAAAGTATTCAGGAAAAGAAAAGCAAGGTTTAGTGGGCTAATTAAAGCCACCAGCAAGGGCAGTTGCCACGTCCTCAAGGTATTTTTTATCTCTGCCACCTTGTACTTCTTTTTCACCACCTTCTGGGCATTCTCCTGGTATTCCTGGCCCTTAGAATTTCTCTTTTTGGGGGCCATCTGGTTAGCCAAGTTACAGAACTTGGAGACAGTTCTTGCTTGCTCCTCCTGCAGCTTCTGGAAAAACTTGTTGAACTTTTGGTTAGCACCAAACTTGGTCTTCAGGTGCTTGTGCCAAACCTCAAGGCTATATGTTGTCTTCATCTCCCTGTTCAGACAGGCACTTTGGCAGTTCCAAGGGGCAGTGGCCCCGCTCTTTCCTCTCCTGGCAGTCACCTTCTTGCCAACCCACTGCTTCTCAAAGTACTCAAGGTAACCCTTTAAAATGCTGGAGTGCTTTTTAACAAAAGCATCCTCCAGGATGGCCTCAATCCAAGCCCAGTGTGCTCAGGCCACACAAAAGTCAAGGCATCAAACTGGGTGATGGCAAAGCAGCACTTCCCTTTATCATCATTAAGATACTTGCCAAAGAGCTTCTTCTTGCTCTTGAGGTGTTTGATGATGGCCTGCCTGAAATAGAAGAAGCAGCCCTGGACCTCTCCATTATAGGTGGTCTCAAAGGCTCTAAACTGAGAAAGCTCAAAGTCCATAATGATAAACTTTAGTCCAAGTGAGTGTGAATAAGCTAGCTGCTCAGCAGCTAGGGTAGACTCATCCTTTTCAGCAGAGGAAGAGTTTGCTCTGGTGGCGTGGGTGGGAGGATCTTGTTGGCAGAAAGAGAGCTTAAGGAATCCCGGACAATCTTGAAGGCTCTGGCGTAGACCTCTGTCTTAGCACCAGGCAGGAGAAAGAAAATAAGAGGGATAACTTGGGTTTTTAACTGCCTATTCAGTGCCCAAAGCTACTTGAAGATGGTGGGGCAGGTTGCAAAAGTGCTGGCGCACAGCCAGGTGGTAGCAGTGTTTAGCTGCTCCAAATTTTGGGTTGTGGCATAGGCTATAATCATATCCTCCACTTCCTGCCCATTGTCATGGAGCAGGAAAATCTCATCATTCTCTGTCTTATTGAGGTCATCTGTGAGGATCAGGTCTTTGATGGTGGTGGCGCTCTTGGCCAGGGGGTTTGAGGCTTGGCGCCTATTGCTCAAAACTTGACCAACTGGCTGTGGGTTGCCACCCTCTTGAGGTTGGTGGGGGAGAGGTACTTGCAGGCAAGAACAGCTAGCTGGGTGGGGTAGAGGTCCTTTGAGGTGGGCATGACCTGCACCAGATACCGCTTCAGAAGGCGAGGGATGGTGGTATTAGGCATCACACAAGTGTGCTTGCCCTTGATGGTTTGTACCTTGTCCCAGTGCTTATTTTTGAGCCTCACTGGGCAATAGCAGTCCTTGCAGGTATAGTGGTGGCTCTTGAAGCCCTGGTTGGCATTATTGCAGCTGAAGATGTAACCATTGGCTACCATGGCTGGCCCACCCTTCACACTCATAATGGGGAAGTACTTTGGTAGGGATGAAGTAATCTTGAACTTCCTATCAACATTGCAAATTTGTGGACCAACAGAGAATCCCAAGGGCCAGCAGGGGCATGGCAGAAGCCAGGGAAGTAGTCAGGGCGCAACTTGGAGTCATCCCCAGATAAACTGGAATGGGGAGAGCTTGATGGTTGGGGAGAAGAAGGGGGATTGTTGTGGTGCTCCTTATGTGTGGGAGACTTATCCTTGGGAGGGGACTTTTTGGCCTGGCAGCACTTCTTGGCAGGCTCCTCATCTGAAGCCAAGTTATAGAAACTGTGGTTTGTAAGGGAATCATCAAATTTCTCTCCCTCAGTAGAGTGAGCTGGGATCTGCTCAGTGAAGGGCTCAGGAGAGGGCTTTGGGGAAGGCTTTGAAGAGGGCTTAGGGGCAGCCTTCATTTAGGATGAATGCTTCTGCTTGGGGGTCTTGGGAGCTTTGGTGGGACTCTTGGTGCATTTGGGCTGTTTGGAAGTTTTTTGTCCCACAAATGTCAAAACAGCAGACTCAACCTACCAGCAAGGTTCTGATTAAGTGGGTTTGTGACCTGCAACCCTTTTTCCCAGTGACTTGGAGACAAACTAGGAAGTCAACTCAAATTTCCAAATCCAATAACATGAACAAATGATGGTCCCTTACAGTTGATACCTCAATTTGGCGCTTGACTTGTTATCAGTATCAAGCCACCCCCTTCACCATCCAACTGATTAATCAACACAATCATGTTCCTGTTATCCATGATTCACAATGACTATATAATAATTATCTCTCAATAAAGAATATTATCTAGTTTCTAAATATTTCCCCTTGTAACTCTGCTAAAACAGCACAGTTACAACAGTACATAATTTAAATTTTCACTGTTCACTCTTAAGAGTTGAGTCATCCCTAAAAATTATACTTAATTAACTTAAATTATCTCCTGGCTAACAGTTTTTAAAATACATCCTGTAGTGGGCCTGCTCCTCTATATTCCTTACAGCTTGCTTCTAAATTAAATTGTAACAGGAAGATGGGGTCCTGCTTTGAACTCTACGTCACCTATACCTCCTAATGTTACGCTAATGCCCACCAATCTTGGAGTTTTTAACTCAGAATCTGAAACTGAGACTATGGTTACCTCCCAGTGTCCAGAGTTTTATTCTTATGGCTCTCTAATATTGTTGCAAGCTATCTATCTGGGTCTTCTTTGGTTGGGGTTGATCATCCTGTTAAGCCCTAGTGTATCTTTTAGAAATTTTACTAAACAGTATTTGAAGCTTTGGTGGTGGTTGACTATCAACTGCTTATGGATTTCGGTGGTTATTTCACACCACTTGGAGATCTCTTCATACTATTCAGCAATTTTTGTCACAGGAAAAGTGATTCATTAGACCCTCACAGCCCCCTTTTGGCGCTTTTGTATTAATTGTGACCAAAAAGGACATATCCCTGAAATTAGCTATCAAATAATGAGCTCTAAATGAAGTCACTATCAATAATTGATACCCATTAACACTAATTAATTACCTCTTTGATTCCCTTGGTGGTGCCACAGTGTTATCTGGTATAGATCTCACTGCAGGCTATAACCAGATACACATTAAAAAGTAAGACATTACCAAGACCGCCTTCCATGTCAAGTATGGGTCTTAAAAATGTGTTGTCATCAACTTTGGCATGATCAATTCTATTTCCATCTTTGGCACCTTAATTAATAAGGTTTTTGATCTACATACTATGAAAAATTCCCTTGTGTATTTGGACAATACAATTTTATATAGCCCAAATAGAGAAAAGTATTATAAAGATCTAGAAGCCATATTTGCCACACTGGCGCAACACAAACTTCAGGCCAAGCCATCTTTGGTGCTCTAGCTCTTAAGACACCAAAACATGTCCTGAGTCAATGCCAGGTGCTGGCTGAGAGGGGTTGTCAATCAGCTAGTGGATAGGTCCTCTGGCCAATGTGTTGTACTTTTCTTAGAGAACTGTCAATTCTTCTGGTACTTTTCCTATGACCATCCTAGCATCTCCCCCATGGACCATCACCTCAGCTTGAGTTCTTTCCTCCATAGGTGAATACCCTTCTTGTAAAATTCTCTTGAACTCACTTCCAAGGAGCTCCTTATCTCTGGCAGTAATCTTGATCCTTTCAGTCAGACAATCCCACTCCTCTTCAAAAGATTGGTTAGTGGTAAACTTCCTGCAGCGGTGTCTGTACAGATCCCCCTCCACTATGCTAGGATAATAAATGTGGTGAATGTTATAAATTGTGAACTATGGGAAATCAAGGAAGGTTTTAAGGGTTGTGAGTGGTGTTTATTGGGCACAGAAAAAAGATCCCCTTAGTAACCTTCTGTATTATAGCCTGCCTTAGGTGGAGTATTTGGTTTTATGGTCTTGGGCCCCTTGTTCCTATGCTATTTAGTCTTGGGCTCATTGTCTTTGATCTTGGATTCCTTACCCTTGGTCCCCTTTCTCTTGGCCTTGGACTCCTTCTGTAGCTCTCTGAAGTGGATGATCTCTTTGTTTCATTTAATCACCCTGTATATATCCCCTTGTTTCAGTCTGATTCTCTTTTGATCTGCTTCTTTTTAAAGCTTAAACCATTTTTTTCCTCTTCATCTATAATAAATTAAACCTTATTACTTACTCTAGATAATCAAGAATTACTTTTACCTTTCAGCTCC